>WBMY01018584.1:0-76351 GCA_013397315.1 Donacobius atricapilla
TAAAAGGTGTTTTTTCCAGTGCTGCCAAATTGGGGGAGGGCAGGGGGGCAGTGCAAGCCTCGCGCTTCAAAATTGTGGTATTAAGTAATTTGTATTGTGATAGTTTTGGGGAAAAAGAAAAACGTTCTGGAAGGCAGTGAAGGCTCTGTGGGAATTATTATTTTTGTTTTGTTTATTTAACAAGAGGAAAGAAAATACTGTGGCCAGTTTATTGGATGTATGTAAGGTGCTAGGCCTTTTGCACAAAACAACTTGAATTGCAATTGCAGATTCTTCTGTCTTCACTTGGTTTGTTGACTTCACACTATTCAGAATGAGGAATGGGACTGTAAATAACACAATTCGAACTCTTCTTGTTCTTCCTGCCTGATAATTAGTATTTCAGTTTTCTCCCCACATTCATTCTTGTATTAAGGTGGGAAATTTTCTTTGGCAGTAGGAAAACAATGAATAGATACCTAAGAAATAGAAAACAAATCAATTTGTTTTATTTCAAACTGTAATTCAGTGCTCTCTGTTAAAATGCTTGTGGATGAATGGACCCATTTGTGGTGTAATTTGATTACAGCCCTTTATCTTAAACTTCATGCCTTGAAATTTCACTCTGATTTGAGACTTGTCCCATTTGGCTTGCCACTAACATTGTTTGCAGTGTAAAGTATATCAGCACCTTGTTTACTGCTCTCCCTCAATACTCCACAGGGCATGAAAGGGTCCTCAGTCTTAAGCTTCTATTTTTATGTGTTGTTCCATTGTAAATGAAAGTTGCTGCTGATTTTTTTGAAGGTCTTGTTGCTTCCTCTCCCATGCTTAAAATGTCACTCCTACTGTCAACAATGAAGTCTTTAATCTGTCACTCTTAACGCATAGACAGGAGTTTCATGGGCTTTTTCTATTTGTTTGGGGTTATTATTTTTTATTTTTAATTATTTATTTATTTTTAACTTAGGGGATGGTCCTGTTGTCTTTTTGTTTCACATTGCATTTCACATTTTCAATGTGAGAGAGCCGTGAAAGGGCCAAGGCAGTAAGAGAACCCCTTTGGGGTTTGATACCTTGTTGGCATTTGGATGCAGCACCTGACAGTTCTGTATTGTCTCTGGTTGCTGTGTTGTCTTTTAATATCTACACCCTGAGTATCAATCTTTCCTTACCTTCCATGGAATCTCACTGATCAGGAACAACAGATGTTAGTGGAGTGATCTGTTCCATGGGAAACTTCTCTTTATTTCCCTTTTGTTCACTTTGTTATTTTTGCAGACAGTAGAGATGCAGGGGAAGCTTGTTTGTGTCATTCTTGAGACAGCTGACAGCACTGAAACGCCTTCTCCTGTGTGCTTTTGCATGCCCTGGGGCAAACAAGGTCCCTGGCCCACAGATCTTCTCTGATGAACGTCATGTGTATAAGAAAGATGAGGGTCTCTGGGTGATGTAACTCTATAAATTTATCACCCCACTGTATCTCTTTCCCCCTCCTTGAAAAAATGGATGTGCCCAAAAGTCAACTACTTTTTATCGGGGTGCAAGACAAATCTCCTCTCCCACACGCCCCATCTGCAAAGATCCCCTCGGGGGAATGAAAGAGGGAGGTGGTCCACATCCCTGCTAATCTTTTCTGATGAGATAGCAAAGATACCAGTTACTACATCACCTGCATTTTTCCCGGTGAGACCTTAAAGAGAGTTTTACTGGTGCTGCAAGGCTGCCAGTAAGAAATAATGATTTGTAGGACAGATGTGATCCAAAGGGGTGACGATGACATCATCAGTGTTCTTACGTTAGTCATGCAAGAAGCTGGGGTTTTTACATAGCCTCCTGTGAGAAGTGATTTGGAGGGTCTCTTTCATGTTGCTGTACGTCAGGGAAAAGGGCTGGAACACGGTTTTTTAAACCTTGCACATTTTTCTTAATCCTCTTGGGAAGGAAAAGTAACAAATCTCCCTTTTTATTTGGCCTTTTGCCATGCTCTCACACTCTTGCCCTTGTTCATGACACAAGTGTTTTAATTTAGCTTCTGTTACAACAGCAATATTTTCTTGTACAGAGAACAGCAGGTTTTAGACTATTTTAATGGCCAGAAGCAAGACAGCAGCTAACATGGTGAAGAGGTGAGACAAGTAGTGAATAAAATAGTGGGCTGAACTGAGCTGAAAGAAAAATACTATTAATCATAACTTTTTGTTAGGCATGAGGTATTTTATGCAAAGTTGCATTAAGAGAGGTCATCTAGGAATAAATAATAGTGGAACTGCTAAGCAGTTACACTGAGGACTATGCTTTTGGTGTTCTGCTTCTGTCAGTGCAGGTGTACTGATTTCAGTAGGCTCTGCCAGGCACCCCAGTGGAGGAGTGATCCATGTCCTTTCTAGTTGCATGCTGAGGATTTGCATGTGTCTAATGTTTTTGCTGTTGTTGTCATCAGTGTTCTGGTGTTTTATTGATTGTGTTGGTGAAGGCATGGTGCTATAATAGCACCAGGGTTGGGGATTCGGTCCTGATGCTAGCCATTCACCTAGGAGCTGGACTCTCTAATCCTTGTGAGTCCCTTCCAGCTCAGCATATTGTGTCTCTGTGTCTGACTTGAATGTTCCGTGGTGCCAAGGATTCTCACCTATTCAGAAGCTGTGCAGTGTGTTCGTGCATATAAATATAACAACTGTCTGTGGCTTCACCATTGCATTATTTTTCTTTTGTATGTGTAAGTGCTAGTTCTCTGAGACAGAGCACCGTGCTCATACGAAAACTCCACCCTTCATCTCCCTGTGGGCTGCAGAAGGAGCAACTTCCCTCGCACCAAAACGAAGTGTCCCTGCTTCCCTGGGTAAACTGTCTCATGCTGCTGGGAGAGGTGCCGCAAGTAACCTGCTTGAGGACTTGATACAAATACTGTTTTGCTACCTTCCTGTCTTAATTTTTTTTCCCCTAATTGCAAAATACTTTATAACTGCATCCAACAAGGAAAAGTGCTGGATTCTGCACCTGAGGCGGGGCAACCCTGGCTGTGCGCACAGAGTGGGGAAGGAGATGCTGGAAAGCAGCACCACACAAAGGCACCCGGGGGCCCTGGCTGATGGCCAGTGGGACCTGAGCCAGCAGTGCCCTGGAGCCAGGAGGGACATCCCTGTCCTGGGGGCACCAGGCCCAGAATGGCCAGTGGGGCCAGGGAGGGCTTTGTCCTGCTCTGCTCTGGGCTGGGGCGGCCTCACCTCGAGTGTTGTGGGCAGATTTGGGCACCACAGGATGAGAAAGGTGTGAAACCATGAGAGAGGCCATGAGGACAGGGAAGGGCCTTGAGGGGAAGCCGTGTGAGGAGCTGCTGAGGGCACTTGGTCTGCTCAGCTGGAGAAAGGAGACTGAGGGGAGACTGACTGCAGTCTGCACCTCCCTGGAGAGGGGAAGAGCAGGGGCAGGCACTGATCCCTGCTCTGTGGGACAGTGACAGGACCTGAGGGAATGGCCTGAAGCTGTGTCAGGGGAGGTTAAGGTTGGCTGTCAGAAAAGGGTTCTTCCCCCAGGGAGTGGTTGGGCGCTGAACAGGCTCCCCAGGGCAGTGGTTGCAGCACCGAGGCTCGCAGAGCTCCAGGAGCATTTGGCCAATGCTTGGGCACAGGGTGTGACTCAGGGATGGTGCTGTGCTGGCCAGGAGTTGGGCTCAATGGCCCTCTTGGGTCTCTTCCAACTCAAAGGTTCTGTGATTCCTTTTAGTGCGTAGGAGTTAAATGTGAATGGAGGGCAGTTTGGGAGAATGCATGCATTTGCACCAGTGCATGCCATAGATAGTAGGAAGGTGAGCCTACCCTTGTCTTTTGAGAGTAAATAAAAAAATATGGAGAGTCCAGGAGAATAATGTGGGGTCAGGGTTCTTCCAGGCACTGGGTCTATGCAATGTAGTCAGCCTGATTTCTGGGTAATGCCTTAGTAGACCCTGAACATCTGGAGTCGATGCTAACAAATAATCTTTCCTGTCTATTCCAGTACCTAATATAAAGATTAGGTGGTAAACAGTGAAGTGAAGTAGTTGAGGGAGGAAGTTATTATTTAAATTGTAATGCTATTAAATTATAACTAGAGTAAAGTTGAGCAGTTAGTTTGCTCACAGGGCTGGGTGGTTAAAGTGATTGTAGGTCATGTGTCTAGCATCTCAAATTTTAAAATCTCTGAGGGTTTTTTGATACTCTTTGGTTTGAGATGGTCATTATTTCTGAATGCTGAAGAGAAGGAAAAAGTTCTGCGCATGTAAAGGATGAGACCTTGGTCACCTGACATGTTTAAGGCAGTCATTCCAAAAGCATCTGTCAATCTGGGTTCTTTTTCACAATGCTCCAGTTTCTGTTTATTGGTGACTTGACACAGAATTACAGACACTTTGCAAGCTTACAGGTTTGGCACTACGTACTGTCCATGTGAATGGGATGCTTCCCAGAGAAGCTGGATGGGATGGTGTAGCCGTGCTGGGCCCTGGCTGGGGTTTGATTCTGCTTGTCACACAGCCACTACAATGGGATGCTTGAAGGCAGAAGGTATTCTTAGTGTGGAGAGGTCCTTAAAAATACTCATTCCAATAAAAATGTAGCAAGAAGTGAATGGTGATAATATGTACAGAATAAGTTGGATTTTCTTTGGGTTCTGAGCAAAAAATAAAACTAGATTTGTTGTTTTAAAGTTTGTGGTGGTGTTTTTGGTAATCTGTCCATTTTGCTTAGTAATAATTGACACCTCTACTTAAGAACACTCTGCTGTTGCTATTAATATAAGTATTTCTCATTCCCTGATCACTTGTTTACTGTATATGTGTTCTGAAATTGGAGATACTGTAATAAAAGGTCTATTTTGAACTTCAGAATATAATAGGACAAACAAGTGCTTAAAATGTATCCATGCAGCATTTGAGGACATTGAGATCAGCAGTCTGTTTCCTTTGGTATGAACTCAGACAAACACATGTTGTTTATGCCCTTATAAGAGAGACAGATCGGCCTGCAACACTGGATGATTATCTGGCAAAGGCAAGTTACTCCTGTGGCTAAAACCTTTTTTTGTCTCTCATGGCTTCTGCCATCCTGTGCACCCTAGGAAGACCACTGAGTCAAGGCTTTTGCCAGTTGTGAGAGCATATCTACTCATCTGAAACATATTGCTCATGTTTTCTTTTGTTTTGGCAAAGACTCCCAAATGCCTTGAATATTTTATTTCGTTTTCTGGGTGTGTATATATGTGTGATATCTGAGGTTTGGGGACTTCTTTTTCAGTCTGATTTGATGGCCATCTGTTACAGAAGGACTGGGTGCTGATATCCAGATACCACAGGAGGCTGGAGTGATGGGAAACCTCATGGCTGAAGCCTCCTGCCTGCCCTTCTCCGGGGCACTCTGCTGCCCTGTTTGTGTCACCGTGAGCATTTTTGGTGCTGAACTTGCTGGTGGATGTTCAGGATGAGTAGAGGTAATGAGAATCAGCTAACTGAGTAGGTGGAGAGAACAGAATTTACTTGTTTGGGCTAAGGAAGTACATTAGCTCTTTAATTGTGGATGTCATCAGTTTGCATTCAAGGCTGCTGAGTGTTTCAGCTGCTGCTGGGCTGTGAGAGCATTCTGCAGTGTTTTAACCTATTAAACCTTGGAAGGAAAAGGTTTCCTTCCTGATAGTCTCTTACTGTTTATCTACAAATGTTCTTTTTTCCCTCTATTTTCTGCTTCTGGCACATGGCTTACCAGTGGGGCACTGCCCAATTTTCTCTTTCTTTGCCTGGCAGTTCTGTCATGCAGTCAGTCCTCAACCTACCATGTGGTCCCATCAGGCTGAGGCTGATGCCAAGTCAGAAACTGATGGGAGTGCCTAGAAACTAAATGAGATTCAAAAGGCTGAGTGGAAGTACTAGATCAAACCCAGAGTGTAATGCCGGGCAGCACTATGTGCTGGAGAAATGTTGATTTAGGTATTGTACTTCTACAATAAATAAATATTTGCCTGTAGTTCGTAGTGGGACAGTTGTTTATCTTTATTTCCCATGCCTCAGTTCATTGGAAAAGCTGTCACATAGATGACATGCATCACTTGTGGATTAGGTACAGTATCACTTATTGATAAAAGAACCCTCTATGGTGCCTGCTCATGTCGAGCTGAGAAATAGAAAAGAGGAAAAAATATTCATCTTTTGGCATGTAACTGATTAAAGATCCCCTCAGACAAATATTTTTATTAGATTGAGATGGAAGTCAGTATTTAAATTAAAAATGTGGCTTTTATCAATTAGATGGTTGTTCCTGGAAGCTGGTACTGGTATGCTTCAGCAGTAGAGCCAGTGCAGGTCTGTGAAGGGATGGTAGGAATACTGTGCATTTGTCATTTAGAAGTAACAGCCAAATTGTTCATTTACACAATAGTTTGAATCCACAGTCTCCCCCTCCACTAAACTGTGACTTAAATTAGGCTCCATTTGATGGCTGAATTCTTTGACAATGCCTTGGTCGTTCTCCATAAACATCTAAGTCTTTTCCATTCCACTACCTCATTTATCCAATACACAGCTTCTTAGTCATCCTGCATGTTAAGAGTTTTAATATATTTGGATAAGGGCTACAATTTCTTTCTCAGCAGAAACAGTATAGATATGTTCTTCTGTTTACTGTCAACTCAAGAGTAAACTCCAGCTCTGATCTGCTGATAACTGAAGGCTGGTAAAGGAAGAATGATCCAACAGGAGTGTGAGGAAATATCTCCATTCATTATAGTTCAGGATCAGCAGAGCAAAGCATCTAAGCTACTGTTAAAATTTCAAAGTAAAAAGGTCTCTTTTCCCGACCCTCAGTTCGACTTAGTTTTGTGTAGATAAAATATATTTGTTAAGAAAGAAAACAAAAGGCAAAAATGTTCTATTATGGCACAAACAAAATGAAGATAGATGAAGCCAGTTTCATGTTAGTCCCAGATGTACTACACGAGGTTTTACTGTGCTGACCATTGAAACAAAGAATCTGATCTCATTTCTGTGGTCTGATATATAATAAACATTATGTACGTGTTATTAATGTATTATTTTCACATCCAAAGAAATCCAGTGAACGCCTAAACTTTCTCACCAACCATAACAACCTTGCTTTGGTCTGTTAAATGTGACTAGAGATTAAAATAAAAAGCCTACTCCTGATCAGCAGCCTGCTTTAGGAAGCTCCCAGCAGTAATGCCAGAGATACCAGATCTCCCAGCAGATACAGAGCTGCTGTTTAGCACGGAGTTGGCACGGAGAAGAGGGAGGTGGCAAGTTTGCTTGGTGGTGAAAAATCATTCACTGATCCTCTGGGGACCTCTGAGGTTTGTTTTTGTGGGGGATGTCTGTGTAGGCAAAGTGATTTTTTTCAAAATTTTGTGGTCCGGTTAATGTTTGGTCATGTGATAGAATAAATGTTTTTAAGATACTTTTGCTACTTATTGGCCAGTAATTGTAGAGAAATGTAGGCTGTTATTGATGGTAAGCTGTCCTTGACCCAAATTTTTCAATACAGAGTGTTTATAAAGTAGGAACCAAACTCTCTCAGGGGTGTGAATGTATGTTTGACTGAGATGTTCATCTTATTTTCCTGGAAGTTTTAGTGTTCTTATTATAGAGGATGCTAGAGATGGCATAAGGTGTGCCTGTTTAGGAGTAGAATGCAACCTTTACATCTTATGCAAAGTATTCAAATAGATGAATTTAAGAAGTTGATACTGGGGGAATTTCCCCTGAGAGAGGAAAATTCACAAGTTTTGACATGGGTGGAACAGTTAAAAATGTATGTGTGACTCTCCCTGTCTTTTTCCATTCAGACCTTTAAAGAATGTTACATGAAGAGAATCTGAGTAATGATATGCACTGGTTTTAGCAATATCTGAATATTTATCCTAGTTCTGTGGTTAAAAGATCAGTATTCAGCCCTTTCTTATGCCATGCATGTTTTTACAGGGTGAGTTGGTGGAAGTTGATAAATCTGAGACCTTGACTGAAATGGCCCATGTTAATCTTGCTTAACATTTGTAGCTTTTATTTCTTTTCCTAAAGAAAGATTGACTCTTTTCCCGTGATAACCTTTGAGGCACTCACTTGCAAATAAATGAAGTCTTGGCAGGAAGAAAGAAAGGTAGCTCTTAATACTGGGAAGGATATAGATGCATGCATCTAAGCAGTTGTATACATTTACATAGATTAACTTAGTCTTTATTTTTGTGCTTTTTTGAAAATGATGGATGACTTATCAGGTGATTAGTCTTTCGGCTGTGATCCTTTTCAAGTTGCTTTTAGTTAGAAATCGGAGTTGAAAATGTTTGCAAAAATTTTCATTTGCTCTTTTTGAACTACTACACACTATTAAATGTGCTAAGTATTTAGGGAAAAAAATCTCAGCTTATTTTGTGTTGATAGCTAAGCAGTGTAACATGAGCTGTACTAAACAGATGAAGCCAGTGGTGACTTGAGACTGTGCTTGGCAAGACACTGGAGCTGGGAGGTCTCAGCCTTCCACGTCTACTTCTTATTTGCAGACTGGAAGAAGAAAACCAAGTTTACTTGCCTTTTCAGCTCCTATTTTATTTCCAACCTGGAATTAACTAGTGATCATTTTGAACTAAACTGAGTAATCTGGAAGGAGAAAAATATTCACCCATCTTGTGGAAGATAATATGCTGTCAAAACCTAATGTATTTGCATAAATGGACTGGTTACAGTGGCTTTGTCAGTGATTCCCCCTCAGCTGACTTAATTTACTTTGGAGTTTGGAGCAGCAAACATATTTTGATAAATGTTGTTTAAATTATCTCAGTTGTACCTAAGATAATATTGTCACTGCAACAATTTTTGGATTTCAGGTATCTTTATATCAGATGAGCTAATGTTAAAATAAAATTGGGCTCTTAATTGTTTTCATATTCAACCCGTTTGGTTGCAGAAGGGTGGTGTTCGAATTGGCCTTTCACTGCTGTGGGGATAGATTTCAGGTAATTGATGATATACTGAGATGATGGGTTGCGAGTTGCATGTTATTACCCATTTGGCGTTTTCGTAAACCAAGCAGAGTTTTATTGTGTGTAGTTTGCCTCTGCTGAGCCAGCAAGGTGTGAAACCACACCCTTGTGGCTCAGTCTCTCTTGAGCTTCCTGCAGGTAAGTCCGGTTAGTGAATGGTTTTCTGCTGTGAGTGGTGGGACTGTGTGCTTTGCAGTAGTTCTGTCTCACAAATTAAGTGGTCGCAAATGACATAGATTATGTTTGTTAAGAGATTTTTCTTCAGGTAAAATGCCAGCAATGTAGAGTGGTTATAGCAATTTTTTTTCAAGCAAAATCAATACCTCATTATGGAAAATAAAATGGATGTAGTTACCTGCATTGCAGACAAGGTTACAGGAGGTACAGATGTGCAGAATGACTGGATTCCTAAGGTGCAGAGCATCATTTTTAACACAGATTTTGTTTTTCAATGATGGTTTTCTTGTCAGTATTCCTGGCATACGGTGTAACAATATTTTGATGGCTGCCAGAAACTACTTTGGTACATCCGTGTGATGTTGGCTAAACACAGAAAAATAAGCAAGAATTTGGCTTGAGCAGAGCAGGCTTTATGGTCTGATGGGGAGAAAGGTGAAGGGAGGTGATAAATGGATGAGCATGGATGGCTCATGGCTGCCCGGGAGCCTCACGTGTGTGGGACTAACACTAATGCAATAGTGGAGCCTCAGACTTCTTGTGCAGTTTCAGTCCAAGCCTGGTACATTGTCACAAACTTAGAAAACAGCAAATCTTCACAGAATGGAAGAGGTCAAGAGGGAGCTCTGAGGATTGTGTAGCCCAACGCCCCAGCGCAAGGCAGATGCTGCTCCAGCAGCTTGCTCGGGATTTTGTCCATTGGGATCTGGTGCTTAAGGCCATGCATGGAGCTTTGCTCTGCTGTGTTAACGTGATGGTGACCTCGTTGACATTGTAATGCTTTGCTCCATTTGGCATTACTTTCCACAAAGCATTGTAATGTGTGATTTAATGTCTTATCTCAGCACAACAAAGTGGTTTTTAAATTTTAAAGTGAAACCGTGCAACATCTTGGTTATGGAAGGATTGTTGGTATGAATGAGAGGCTCTGCTGCAGTGGTTCATTGGTCCTTTGTGCTGCTTTGTGAGCATTTCAGGTAAAACTGCTTATTGCCTTTAAACTGTGAAAAACTACCTGAAATAAACTAGATGCCAAAAAATTCCATAGCTTGGTAAGAGCAAAGCTTGCATTGGGAAAGGGCATATACTCACTTCTGTGCTGGTGCAGAGAACTTAATTACAATTTGTAATGATGTTGGATAGATGCACGAGAGTAATGAAGCTACTTCTGTCCAAGCCCTCTGCATAGAAGTTTCATTTGTGTCCTTGACGTAAGGGAAAGTATTAGAATGACATGAAGTCCAAATGTGACTTAGTTTGACTTAAATGTGCAGTATTGTGCGGTGCATGCCCTGCAGTAAATGCTGTGCTTTGGTTATTGTGCAGGTTCTGAAATTCCACCGTAAGAGCGATCATGTGATGAAGCCTCACTGTAGGGAAGTGTTTTCTCTGTGCTCTTCTTATTGGTATCAAGTTACTCCAGGCATTTCTGAGCGGTTCTTATAATTCCTGTCCATAGAGTTGTGCAGTTGGCTTTCTGCCTTATCCCAGTACCCATCGCAGTGCTGTGTTCCAGGGATTGCTGAGGTTTGATCCCAGGAGAAGCGCTCTGTGTCTGTATGTAGGGAAAGCCTCATGTCTGAGGAAGGGTGAGTTTATAAGGCAAGGGTTTGCATGGAATTGCTGAACTATCCCCTGGTAGCTCTTTTGCTCTGACAGGCCAGAAATACTTCTTGTTTGCACAGGAGTGTGAAATCAGGCCGGAATGATTAATGTAAATGTAAATTAGTGTGTTCTGTACCCATTTGAATAGCTTTGTTCAGTCAGATGGTGGTTGCATTGTAATCTTAGGCAATGATTTAAATATGAAGTAGGTCCTGGAACAATATAGTTACCTATTGGCTTTTAATGATCTTGTAAAGCCATGTATTTTGAATGGATATGTCATTATAAAGGTGATAACGACCTAGCGATAATGGTGGAGGGAAAAAAAAAGAGGAACAAAGTCAGAAATGCTAAATAATTATGTGCATGTATAAGTTACATGCTTCGTTAAAATTTGCGTCCTTTTGAGATGTACATGAGCATATGTTTGAAATTAATTTTCTTCTGTTTATAATATAGCATTGAGGCTTTAAACCGGTGCATAATTGACTATTAAACCATTTTTGATAGCCTTCCATGGCAAATTATTTCTCTTTATCTATTTTTGAGATTTCCTACTACCACACCCGTGTGCTTTTCTTAGAGATGTGTGGATGGCCACACTACATTGAACAGTTATTGGATCTATCTTTAGGTACAGACTTTGTTGGCTGGATAACCTAGGGTGTACTGGGAGCATCATAGCAAAGCGGTTGATGTCCCTGTTTCAACAATTTCTATCTCCAGTGTTTTTGAAGTTGCTCTTAACTTGTGTGTGTTCCGAGTTCAGGAGATTAAAAAAAAAACAAACATCAGACATTAATAAACCTACCTAAACTAGGAAGAAAAAAAACCACAAAAGAAAGCAGCAGCTGGATGACAGGGACACTTGACACCCCTACACTTTGAAGCCACCTCATCTTGTTTATGATACAACCTCACAGTTGGAGTAGTGTGCCTATGGGCCGGTTAATTCAGAGTTGGAGTGGAAATGATTGACTTGTTAACCTTTCTTTACTCAGGGGAATGAATGGTCAGATGATTCGAGCTTGTTGTAGGGAGAAAAACTATTTATTTATATAGGTATAAGGGGTGTGACTAGGAATGGTGTTAACCTTTCTTCAAAACTATAGGGGAGGCTTTTTCTATATGTGTTACTAGTATCCTACTTTGAATATTACATTTTGTCAGTTGTGTTTTTACAGTAATCGTTTTTCCCTTTCACTTGGATTTGAAAAAATTCAGTGACAGGAACAGTTCCTGGATTCAAAATAGACTGGTACTCATGCTTTTTCCTTGGCCTGTTAAAACATACTCCTGGTTACATATTCCTTGCAGGATCAGCACAGCAAAAAAGGATAATGAAAGAATTTCATTAAATGAACCTTACAGAAAACAAAGTTTAAAATTAATTAGGACCTACCTTCTAAGCACTTGTCAGATCTTCTCATTGTCTGGTTTTCTTCCCACTTAATGTTCATTTTATATCAAATCAATGTGAGGTACATGATAATACTTTCAGAATCACCTAAGTCCCATTAAAAAAGCAAACACTAGGGTATCCCAAGGCTCACTGGAAGCCAGCAGCGACTGGACTCCAAAATGGCTGTTGCTGTTTAAGGGGGAGACATTAAGGGTTTTTAAAATTTTTCCTCCTGCTCAGACTAGCTGGTAACATTCAGGACAGGAGCAGAGTAAAAATGCTGCAGGGAAAGGAAAAGCTTAGTGTGGCTGCTCATGTGGGCAAGAGTGAAGGTATATTTCTGAGAATTGGTAAAGGGGATCAAAAATGGGGATCTCTGTTCTTTTCCCATAGCCGGGGGGCTACGGGCTGCCTTCCCTCCATGTCTGCAGCAGCTGCTGGCCTGTGTGTGCCTCAGCAGTGATCCCTGAGCCCCAGGGCCACCCGGCGCTGTCTGTGCCTCTGGGAGCGGGGCAGAGGGAGAAACTGAGGCACAAAGCAAGGTGAGTGCCTTACCCATCTCACTCAGCACGTCTGCAGTAGGACCTCGCTCTTGTTTTCCAGATCTGCAAAATCTGCACCACTAGGGCTGCCACTTCTTAGTGGGACGGCTGAAGGCCATGTTTTCAGTCCACATGTGTATTAGCCACTTTGACGTCCTTGTCATCTAGATGCTGCTTTCTTTTGTGGTTCTTTTCTTCCTAGTTTTGGTAGGCACATTAATGGATGTGTTCTCTGTTGTCTCTCTCTGTACCTTGAGTGGGCAGGGTGAGTTGGAAGATCCCCGGATGAGCTCCCAGGAGTAACAGCAGTCTTCCTGAAAATCACAAAGAAAACCGCCAGGAATGTACTCGTGTGTGTGTGTGTGGCTTTTAAATACACATAAACATACATATATATATATACATGTGTACAGAATATTTGTAGCTGTATACGTGTGTAATTCCAAAATCAGAGTTCTCTTGAAATGGAAATTGCCTCAGCTAGAAAGTAGAGGTAGCTCCTGCTGACAAATAAAACCACATGTTTTTAGGAGCCCTAATAGTAATGCTTCAGGACAGAGAATGTTTCTCTTCCACTATTCTTCAGAGGACAGCTGCCACAATGAAGCCTGAATATGAAGAACACATTTTTCTGTGGCTGTATCTTGGGCGCTGGGAAGACTCTGCAGTTCAGAACAATAGCAGAATATGGAGCTGCCAGCAGGCAGTCAGAGTGGACAAGTATAATCATGCACCACTCAGCTTTCAAGGAAATTACAGTTAGTGCACTGACTTGCTCATAATAGCGATCCATTGTTCAGCTTAATAACTTATCAGCTCTCCAGGAACCAGCTAGTGATCACTGTCATCATACACTGCTAATCATTCTGTTCTTAAATTATCCCAAGATGCACTAAGGACCCATCACATCACCTATTAAACCAGCAAACTGAGTGCACTATAATTTTTTTTTTTTTAAGCTTGAAGGAACAATATTGCCTACCTTTTTTCTTCTCTTGTTTTGTCATTATCTTTGTCGTATGTAATTTTGCCTGTAGGTTTTTTTTTTAATGTCTGGTTGAAAGGACATTGTCAAATTGTGTTGGGATATTTTTAGATAGACAGAATTTATGTTAAATTGCAAGGGTTTTTGTGATAACTACCAGGGACTGAAGCTGAAACCTGCTTTTTAAGGAACATTTGTTTTTCATAAAGCATTTGTGGCAGAGGGGTGATTTTTTTAATGGTTCTTGTCTGTAGTACCTGGATTCCTGTCAGTCACTAGTAGGTGCAGCCTGAGAATGCCCCTCTTCAGTAGCGAAGGGTGATTATCCCTCTTAGCCAAATGTGGAATTTAGGCACAGGAGGATGGCATGATTTACCCAGAGCCATGCAGGGCGCTGCAGAAGAAGAGGAAGGAGAAGCACGCTGGTTTGAGTCCTGATCCCAGTGTGCCTTCTGTCGTGCTGAATGCATTCTGCCTTCCTACCAAAGGTTATTTGTGAGTTCTGAGCTGCCAGCACTGAAGGAGCCTTGGAGTATTTCTTCTGAGGGAAGAGTGGCCACAGCTTCATTTGCAGACATTGATATGAAAGATCCTAGAGTGATGCAAGGTACCAAACCCTGTTGGGACACTTTTCTGTGGTCAGGAGTGCACAGACATACAAGTCACCTGAGCACATCTCCAACCTGTTCCATGCTCAGGACTGAAATGATGAGTCTGTTGAAAGGGGAGGGGAAAGCAGATGCATGTGCCCAACTGGAGCAGGTCTCCTTGCTGTTCTGAATAGTGCAGGCAGCTGTGGCAGAGTATCTCCTGATCTCAGGAATTGTGGGGTTGGCTGTTTTTATTAGACCAGAACAAGTACACCAGGATTTAAATGAAACCCTGAGCATTTTTGTGGTTTTCTTTAATTGTTTGCTTTGTTTTCATCTCTCCTGTGCCTGCCTTGGAAAGACAATTGTATCTCTTGATCAGTGACGCCTGGAATTAAAATAAGGACCCTTCTCCTCCCTAATTTACTGCCTGGCACATCTGTGTCTGGTGAAGTGTCATCTTTCATGTTTTGAAAAAAAGCTGTCCAACTGTGATATCTCTGAACCACATGAGAAAACACACCTCTTGTCAATTATAGTAATAATCTAGCTCAAATTATATAGGTATATTGTATTGAAAAACGTAGATCCAGCCTTTGTTAATAAGCAGAAAAGATCAGGTTGTTACAAAGTGATGATCTCTACAGAGAATAACCTTTGCATATACTTCAAATACATCACCTACTTTCGGCAGCAAGAAGTGAACAAAATGCTGAGTAGGTATGTCATGTCCCCAAGGTAAGTTCTGTAATAAGGAAATACCTGAAGCTTACAGGTGTGGCTTTCTCTTTTCCATGGGAATATTTCCCACTTCTCCAGGAGTTTATCATCTCTCTTTGAAAACAATTGTTCGGGTTGCAAGTCAGTCCTGTTTTATTGGCTTCATTTGCTGTAGGGCCAGCAAATGGCATTCAGCCCAAACTCCAAGGTTGTACCAGTTCACTGTATTTTGCACTGTACAAAGTTGAAAAGCATTGCCAGATGAAAAAATAGAAATGAATAGAATTGAATTGGAAAGGCTAAAACCTCCTATTAAACAATGCCAACCTGTTCTTTAATACAACACAATGGCTGTGCAATGATTTATGTTACTGTGTGTTTTCAGATGTGTCTGTCTTGGTAGTTATGCTTGACCAGAGCTTTCTCTTGCAAGAAGTATTTCTTTCTTTGCCCTGTCTACAGATACAAGAGTGGAAATGTCAATATTCAGGGAATGGTTTTGTTACAAATCTGCTTGGGATGCCCTGATAACCCAGTTTTCTGCATAGCAAAGTCAACAAGTTTCTCTGTGTTGATGTTGGTGAGTTAGCGGCCAGGCAGAAATACTCATTTTAGAGGGAATGTTTGTGCAAAACCCTGTTCGTGCAGATTGGACATGAGTAGGCTTGAGGTTTCTTGGAAAATACTATTTTTTGCTTGGTATGCCATTCATTGGGATCCTTGGCTAATTCATGTTATATTAATGCCAGGTCTTGATTAGCTGTGGTGAAATACGTGAATACTGAAAGTCCTGTACTAAGAGGACAAAACATCCCATTTGGATCTAGGTGACCAGACTGGAAGCAATGTGGCATTTTGTTGTTGTTGGTTACTCAGCCTGGGAAAATCAGCAAGTGACAGGATTGCTGATGGTTCTTTCCCCAGCGTCATGTTCCAGACTCATATGTATGGTTTCTGCTATTTCAACTTTTATTTTACCAAGGCTGTCCCATTCCTTTGTTCTCTTGGCTAACTGATGCTTACAGTGTTCCCATCTTTTTGCAGGACAGCTCCACTGTGGTCTGAAGCCATTGTTTGTTGTGAAGTGTAAGTGTGAAGATCCTGGTACTTGCTTTGATGGTTGCCTAAGCCTTGCATTGTTACCTGTCCCTTATTGCTGCCTCTGTGGCTGTGAGATTCTGTTCAACGCTGATTTGTTGAAGGAAAAAAAATCCCTGGTGGCTCTGTGCCATCATTTCAAAGAGCAGCTATTCACCGGGCTCTTGATGGAGAGGTTTAAGAAGAAATTATTTTGCTCCTTGGGCATGAAAATGCTGGTTAGAAGTGTAACTGGCACAGGACTTCCTTTGCCCTGGGAGTCTGGCCAGAGAGAAATTTTTACTTGTTTTAGCCATGGGTCTGCACCCTCAGAAGGCTTTTTCATTGCTATTTTGTTTACAGCTGTCTGTGCTGGTCAGGAGGAAGCTGTGATGCCTCACACAGAGGATAGCCTGTGATGCCTCAGAACAGCTCTCAGACTGCTCAGTAATAGAGGACTGCCCTGCTGGGAGGGTGAGGATGCAGGGCAGAAAGGGGACAGGGGCCAAAGAAAAACCTGCTTGTAAATTTTGGGGTTGGGCTGAGTATTTTTTTTTTTTAATTGAAGGAAACATCTTCCCTAGACATCTGTTGTTTAAGCCCAGGTGAAGAGCTTGATTCCTTTGGTAGAGGGGACCATAGGGTTGACCTCTTTATACTGCCATTGTTTAGAGCAGGAAAGTCTGAACTTTGCTACTGCTCAGACAATTGTGGGAAAATCATCCAGTCATTTTATCTTCACCAAATGTTTGCCTCATTTTGGAGACAGGGATTTGATAAAGATTAAATGATTGGATCCTGGCTCATTTTGGAGCCTCATTTTGTCCTTTTTTCAGGTACCTGTGTGGTTGTATTACAGCTGGCAGTGATACAGGCTCATTGTAATTCAGGCAATACTCCCAGTTGAGGAGGAAGTTAACAGGAGCATGACCCAATACTAGATGTTTTTATAGACAGTAAGCAAGCTAAGGCCGTATAACAGGAGAAATCTTTAGTTGGTCGCAAGCAGTGGCCACATTGACATTAACGTGTTTGGAAATGACAGACTTCGTACATATCTGTTGATAGATTAAAGTGTTACTTGCTTTTTCCAGTACATTTATGTTCAGTTCTTCAAGTAGAGGATGCTGCCCACTGTTCACGCAGCTCTAGAATGAAACCTCATGCACCAACTGAAACTTCACAGCAGTTGTAGCTTTGCTTTTTGCAGCCTTAGTCAAAAATGAAGCTTATTATACAGAAATCCAGTAAATTACATCTTAGCTTTTCTTTGGACAGGTCAGCAGTGATTTGCTTGGGAACCTTGGCATACTGTTGAATTTCTGCTGTGGTGAAAGCTTGCCTATGATTTAATCTAAAAGATTCCCTTCCCCTCCCTCCCCTGCCATTTATTCACCTCGGCACACAATTATTACTTTGACATTGTGTGAGTTGATTCCCATGAAGGTAACACCCTTCTCTACAGAGTGAGTGCTCTGGCACTGGAGCTTCCCAGGAAATCTGTCAAAACTGCTTCTCCTTGGCCTTCATACCTTCACTGTGTCTAACATTGCTATTAAACCAGTAGTAAGCTTCAGTCCAGGCTCGCATACTGACAGATTTGAAGGAGCAAGCTCTGTAACCGTACTTTTGGTATTTTTTCCCTTGCATTCGTATGGCCACCTGGAGCCTCCTCCTGAAATGGTTCCAGCCTCCCCAGTCTGCAGATTCCTGGATGGGAGCATGTTTCCTTCTTGATGCAATGTAGAAAATGAGTGCCATGTAGTTACAGGGCACCAAACTAGTGAATGTAATGCCAGCATCCAAAATTGGGCAGTACCTTTGTGGGAAACTGGCTTCAGTGGAATTATCTGTCATTCCGGTTAACTGGTTCATTGCTGGCTTTCTCGGAACCCCATAATGTCCCTTGGTCATTTTCTTTCAAAATGAACCAGGTTTTCTTGGTCTGAGTAGTTGGTCCTTAAATAAACTAAGTGCTTGGGGTTTTAGAGATTGTATTTACTCATTTTCAGAGTACAATTTTGGTTCCTTCACTGTTTGTCTGTAGCTCACTGCCTTTTGAAAGAGTCTGCAGATTGTGTACTGATGGTTCCTCAATCTGTTGCCGCTCATTCTTTGTCTTGTACTTGTTTCACCATATCATAACTGTTCTACTGACTTCCTCAAGCCCTGCAGAGCCTTGTTATGTCGGGGTGTGTGGGAGATGGTTGTATATATTTTTGTCGTTGAGGGAATCTCTGTTTGAGTCCTTTATCTTTTATATCTCAGGCCTTTGAGGTATTTGGTTCTTCCCAAAATGCGGTGTTTTGAAGAGGTGCTCACCTGGCTCAGCCTTTGCTGCTGGAGCACTGAGGTTGTTGGATGTATCTGAGCAGGTTTCTTGGGGGCAGAGACTGTGCGAGGAGCTGGAATGCAGGCTGGGAACTTGCAATACAGGTGGTGGGACTGTGGGCAAGATCAATGCCATGATAAAACTTACACCAAAGTCACAGTCTTGATACAGGATTACTAAATCTGTTTTCAGAAGGTTAAACTGTATAATGACAAAGCCTTTAATCTTCTCTCTTTCTTTCTCCCTCCTGTTCTTTCACAGACACACAATCATCTTTTTCATTCTTCTTTCTCTTTAGTCTGCAGAAGGCAAATTCCTGCAGCAGTCCTGGCATAAGGAAGGAAGCTGATAACGCTGGTGTGTAATGCTGAAGCAGGAGCTGAAGCTACGGCTGTTTAATAGTTTCCAGCACAGGGCTCTTGCCAGAGTGAAGCCTCACAAGAGCACTGTGTCCCCTTGCTGCATGCAAGTCCAGCTGTGTGCCCGAGTGCCCTCTCTGGAGAAGGCAGGGGTTGTGTAGTGACTGCAGCACCGGGAACCAGGATTCCCAGCTTCTATTCTTAGCTCAGCAACCAATTTGTTATAAAGCCTTTGGCAAATCATTCAGGCCTAATCCTGCACATACAGCAGCCCCCAACAAAGTCCTTTCTGTTTTTCACTGGAGGCAGAGGGTCAGCTTCTTAACTTCTTTTCTCACACTCCAGAGGACAGGTGAATTGAAAATCGTGGAAGAAATTGTGATTATTTGTTCATGTTTATGAAGCAGTGATGTGGGCATCGCTGTGTGATGTGTGTGATCTTGCATCTATAAAGGGAGATTGACTGATTGCTGTTATCAGCTGGATCTCTGGAGCACAGGATTTTTGGCCTCTCTCATCAGAATACAATTTTACATGATTATACAGGATAATGCTGGAAATGCCTCTGCACTGTCCAGATGGCAGGGTCAGTGTAGCATGGACCTTGCTCAGTTGCTTTGTGTGCCAGGATAAGTGCTGCTGCTTTTCTCTCTACACTACCAGCATAGCTAGAAATTGAGGAATTCTAGGACTGTTGGTAAATTCTGCGAGATGGAAATTAATACCTTCAGAGACCGCTGCTTTTATTGACCTTAAATTAATTTCCCATCCTTTTGCAAAGGTGAATGGCAGTGCTCATTTTTCTGCGGTACTTTTGCCTCAAAATAATCTGAGCTGCAATCTGAAAGTGAAATGGTATAAAAAACATTCTGGGCTAGGAGTTAATTTCAGGAGTACCTTATAAGATAAAAGGGCATAACAAAAAGGTACTTTAATCTGCAACCTCCTTGCCTTTACATTTGGCTGTGCTGTATTTTGTAGCATGTGTGGTTCTGGTATCTGCTGAGTACAGCATCTTGCTCTGCTGATTTGTGTAAGGCTTTATTTGCCTGCTGCAGGGACAGAGTGGATTAATCTATAGAGCTCTTGGCAGAAATCCATTACTAGGCTTTTGAGGGGAGATCAGCTTGAAGAAAACGCAACTTGATTTTTGTGTCAGTTGAGTTTTTGGTGATATTACAGAAAGTCTGGTCTCTTTGTAAACTCAGTTCTGAAAACACAGAGCCTGGTAGGATTTTTTTTTTTTTTTTAGGTAATGTTTCAGTGTAGTCCTCTTGCCTGTCAAGGAACAGGGCCATCCCAGATCTCACAGATACTTAACAAATAGGGCTTAAAAGTAGGCATGCCTTGCTGAATAAGTTATTTAGTTAAAGTAGGAGACAGAAGGGCAGAACTATTACCTTCTGTGCCACTCGGGCTGGGACAACATTCTCCTTTCCTCAGTGAATGAAAATATCCTGTCTCCCACAGTGAGTCAGTTCTGGGAGCTGGAGGGGCAATGGTGCAAAGAGCACAGGTCATAATCAGAAGTTTCAGGTTTGTTGGGAGCTACCTGCCGTACTTTTAAATATGCACATCAATTTGTTGGTGTCTCCAGCTTTACTGTTTTTCTGTTGTCTCTGTCTGCATCTGAAGCATGGCCTGGAGCTGCCACCAGTGCTAGCAACTGCTGGTCCTCATGGAAGTTCACCAAGGGATGTAGCTGCTAGTGCCCATGTCCCACCCCAGTGCTGAGTTCTCTCTGTCCCCCCGAATGGTGATGATAACAACAACAAAACCATCTATCATACTGTTCCTGGCAGCCACTGCATGGTTGTGGTCTGGAGCCCTTGTTCAGCAGTCTCCGGTACTTTAAAGAGATTCTCCTCGTATTGCTCTAAAGCTTATCCAAATGTATTTTCTCTTCCTGAAGGTAGAGTCTCTTGCTTTCCTGTCTGCTCTCTCCCTCTCCGTACTAGAGCCCCCGTCCCTGGAAGGGGAAGGCTCTCTGGAACTCATTTGCTGCAGTTCTGCCTGCGGGCACCAGTACCCCTTCGGGCAAGGCGTGGGATAAGTCTGGGGTTAAGTTGGCTGGTTTGCTTGTCTTGGGAGGACTTGAACTAATTGTGAGCTTCCAGTTTTCTTCCCACCTCCTTGGTAGAGAAGGTGGCAGCCCTGGGTACTTCTCACCACTAAAACACAGAAGGCTCATCCCAACAAAACTGGCATCAGGAAAGGGGTCAGAAAAAACTTTTGCTCTGTTTCTCCAAGTACTGCACTGGACTAGCGTCTCAAGATGAGCTTCAATGTAGCCCAGTGTTGACTTAAGTTGTGGACTGGCTGACTTCAGTATTTTTATTAAAGCCAGCCCAAAAACTAATGGAGGCTCTTTGATTCCTTTCTACACTGCTAGGTTTTTTCCATTAGTTTTACTAAGGTTCCAGCCATAAAGCAATTTTTTTGGTCATTTTCTGTTAATCTCCTTCTGTTGACACTAAAGCATTGTGTGATTTAGGGCTTTGTTTTCAGCCATGATATGAAGGCTAATTACTTCCTTCTGGCATCCTCTCAGTAAGAAAGCATGGGACTTAATCTTTCAAAAAGAGAAAAGCAAGGAAAAAATTTTAAATGCCTAGAAGCATTTGGTAGGTCCCTAGATTTGGATTTATTCTTCATAGTGTAATGAACAAAATATTAGGAGCTAAGCTCTAAACTCCATAGCTCTGTCTGTGTGGACACAATTTTCTATTTGGTTGTTTGTCCTCACTGGGTATAATTTTGCAGTTAAAATGTAACCTGTGCCTCAGGATGTTCAGTAATTAGGGGTATGGTATGGATATTTATTGTTCACATAAAAGTATGTATTTGTCTTGTTTTAGCCTTGTGACTTGCTTTGATTATCCATTATCCTCAAGATAATTAAACTGTATATTTTCTCCCTGTCTCTTTCTTCCTATTCTGTCTTGCCTTAATTTAATAAGATGGGGAGAAACTACATCAGGGCACTTTGGAGAACTAGTAGATTTTTTCAGTGGAAAAGTGTGTGATAGTGTTTCTGGAGATTGCAACCTAAAGGCAGGCTGCTGTGCAGTATGGGGAGAAAAAGGTTATTGCTCCTCATCGAGTGCCACTTTAATACAACCAAAGGAACGTCAGGTCTTGGGTTCACTCATGTAACAGAAGACTGACAAAGCTGAAAGGAATCATATTGCACTTCTGATTAAAGCAGTTGTTGATAAACTTTTATATAAAATTTCTACATGGTCTAGGCAGTAAGGATTGGAGCCCTGCATTAGACAGTGCAGTACTCCACAATGCAGTGTAAATCCCAGGTAGTTTGGGAATGGCTCTCTGTGACCAAGAGTCTTGATAGGAAAGTAGGCTTTTATAGAAGCTTGGGTTTTGTTAGATGGTTGGTTTTGCTCAAGGGTCAGCATGCAGGTTCCCAGCATCACCAGTTCATCAGGGTGCCTTAGGCCGTGCAAAACTTCTCGCACGTTAGTCACTCCATTTAAATGTTATTAGCCAGGTGTATGGTTCAGTAACTTGATAAATTGGGAAAGCAAGTTGTCAGTTGGGACTGGGGAAGTGTTCCCCAAATCTCTCATCTGGCTGTGACCCCTTTGGCAGAAGAAAAGTCAGGTGATTCTTTTGAAGATGGTCGTGTGGGATTCAAAGGCTCTAAACCCAGCAAACTTACGTTATAAGCAACTAAGCTCTGCAGAGCATCGCAAGGAATCGCTTTTTGACCCTGGGATCACCACAAAGCCGCCTCAGGCCAACAAGAAGTTTGCATAGGGCAGGATGTGGGAATGAAGTACTATTTGGCTTATGTGCTCGCAAATAACATAACAGGAATTCAAATGAATTTTAAATCTCTCCTGCAGCGTGTGAAATCATGGCTGTCTGAACTCCTTAAACACTTGAAATAGAGGGATTACAACTCCATAAATGTTTTACAGAGATTTTAACTTTTTGAAAGTGCTTATGATATTTCTCAAGACTTTTTCGGCCAGATACATAACGAATATATTAAAAACCAATAATGCTGTGTGCCTACAAGCTTTGTACCAAGGGAGATTTTACACACCTGTGGCTATTTTTCATGCATTAAAAAAAATACAAAATAGGCATTTTTCACTCAGATCAAGTATTCATACATTGTCCAAAAAATGCAATCAATTTTGAAACCTTCATATAGACATTAAAAGAAAGTCTATTCTAATTCATGTACCAATGTAAGCTTCAGTTATACAGCCATTGTGTTTATTTTGCTTTTTCCATTCAAGTGCCCAACGTACATATCATTTGGCTTCATATGGTTATTTCTGTAAGCCTTAAGACAGGCTCCTATCACAGGATCAGTGACTGTAAAACAAATCATCAATCCTGAATTTCATTACAAGTGGAGTCACAAACAGTATCATATATACGTTGACAGTCGTAAGTTGGAAATTTAAATAAAAGATACAGAAATTACTGATTTTTAAAGCTTGATGAGTGTCTAACTATCTTCGCTGAGCAATAGGATGAGATCTGTTTAGTGATTGAGCCTGTTTAGGGCTTATCAGATGACTTTCAGCCAAGGTTTGGGGTTTTGGTTGCACTTCTGAAGAGCAGATCCGCCCACATTCTTAGTGAAAGGCTGCTGTGTTCAACACTGTCCCTGAGCACCCCTGGAACAGCTGCTATGACTTCCCAAGTGTAATGGCATAGTGTCACTTGTGTTGGAGACAACACTGAAATGTAGGCTTGTGCTAAGGATCTGCATGGGAAACTGTTCTGCTTTGAAGTTTAGCCATATTTGCCCATTCAGGTTGTAAAAGCAGGTTTGTACTTTTAAGAAGAAAGGTGCAATAAGAAAAAACAGCACAGCGCAATGTGGACAAGTGCTGATGGCATCTGCTCAACAGTCAGGGACTTGCCAGGGGCCAGATGGAAGGAATGTGGTGTAGTGGGCTGGTTGGAGCTACTTGGCCGAGCGTGTAAGGTCAGTGCTGCACAACAGCCAGGCACAGGCAGAGAAAACACTGCTCAGAGACCTCTCAAAGCTGGCCAGCTCTTCTAGAAGTGGTGTGACCACAGCCCCTGAATAGAAATAGTTGTCAGAGGAACAGCAGCATGTCATGAAGGGTGTTAAGCTGTGGAATACCTGCATGAGGTAGATGTTGGTTGGATAGTCCATTTTTGGCACCAACATACTCAAATAGCCAAAATCCTCGTGAGGCTGGGCCCTAAGAAAGAGGAAAACTGGCTTTAAAGAGCAAGTTTCTTTCTGTCCTTAGTATCCTGGCTTTCAGTTTAGATTTGTCTGCAAACAAGCCTAAGCCTATTTATTTATTTATTTGATTAGTTTTGTCTTGTGTAATCATGTTATTTGAGGTAGAGATTTGGAGAAAAGATAATTGCTTTGTTAACCATGTTGCTATGAATTATAGTTCAAGATTATGCAGAAGGCTTAATGAGGGGAGGGGTTTGCCTCAAAGCTGCAGTACCTTGGAGTTCCTGACCTCTCTTTATGGAAATCACTCATCTGAATGCAATTCCATGCTTTTGCAGAAAAAAGTTCTTCCTTTCCTCAAGCTGCTTCCCATTGCTTTCTCCACTGCCCAAAAGATTTTGATTTAAACTCTAGGTGTGATTATGGTTTTGAAGAAAACTGGTATGGGGGCTTTGGATACCAGAGAAACATTTTTTGATTGACTTTGAGGATAATCAAGGTGTAGTTCTCATACAGTAAAGATTTAAACTGAATATTCATGGCTGTTTAAATAGTGGTCACTAGACTTACGTGACATCTGAATATCAAGAGCTTTTATTTCTTGTCTCAAGCCAATTTTTGACAAGTGTGGAATTTCCTGCATGGGAGGCTGGAGGTTGGTTGATGTGTGGTATGGGATCAACATGGCAAGCAATACTTCGATTCAGGAACAGAGGGCATCTGTTGGAAACTCTTCTTGGAAGAACAGTGGCAGACCCTGGTTAATGAGCAGAAGAAACTGAAACAGTAAGTAAATAAATGATGGAGAAAGGAACCTCCTTTTCTGCCTTTGAAATAGCCAGCCATTTTTGCAAGTTTTGAGCCTGTGCAGTAGGATTATAACTGCTCCTATCATTTTGGCTGGTGACTGAATGGATAAATGGCTGCTCACCTTTGTATTACAAAAGATCTACAATGCCATCAACAAGTAACTTTCCTAAAATCCCTGTTTGAAGAGCTCCCAGGTTGAGCCCTTCACAAACCTTGCAGCTTGGTGGACAGGGATGCCCAGTGGTCCCCCTCTGTCAGTGGGTGGCTCTGGGCTGGTTTCTTGTGGTCTCTCAACCAGCCCCAGGATCTTCTCCAGCCAGCAGACACGTGCATGTGTGACACGTGCAGGTTTTATTTTATTTATAGCTTTGGAGCTGCTTGGGGGAGCCACCTCCCTTCTGCAACGCTAAATTTCTTTTTCCTGACCTTGATCTTTACATTTCTGTCTTCAGGAGGTTTTGTCTGACAGTCACAGGAGGCTTGTCCTGCCTCAGCATAAGGCAGGCCATAGTTTGCATCCCTTTGTAGCAGAGTGTGACTGATCTTTTCCTCATGGCTTGCTCCCCTGAGCTGTGGTGCTGCTGTGCTACAGCACTGCAAAGCTTGTGTTGCCTGGTGTTTGCTGGGGGAGTGTGAGCAGGAGCAGACCCCAGGAGTTAGGGTGGTACTGAGGCCACATAACCCTCATTACTTGTCTTTATACTCGGGGATAGGGGCACGTTAGTGGCCATTGTTGTGTCCTGGTACTGTTTGGTCATTCATGAGGCTCCACTTCACGGCCAAGCATCCCTTGGCTGGAGCCCAGTGCTCAGCTGAGGTTCAGCGTACCTCAGTGGCTCAGCACAGGCAGGAGGGTTGGGTGATGAAGACATTCTGTTTTGCAGTTGTTTTCCTCGTGACAGGCTTTTATTTTAAAGTTATACTCAATTCTTCTGGCAGCTTCTGCACCACGTCCCTGATACGGTGGCTGGCCAGCACATAAGATACGAATCCTCTCCCCTGTACTTCGGGCTTTGGTTCCTGTTGCAGGTGGGAAGCTCCAGACCCTGACCCAATATGAGTGTAGGTGCCTTGTTTTCCTTGTGAGAGACCAGGCTGACGACAGTTCACATATCAGAATGGCTCCCTGCCATGGTTTCACACTCTGTAGGAGAGATGGAAAATTCATTTGTCTGTTATTTGTGAACATACAAGCCAAACAGAACTTCTTTCCCACATCTGGCACTATACAGACTTCTTGGCCTGAGGCAGCTTCGTGGTGATCCCAGGGACTAAAAGTCCTTGTTTTTTGACATCAGGTATTTTAAAAATACGTACATAGAGTAGCTGCCTTTTCTCAAAAATGAACAGTTGTCTACATACCCTCTCAGCAGTCAGATCCTATGCAATGAATTGGGGGCCCTGTGACAAAGAACTGGGCTGCTTATTTAATTACTGCAGTATATAATCAACTTCTTGTTTTGAGGAGTATCTCATCGGCTTGTAAGGAATCTTTCCTGATCACTTGAACTTGTGGGGTTTTGGGGGGTTGTTAGGGGTTTGTTTGTTTGTTTTTTGTTTGGTGGCGGTTTTGTGTGTCTTTCTGATTTTGGTTTTTGTTTGTTGTTGTACCACACTGAAGTGGGATAAGGAACTTGAGGCCTGATTTGGGAGAGATGGTTCCAGCCCTGAAGTGTTCGTGCAGATCACTAAGACCTGTCTTAGCATGCTGTTTTGGTGAGGAGATAAATGTCATTTGGAAAGGTAGTTTCCATGAACATTGTATTTCCTAAAAAGTATATTTGGTACGTTTTTATGATGTGGTGTGCTGGTCTGGACTGGGATATGGTGGATTTTCTTCACAGCAGCCAGTATAGAACCATGTTTTGGACTTTTGCTGGAAACAGTGATGATAACTCAGGGATGTTTTCAGTACTTCTGAGCATTGTTTGTACAGAGCCAAGGCCTTTTCTGCTTTCACCCTGCCAGTGAGGAGGCTGGGGGTGCACAAAGAGTTGGGGAGGACACAGCCAGGACAGCTGGCCCCAGGGCCATCCCAGACAGCATGGTGTCATGCTCAGCATACAGAGCAGGAGGAAGAAGGGAGAGATGGACATTCAGAGTCATGGCATTTGTTTTTCCAAGGCACCTTTACATGGGATGGAACCCTGCTGTTCTGGGGATGCCCAGACATTTGCCTGTGATGGGAAGTGGGAATGAATTCCTTGGTTTGCTTTTCTTGTCCGTGCGGTTTTTGCTTTCACTACTTTGCTGTCTTTGTCTCAGCCCCTGAGTTTTGTCTTTTACCCTTCAGTTCCCTTCCCCGTCCCACTGTGGGGGGAGGAAGCAAGCAGCTGTGTGGGACTGAGTTGCTGTCCAGGGTTAAACCATCAAACATGGGTGCATTTTGATGAAAAATGGTTAATCCTCAAGCTTTGTTTTGAATTTTCCCTTGTTAGCTTTGGCAAACAGACCAGTTCAGACAGAGGAGTGAAATCATCCTGTCCCTTTACCTTGCTGAGATACAAAAATTGAGATAGAAAAAAAAGCCTAAAGAGCCTTTTTGTGCGCAATAATTTCCTTATTGTTAGTGTCTCAAGTAAGTTAAGCCCCCAGTTCCTGACACAAGCACTTTTGACTTCCTGGGTGTGTTGGAAAGGCTCCCCTTTGGGCCCAGGCAGCCGTGGGAGAGCAGGCAGAGACATGCACCCAGTGAGTCGGGGCAGGGAAGCTCTGCTCTTCTGCAGCTTCCCCAGGGCTGTGTTTGCTCCTGCAGCAGCACGAATCTGCAGTTGGAAAAAGCTGCGGATCAACATCTAGCAGTGGTTAAATCCAGCAAAACTGCAGGAAATATACTGGCATGTGAGCTTCAGCAGATTAACAACTTTTCTGTTTCCTACTGAAATGCTTCCCAGGGCATGTTCCATACAAAGGAGTACCAAACAAATCTCTTGAGCTGTCTGCATTTTCAGAGTCATGGAACTCTGCTTTCAGCGAGTTGTTTTGGTAGCTGGGATAAGAAGTGAGGCTGACACTGGAACGTCCTTGCCCATCCTGTGGCCCTGTGGTGTGATCGCTCTGCACTTGCAGCGTGAGCCGCCTGGCTCCATCCCGGGTGTTACTCTGGTGAGCTTCTCTTTGGGGGTGAGGGTGAGCTTTACAGGCAGAAGCCCTGAGAAGCTCCCTCAAGCCCTGCTGCAGCAGCAGAGGGCTGGGGATAAGGCGCCTGGCTGCCCTCACGGCCTCCAGTGGCTCAGTTGTCTGCTGCCAGGTGAGCTGGTCCGAGGGGCCCCGACTGCTGAGTCTGGGAATCAGCGTGTGCAGCCTTTACTGTGATGCCTGTGCTGCTCTGTGGGCTTGGTTCAGGGCATTTGTGGAATTTGTTGGTTCTTCTATTTTTCTCCGCGTTTTCAAATCAGAATAGTTCTGACACCTTCAAACCTTTTACAAAAGGACAGGTTTAAACCCATAATTTAAACCAACTCTCCTTTCCAAAATATTTCTCACTAAGGAATTTGCTGCCTACCACAGTGAATCCAGTTTCATTGAGATCAGTGTGAGCCCTTACTGGTCAAGTCTGCAGTCAAGCAGCCTGTCCTTCCTGTCCTCTGAAACTGGAAAACCTGGTGGGAAACGCTCCTGTTACCTAGTAGAGCTAATCATTAATTAGCAGGGGATGAAGTACACCAAGCAATCTGCTATGCCAGATGGATGCTTCAATGTTAATTTATGTTCTCAAAATAACTGGACATAGATATGCTCCACACCATGGCCTAAATCTTATTTTTGCTGAATTCAGTGGTAAAAATTATGTTGGCTTTAGTGATTCAATTGCATATTTCTTTGAGAAGAATGTATTTGGGCATCAAGCTGTAACAATAAAAATGAAATTAATAAAAGGTGTCCAGAGCAGTGGACTTTATCTTCTTACATCATTGGTGAAAAAATGAAGGGTTTTTTTAATCCCCCTAGAGCATTTCTATTATCTGCATGCCAAGAAATGAGTAATTTGGTTTGGTTTTGGTTTTTCTGTTTTGTTCCTTTGAATAACTTCTTACGTGTCTTCCTAAGAGAGTTGGAACTAAAGCCTAGTCTTGGAAAAGTTAAGCTGTCTGTGTTGTCTTCTCTTCGAAAGCCTCATAAAGATCAAAAGAAAAACAGTTAAGTTAAAAAAGTCATGGTGGTGGCTTATTCTACCACACTTAATTTTAAATGAAGGAGGCTCAATGCAAGTTCCCTTCCATATTTTTTTTCTGTTCATTCCTTTTGTTGGGGTTTTTCTCTTTTTGCACTCAGGTTCTCATGGGCAGCAGTTGATGTGCCCAACAGATCTGTGTGAGCTCCGTGCTGGAGAAGCACAGAGCTCCCTGACAGTCTGCAGTCGGGCTTCAGTGGGACACTGAAGGCCATTCCTGCTGGCTGGAGGGAGAATATGGCACACCGTCTTTGTGTTGTGGGGCGAGCTTGCAAGAGAGAGTTTGGGGGAGCTTTGCATCCTATCAATAATTCATCCACGTTTTGTAAAAGGCAGTGGATTATTTGTTCTGTCAAGCTCATGCAAGGAGCCAGATATTTACTAGAGGTATTATTTGTAAAATGAGAAGAGACAGGCTCTGGAGTATGAAGAAATATGAATTTTTCTGCTTTTGTCTTTTTCATTGAAATTCAAAATATTGATGATACATCTTACCAGTTTTTAACAATGAAAATAAGCTTTCTATACTGACCTTTAGCTGTGTTCAGATGAATTTGGTAGTTATTTACAGGATAAATTGTGTAATCAAAAAGCCAATTCAAGTCTCTATTAGTAACCTTTAAAAATAAAGCATTATGTGGTATGCACAGACTGACCTCACAAGCTTCAATTCCATTTTCAGGGTTTAACCAAAACATTGAGTTACTTTTACTTCTGTGATACTGCGAGGATTATTTTTAATTAAATGAAGTGTTTTAACATGCTCTAATTGCTTTTTCAGCAGATGTGTCTAATGCTTGATAGAGAGGGGCTTGTTCTGGGAACAAGACAATGCTGTCTTGCCTCTTTTATCTGAGAGTTGGGTAAATACTCCTTGAGGGTCAGGGAGGGAGAGGTTATTGATGACGTCCCTCTTATTTACAGCCATGTGCAAATCCCAGAATACTTGTGCACAAAGTGCAGGGGGGAGATGATGTGTTCAGGTTAAATGGTCTGATCCTCGCTTGTGCTGTAGGAGCAGCTTATTCCCACAGTGAGCAGTGCAGAAAGCTGAGGCTGAATCTGAGCAAGCGTGGCGGGCTGACCTTGGCTGACACAAAGTACCCATCTAGCTGCTCCTTTGCTCACCTTCCCAGCTGGACACGGGAGAGAAAAAAAGGTGGAAAACAACTCATAGGCTGAGATAAAGCAGTTTACTAAAGTGAAGGTTTGCACAAGCAAAGAGTAAAATCTGTTTTATTCTCTACTTTGCATCAGCAAGAGCTTTCTGGCCCCTTATGGGGAAGCAGGGCTTCAGCACACGTGGTGGTAGCTTGGAAAGACAAACATCCTAAATAATGAATGCCCCCCTTTCCTCCTCCTTTTCTAAGCTTTTATATCTGAGCTAATGTCATATAGTCTGGAGTATCCCTGTGGTTAGTTTGGGACAGCTGGCCTGGTTGTGTCGCCCCCAGGACCTTGCCCAGCGCAGCCCCTCGTTGAGGGGACAGCGCTGATGCTGTGCCAGGGCTGCTCTGCAGCAGCCCAAACGAAGGGTGTCACCGCCACTGTCCTCCTCGCAGTGCACAGCACTGGCAGTGAGGGCTGCTGTGGGAGAATGAGCTCCATCTCAGCCAGACCTAATACAGCGTGTCATTGGTTCAGCTCCGTTTTACTCCCTGGTGTACTCTCAGCCCGCTTTTAAGGTTATAGTGAAGCCTAAATATACATTTCCCAGAAAAAACATGCCATAAATAATAAACTATTTCTTCACCAAAACAACACAAGAAGTTCTCTACTTTTTAAACCAGGGCAATGGATGAACTTAAGGGGGGTCAAAGCCACTGCAGGATGACCTGTTTGTGACTCTTCTGCCAGGCCTGTGCAGTCTGACACGGCCCAGAAGGTGGGCATGGGCCCTGCAGTGACTGAGCTCCCTTCGGTGGCTATGTTCCCATCGAAGGGAGATTAGAATCACCAGAGAACCGTGCTTGGCCCTTTCCTTACCAGAATACGTGTCACTCAGAGTGTGGTGAGGAAACCCAGGTTTTCTTAGCATGATGCAGCCTTTAGGAGACTTGAAAGGTGGGTCCTTGGCGCTTCCAGTAGGCTTGGTGTTAGTGTAGAAGATGGGGTAAAACTGTCATGGTTTAGGAGTGGTATTTCCCAATTTACTGCTCCCACTGAGACTCTTCAAACCATGCTCCCACTGGCTTGCCCATCCCTTTCTCCTTGCCTTTGATGTAATGGAGGGGAGAATTGGAGGCATGAAAAGTAAAAATCACAGGTTGAGATAAGAATAATTTACTAGAAACAGCAATGAGATCAGAAAACAGCAGTAGCAGCAACAGTACTAGTTACAAAGGGTACAAGAGGCAAATTATTCACATGGAAACCCCCCTACAACAGATTCCTCTGCCACAAGACTGCCCTCCCCCCAGCCCTGGCAACGAAGTGGGATGATACAGAATAACCTCTAGAATAACCTGGAGTCCTGGCCATGCCCCCTCCTGGCTACTGCAAAAATTGACCCTGTCCTGGCCAGAGCCAGAACAAACTGAGGAGAAGCTTGATCCAAGATTTGAAGGTGCTGGAAAAAGGAGGCTACACAGCAATAAACAAAAGTGTGACAAAATCTGGGAAAATGAGAATGTTCACTTAATCTTGCAGTTGTAATGGGATTTCCTTCCTCTTCAGAGTAAACATTAAGATTTACAGAGAGCATGAAGGTTTGGGTCAGAGCTGAGCCATAGCCAGGCACTTTGGTACTGAAATCTACTCTTTCTTCATTATTTCCAAAAATCGGAGTTGGCTTTAGGTTCATCCTACCCCTCATCTCTTGTTTGCTGCAGGATTTTCTTTTCTTCTGTCCTGCTTCTTACTGGCTTTTAATCTGTCTCCCAGTCTGGTTGGCAGTAAGGTGCAGGGCTGAGATGTGACCAGTGTTTTTGCATCCCAGGCATCTCAAGATACTGAGAGAGAACTGCTGAAATAGAGGATGGGGTTTCCAAAAGGGATGCCTTCAATTATCTGGTTTACAAGCACCATTCCCGGGAAGGAGAAGGGGATAAGGATCTGTTTGTGATGAAGAATTTTCCGTGTTGGCCTGCTCCTATTTTGCTTGCAAGTGGGAAGTCTACCTTTATTTGATGATGGCTACTGAATATCATCTCTCTCCCTCCGTGTGAGCCAAAGACATTTAAGCAGAGTATATAACTAGGTGGTGTCTTAAATTTATGGTTAGTAGCTCCCAAAAACTCCAAAGAAGCAAAAGAAAGCTTGTCCATGATTTGTTTTGCAGGGCAGGCTGAAGGGTAAGTGAGAGACACTGACATCAGTATTTTGAGAGGTATGGTTGGAACTGGTGTTTGTAGCTACCTAGTGCCAACTTGCTTTGATAAGAGCTGTATAAGATTTCCAAGAGTATCAGGAAACCCAGGGAGGGGGGAAAGGAAGGCAGCTGCTTTTTTGTAGATCAAATTGCAAGAAAACTTGAGTTACTATGCTGTTGTATTTATTACTGGGGGCAGCGGGGTGGTGTGAAGTGTAAGCAGACAGATGCATCGCAGGTGACAGCTGGAAGTCTCTGACTGGCTGAGTGGCATCCAGATAATATTAAGAAGTGATCCCTTCCCTTTGCTGTGGTGTTATGTTCTCTGTTTCCCAGAGCAAGCAGTCTGTAGCAGTAATGCTGAATGCACAGTCCTTCAAAGCAGCGTGCAGCCTTCTGATCTGCTGCACCGCAGGGCCTGCAGGCTGTGCAAGGGGAAAACAGGCTGTGTGCATCGAATCACAGAGTAGTTTATGGTGTTCCTTTCAGAGTGTATTAGAGTGCAGCTTCTGGAAGTGCCCCAGTAAAAACAAATACTGTTTTTGAGACATAATCACTGACTGTAGCAACATTGATTTAATATATAACAACATGTCTGTGGGGGGGAGTGAGAATTACATGGTTCAGTCACTACACAGGTAGGAAAAATTGCTCTCTTTATGTGTCTTCTCTGTGGCTCAGCTGGGATTTATTGTCATAACTAAATAAATTTGTACCAAAAAGTAGCCATTTTCTCCCATTGTAGCTTTAAATACCGATTTGGAGGTGGGAAGGCAGCACTGAGATCCCTGTGGCTCTGTCATGCCGGTGATTTCTTTCAGCACAGGAGGCAGAGTCCCTGGCATAGTCTGGAGTGCAGCATCCCCTCTGGTCCCAGCAGCAGCCTGGGGGTGGTGCCGGGCTCTGCTGCTGCTCTCTGTCCACCAGCAAAAAGTGAGACACTTCTAGCATTCCCTGGGATGGGAACTTGGACCCCTGTTTGCTCTCTTGTTAAATTTTACTTCCACAACAGTAGATGTTCTTAGTGGAAACAAACCTGTGAGAGACTGGAGGTGTCTGTGTAGCCTTCCTGGAGGGAGCAGCCACCTTGGCACAAGGGACTTGTCTGGACTGAATGGAGAAATGGTCGTGGCAGCAGCTGGGCTTTGTCTCTAAAACAAAGTCTCCTAAACAAGGACTCGCAAGTAGGTTGTAAAGGGAGGGCTTGGGTTAGTCTTTGAGCTGAGGCTTGGTTTCTGCAGTTTAGTTTCAGTACTGCCACAGCTGCTTCACGGATTTTAAGAGCAACAGCCCTTCTTTAGGCAGTGAAAATCTTCTTGAAGCCAAGTAGGGGTATTTTTGGCCTTAATTTCTTTGACTCCTTTTCCTATCCACAAAGCAGGATAAATTACTGTTTCCTGCTGAGTCTGTCTAGATAAGGAGGTTGCTAGTGGTACAGTCATGGCTTTGTATACATGTGGGGCTCTTCTCCCAGTTTGCCAGGTTGTAATCCTCCAGCCTTAGAGCATCAACAGCAAGCCAAGAAGGGAGCTGCCTACAGGACAGGGTTCTTGCAGTACTGCTGACATCCCTGCTCTGTTATATTTATTTGTGTGTTTTCCCCTTCTTTGTAATGATGCTGATATTTACTGCTCAGCAGCTGTAGTCTCAGAAGGAGAGTGGTAAGTGCTGGCTCTGCAGCTGGCACCCGCCTGGTGCCTTGGCTGTGTGTCAGCAAAGGCCTGGAGCCAGCTGGGGTAGAGCTGTGTGACCTTTGCCTTCAGCTGACCAAAAGGTTGTAGGTTGTTTGGAGTTACCCGCTAGATAACACCCTGAAAGTGCACAAAAGGAAAAAAAAAAAGTGGTTACCTGATTTATGTGGTAGGAACTACCTGGCAGATGACTGAGAATTTGTGAGGAGGGCTTCCCCGAGGATTGGGATCTGCCATAGTGAAAAATCCCCCCAAAATGAATGCTTGGGCAGTTCTGAGTAGATTATTCCTGGTCCCAAATTGCCTGGTTTGTGTCAAAATGTGTTTCGCAGTTTTCCCACATCTGTTTCTGAGGAATTCTAGGTGTGCTGGTTTCACAGGAACCTGCTAGGTTCCCAGTCTGAGAGAGCATCAGAAAATCCTCTTGAGAGATTTTCTTGTCAAGAGTCCTTCATCCTCCGTTTCCTGACACTCAGCTCCAGTGTGATACTGGCACTAAAAGAGACCTGGACTGAGTGATGAAATGGTCTTTTGGACCTCCGGCTATAAATTTCAGAATGCTTTTAGCAATTTATCACTCTTTCAATTCTGCAGTAAAGCCTGCATTGTTTTTTAGATGACCAAAAAATAGTCTTATGAGTTTGTTTCCATGGGTCACCGTCCCAATTCAGGAGCTCTTGAATTTACTTGATAGCTGCCTCCCATTTCCATTTCCAGTAGCAGGAGTGCAGCATTGTGGTTAGAAGCATTGTACTCTGTGGAACAGATACAGGAGTGAAGGGGTGGGAGGTCTGAGTTGAGCTCAGATGTGGCATCTAGAGTAATGTTAAACCTGACTCTGATCTGGTCTCTGGAAGTAGGTTTTACACCTGTTTTCATGTAGGAAGATGAAAGTGATGGAGTTAAGGACAATTTACTCCTCTTTGCCTCAGAGGGGTGTGAAGATCTATTTGCAGAATGTGTTTGCAGACAGTGCATGTCCTGAATTGCGGAGTGCAGGAAGGAATGGGAAGCAGGCTGGTGAAAGGCCTGGTGCATGATGCTGCACTGTTGTTGGGGAAGGTGTCTGCATTTGGAGCCCCATTTTTCCCTGGCAACAGCAGACACAAATTATTCCCTGCTCTGGTGATTGCAGGGTATTTACCAGCATAGAGCTTTGTACTGAAATCTTTGGGCTGGCATGCAGTAATTGGTCGGGTTTTAATTTCTTTCCTTTTTTTAACAGTACTTCAAATGGTGCAGCTTTGCCAAGGGATTATAATTACATAAGCCACAGAAATGTACTTCAATGACCAGTCAAATGACTTTGTTTTTTCCAGTAGTTTAAGATCGCCATTTATTAAGTTGTTGAAGGAACGTAATTGAAAATCATTGGGGAGTTTAATTTCATCAGCCCTCTACAGCTTCATGCTTTTGCTGTGTCTGTGTGCATTTGGGTTGCCTGTAAATGGCTCGTTCACTTTCATAAAGGAATTAGCACAACTGTGCATCTGTGTAAGGAGCCAATTCCTGCCCCGCACTGCTCAGCGTGCCCACGTTTGTTGACATAAACGTGTGCAGAAGTAGCCTCTAAGTATTTCAGTTGGTAGAATATTTTTATATTTTTATTAATTTTATTGCAGGCCTTTATTCTACTTGTGAGCATAAACAGACACCTGGGGTCTAGTACAGCACAGAAGGTTTCAAGGACTGCTCTGAGGATGCTCCTGCCAGGCCGGCTGTTGCTGGGAGATGGCTGCTGCCTTGCAGCCCTGGCAGGCTTTATGGTCAGCAAGAAACTCGCTTGCTTTTTCTCTCTTCAGGACTTTTCAGCTCTGTAGGCTTGCCTGCTGGTTCTCTAGGTGTCAGCCTGATCTGGAGTCTTAGTGTGGAAGGCTCAGCCAAAACCCAGTGCTTTGCAAGGCAGAGTGCTCTGCTTGGTCCCTGCTGCATCCCCCTTTCCGCACAGCCTGGGCTCTCTCCGTGTGTGGCACGGGGCTCTGCCCTGTGTCCCTGTCAGCCCCTGTGATTTACCTTCCCTCTAACATGTAACTTGGGAGGCCCAGTGATGCTTGCTGGCGCTCCCAAAATGAGAGGGAGGAGTCAGGGGACTTGTGTTCCTTCCATGTGGCGGGCCTCCTCCGCCGGGATTTCTAGAACCAGCAGATCCGGGGAGGAGTTAAAGCATCGCTTGTCTGATCTGGAGACGTGAACTAGCAGGAACCTTCTCCGCCAGCTCCTGCTCTGCGGAAAATGCAGTCCCGGCACTGCAGCCTGGAGGGGAGAGCGGCGTGTGGGCGGCCGGGTTCGGGCGGGGGGCTCGGGGGCTGGCGGACCTGCGGGGGCTCCCGGTGCTCCCTTCTGTGCCGGCCCGGTTCGGGCAGGGGGCTCCGGGGCTGGCGGACGTGCGGTGCTCCGGGTGCTCCCGGGTGCTCCCGGTGCTCCCAGGTGCTCCCGGGTGCTCCCGGCGCTCCCGGCGCTCCCAGGTGCTCCCGGTGCTCCCGGGTGCTCCCGGTGCTCCCTTCCCCGCCGCTCGGGGCGCGCTCCCCGCCGTCCCCATGGAAACGCCGCCGCTGCTCTTCCCGGGCGCCGTAGTGCCTAACCTGGATTTTCGCGCTTTTGGCAGCCTTGTTCCTTAAAGCAGTGACTTTAGCTGTGGAAGGTGAGCATGTGGGGAAGGACGTGGTTACGGAGGTCTGCGCTCCTGCTTTCATTCTTTCACTGATGGTACTCAGTGTTCGCTCTGGCCCCTTGCAGATGGGGAGGGCAGAGGATGAGCGCTGTCAGGGGCTCAGTTCTGCTCCACAGGCTGAGTTGCAGGCTTGGGGGAAGGGTTACTGTGTTACCATGGGAGGGGTTTTTGCATAAATTGGACTTCTGAGTGATTATAAGAATTATTCTCTGAATTGACTGAATTGGTCCTCGCTGCTTTCCTCATTGTCTGGCATTTCTGCAATTCCTCACTTGAATAAAACCGGGCTGACGGGCTGTTAGCATGGGCTGAGTCCAGCAGGACAGAAATGCTTCTCTACGGTGTGGTCTCTCTGCCTTTTCTTTTAATTAAACTTCTGCATCTTCTGATTGTTTTCTAGTGATTGTGCTCCGCTTTGTTGAACCCATCCTTGGCAAGGCTCAGCCTGTTCAGTTTTCACCAGAGCTTCTGTGCTTTTTGGCAATGTCATATTGCCAGTCCTACTCAGACTTTTTTTCGGAGGCAGATGTGAAAGGGAGCTCACAGAGCAGAGAGTGGCCTAAGATCACACAAGAAAACCTAGAATAATACTGCAGGCAGCTTTGAATTCTCCATTTTGATCTGTAAAACCTGGTGGGGGAAGTCTCTTCCTTGAGTCTTGTAAGGGTTAAGTGCATCGAGGGCGGTTCAGAGAATAAGGTATTTCAGTCCTGATGACCATATAAACACGTTGTATTTCAGGCTTGGGGATGCTAAGACTCCCCAGATTCTTATCACCTCAGAGGATCCAACTGTTCTATGTCTGCTGTAGCTGCAGTCACAGAGTAAGGTGGATTTTAGGAATGTGTTTTGTTTGAAGCTACTGCTTTAAGCACACTAGGAAAACTGTCTTCTGAGTCTGTGCAGAGCAGAAATTTGTTTTTTTTTTGGGGGGCGGGGTATGCAATACCCTGAAGTTTTGCTCTTACTTAGTAACTTAGGCTTGATTTCCACATCTGAGATGTAGGGAAAAAATTAATTAAATACTCTGAGATGATTGGGGTTGGAGGGAAGGGCTTGTTACGGAGCCTTTCCCTCTGTAAAGTTAGATCTCCCTGTCAGTTACAGGGAGATCTGTTGCACCCTTTAGAGTAATGCTACAGTTTAATCATGTTTATGATGAGCCCTGGGAGGCCAGGGACATGAACAGAGCGAAGCTGCTCCTCTGTTCCATTCCATGCACGGCGTTATTTGGGAACTGGCCAGCCATGGCTGAGTTGCACTGGCTTTGTGCTGTGTGGCTTTATCGACTGGAATGTTTGAAATCAGGAATAAAATTCTAATGTGTGAATGTTCAAATTACCACTGAGTTAGCACTGAAACACTGAGTAGGTTGTTCTCTACAGAGGTGCTGAGCCATTGCAGCTCCAGCTGCTTCCAGCAGGAATTACCAGTAGCTCAGCAGTTTGGAAGCTGCTGAAGGACTTGCAAGCAGATGTGGGTGACTGCCTCTCGGCAGTGAAGTTGAAAATACTGGCCTGAATTTCCATGGCAAAGGAATATAAATAAATAGCAACAAATTAGGCAGGATGGAGAGAGGAACAAGTTCATGATAGCCATGAATGTTATGGGAAATTAACTCTTTCTTCATGGCTGTTCTTAGAGTAGCAAGTCAGCCAGTGTAAACTGGCAGAGGTGTTAAATCACTCGTGGTGATTTGATGCTTGGGAGTTGAGTGCAGCTGGCTGGTAGCTTGGTGTTGCATTGATCTTATTTGATGGGATTGTTCCAGCCCAGTGAATCACAAGCTTTTGCTTCTGGTTTTCCCCTGTGTCCCAGCTCTGGCCAGGCCGGGTTAATTTTTGCAGTCGGGAGGAGAGGCCATGGTCAGCCCCTGGAGGTTGTTCTAACACCACCTCACCTTTGCTGGGGTCTTCTGGGGGCCTGGCATCAGTCAGGTATTGCTGGGCTCTGTGACCAAACTGCAGGTGAAGCGTTCACCTCCCTCGTACCCTGTTACTAATATTGTTGCTGTTACTGTTCATTTCCTTACTTCATTACTGTTTTCAGTCGATTTTTCGTATCTTAGGGCCTGATCTTTATCTTTTGTGCCTCCAATTCTTCTCTCCAGCCCCCTGCAGGATTGGGGGGGAGGTGTGAGCAAGCAGTGCATGGTTTGGAGAGTGTCAGTGGGAATACCATTCCTAAAATACAGCACCCCACCTCCACAGTGGCCTAATACTCTTCTCATTTGTGACAGAATTCTTGTTCTCCGTATACACAATAAAGTTACTAAGAATGTATCCTTTCTTACCTTTGTGTTACCCTGCAAGAACTGTTCTGACCGAGTTTGCCATGGGGAGCGGGGAGAAACTCCCAACTCTTGGTCCCTTGTGGCAGGCAGGACTTTCCCTATTGAATTCACCCAGAGCACAGATCTGCAGAAAACATGTTGTTAACTGGGAGTGGGGCAGTTCTGACCTTGCAGGGCAGTGAACCTTTCTCACTGTAAAAAGTAATAGGGTTTTTTTTACCTGGAGACTGCTTTGATACTGCCCTGCTGGGACTGTCGTGTGTGCCAGCATAGTGTCAAATACGAGCAAGATGGGGCTAGCAGGAAACCTGGCGTTTTAGAGAGCACTGCCTGCTCCTGGCATATCTGAGGGAGAAAGTGGGTAGGTGAGCACTTGATAATATATGGGTGTTGTTCTGAAGCCGCAGTATCTTTAGAAATGCCACAATATATGCCTTATTTTCCTCTTCTTTTGAAAGCTGAGTGGTGGACAATTGGATGTATTGGGAGGACAAGACAATGATTCTCAGTGTGGAGGCTAAGTCTGGCACAACACTGAGGTACAATAGAGCATTATAATTTCTATTAAAAAATACAGTAGTTAAATTTTAAAGCCATAACTGAATACTCTTGTAAATGCTTACTGTATCTACTGGCATTATCTCTTCTCCCCTTCTTGTTTGCTTTTTTTGCCCGTTGCTCTGCTTTTTGCACACAGAAGTGTAATTCTCTCTGCAGGATTTTTTTCAGCACATACAGCTGTGAGTTGGCCTGCACATCAGTCTTCTCTCACCTAGGGAAATACTTCAGCTCATGTAGATCTCTTCCTTCCATCAAGAGAGCCATCCACTTCATAGACCTTCAGGTCATTTGAAAGAAAAAAAAATACCTTCAAGCACTTTTCCAGAATCTTCACTGCTAATTGAATACTTCCTCTAGGAATTACTTGGTAAAGGATAAAAGCAGAGCTGTGAACTTGGAAATGCTCATGGGTGTTCAAGCACAGGAATGGGTTAATTGTTCCTCAGGGACATATTAGCGTTTGCTCTCTCCCCTCCTCGCTCTTTCAATAAATTTGTCTTTTTTTGGTGTGAGATAAGAATTAGGGCTGTCGAACCAGACTTAGTTCTAGTTGAATACAAACAAGAAGCAATTTTCTCCACATACACACAGAAATTGGCATCCTGGTTTGGAGTTGTGAAGTAATGCTTCAGAACCCTTCTCCACACCTGTGAAGTCTAGCTGAGCTGCTTCATTTAAAAAGGGCTTTTTTTCTTTGTTTAAATGGCATGTGATTACATGAAAACTTCATCTGTTTTTAGATACATCAGCATCAAGGCAGTCATTTGATCATCAGAAAACCATACAAATCTGATAGCATGGCACAACAGCAAATTGCTGCCGTTTGGTGGGAGCGTAGTGGGGAGCGTTGCTTTCACTGCTGCTTCCTTGCTTCTCTGCCAGCAGTTTCTAAGTTGTTGGGACAGGATGGAAGCTGAGCACACGAGGGAATGTGAATAAAATGCCAGCAGTCTCTGTGATTAACTGGATATCTTTGTACTTGGTTCCTGTTTAATAATACACCAAGGCTATTCTTCTCTTGCTTCTTCTCTGCGTGTTGAAGTTGTCTGATGCCTAAAATATGACCCTTTATGTGTAATCTTGCCTTTGTGTTTGTAACAGGAGTTAACTTGGTGACAGTGTTTGGTCCAAACTGTGCGCTTCTGACCTATGCCTCACCTTTTATTTCTTCTTCTAGCAGCTGAGGCAATTGATATTATTTACGTTGGTAATAATATTTGAAGCATGCCTGGAAATATCTGATAAGTGGCTTCGTGCTTTTGATAAAGGAGTGAGGCAGAGAAAAGCAGAGCTTAGTGTAAAGTTTATTAAATGGCAGAGCACGTTTAATCTTCCCACCTCATAAACTGAAGCCAGAATCCAGCATTTGTAATCACCAGCATCCCTGCAGCATCACTAAAAACTGATTTGTCTTTGCCACAGCAGATTGGTTTTTTCTTTCTCGGATGGACATAATGGGTTGTCTGTTCTTCCTTCTTGGACAGCTGAATAATATGTGCACAAACCCACCTACCTCCGTGCTCCAGAATCATGGGAATCAGCAAGTTGCACAGCTACCCTTTTTGACAGTATTGTAGCAGGCTGTAAGTGCTAATATTCATTAATATGCACTGGCAACTGCTTGTGTTTGAAATGAAGTATTCGACAGCTTCCAGTTAAATGGCAGATGAACATTAAAAAGTTGCATCTTGAGGGGCAGATATGTGAACATTTAGAGCTCTCATATGCTCACTGTTGAACACTTCTCTCCTTATCACTTTCCCCATGTCTTGCCTTCAGTGCACTTCATTTTATTGAACTTTATGGATGATTGCAAAATTGATGAGAACTAAATTAGTCTTGAATAGATAGGTTGTCAGAAATTACTGCCCTAGTTGTAGTAGAAGCAGCAGAACCAATAATGTGTTACCACAAATTGCATATATTTTATGTTTTCTGGCTTTTCTCCATGATTTTAGTGCTTTGCCACTTCTATTGGTGATATCATCAATTATCATCTAAAAAACAAAATAAATTGGCTCAATTACTGATGCTGGGTGAAGGACTTGCCTGTGAATTTACAGTGCTTCCCCACAGCTCTGGTACCTGAAGCTCAGAGGTACCTGAGATGTGGTTTTTTTGTACTTGGATTTTTCACTGGAAAAAATGGGTGGCAGAGCCCCCAAAATACTGTACTGAATGCATGTTGAAGCCATAAAGCTGCATCTAGGGGTTCCAAGTCCCAGAGCTGCCATTTCCATTAGATTTCTTCCATTACTTACAGGTAAAGATCCAGGTTTGGCCTGGCAGTTTGAATGGCCATGAGCACCTACCTACACACTTCTACTGCTGTGGCTGTTTTAATTTTCACTCCAGCTTTCTTGGACATGTTGTTTTATCTAGGCAGAAATTGAATGGAGTAATTTAGCCTGTTCCTGTGCTTGAGAGACAAAAGCCTTTCAGTCATAGACATAAAGCTGGGGAGAAATGCAAGAGCAAGTGCTGCATTCTTATTTTGTGGGGTGTTTTCTTAGAGGAGCTGACGTCTTCCCAAGGGAACAAGGCTGCCCTTCACATTTGCCTATTGAGAACGAGAGCTCTCTCACACACTAAAGCATCTTAAAATGGAAGAATACCTTTCTTGACCTCTTTTTTCCCCTCACTAAAGCCACAGGAGTTTGTTCCAGAGAACTCAGCACCTGTATGTGCAGTTGCTTTCCCACACTTGAGGTTCTGCTTTATATGTAAGTTTTGGACCTGATGTCAAAATCTGAGGGTGTGTAGGATGGAGATCAGTCAGGACAATGTCTCCTTTTAGCCCTCAAAACCCATCTTGGAGGACTAGTGTTGGTGAAACTGCTGTGAGACTGTATTTTTCTCTGAGGTACACAGCTTAAAAGATAAAGCCACTCTAAGTGAAACCTGAAATAAATGTGCATTGTTGCATCGGGTAGTAAAAGAGAACGCTGGCCTCTGTTGACAAAGCAAATGGGTCTTACAGCCCCCCCTGTGATCCAAGGGGTGAAGCATGTCCCTTATGAAGCAAAAATATTTTTTCTTCTTTGAGGTTCCTTGTCCCTGGTGTCTCCTTTTATTGTGAGGCTTTCCTATACGAATACCTTAGAAAAAAGTCTTTGTGTGCTGTAAACTGTGTAAGTTCTGTCCTCTCCAAAGCCAGCAGAGTAACAGGATAAACCAGAGAGGCTGATTTACCTAAGTCCTCATGATCAATTGTACATGTAATTCCTAAAGGCTTGACTTTGCAATACTGCCCATAAATGGTGCAGAGAGTGCCCTTTCTTGGGAATCTAGGTTTTACTAAATGACTGATTGGATACAACGGTTGTAAGACTAATAAAAGCAGGAATATGCTAAATCTTGCATTAGTTTGACTGATCTGTGTAGCAGTGCAGATGTGAATTTACATAGAGGGCTGTAAATGGTGTTTATCTAAGACAGAAGTAAATTCTTTTCTTAGGAAGATGAGTGAAATTTTCCTTACCTATTCTGGAATGGAATTGCTCATGATGAACATGAGTACTGAGGGAAAACTAACAGTACTAGATTCAGTCATGTCTTTAAATAAATTAAAAACCAAAACTGTTAGTCAGCTTTGTAACTTATATTTAGCATGTCCATTTAGTCCATCTTGAATATATCACAAACTGAGGCAGAGGAATAAGAAACCATAGCACAAATTAGTGCAGGATGATGTTGTTGCCTGTGTAACATGAACACACTTGGCACCATGAGCTGATTTTGATCTTACTTCTTGGTCTTCTGCCTCCTACCAGCTTAGAAAAGAGCTGGAGCTGTGCCTTAATGAGATTAACTCAACATGAATGATCGGTGGTTTACTCAGTTTATCAAATATATTTAACTTTCATGAAAGCAAGGATTGCTTAGATGAAGTTTCCCTCACCTCCTTCCTCTGCTCAGTGATTCACTGGGTCTAGAAATTTTAACAGCTCCAGTGAAGTCGCTTCTTATCTTCCTGAGGAGGAGATCCCATGGTACAGTAGCACCTTGGATGGAAAGCAGAAGTTCCCTACACTTCCAGGGTGAGACTTGGCAGCCAGGTGTGAAGGAGCTCAGTTCATCTTGGTTACCCCGATGGGGTACTGACGTGCCTGACTCCTTTTCCACTTCTCTTGGAGCAGGGGGTGCTTTGGAAACCTCGCAGTAATCAATCCTGCCTACCTTTGAAAGTCGAGCTGCCGAATTTTACTGTGAAAGTTGTCTGGCTAGCAAGTAATGGTGGAAGTCCTGCCATCAGTGAGGCAGAAGCAGCAGCTCTAAGTTGATTTTCCCTTTCATCAATGACTAAGATGTACCATCCCCCAGTCTGATTTCTGGGAGGTTCTCCTCAAGCCTTGTTTGCTTGTTGCCTTACAGTTAATACACAGTGCTGAAACCTGAAATGAGTTCAGCTGTGTCAGGGCTAACAGATGGCCATTTCCTAGGAGAAGACACTGAGCATTCTGTACAGGTTTTGCAGTGTGCTGAAAATCCAGGTTAACAGAAAAAGCCAAAATTGAAGGCTGAATTATATCAGATTCCTGAGTCATCAGCTGTTGATGCAGAAGATCCTGCTGTGCTTTTGTTGTGATGCTGCAAAGTAGCATTTCCAGCCCCCTGGGTAAAGACATCAAAGGATAGTGAAGACAAAAACAGACCACTGTTGACTTTGAGAAAAATTTTCTATTTATTCAGGCAGGTGTTGGAGTAACTGAAAACTTTAAGACTGCTTTAATGAAAGTTTGGCACTCTTCAGCCTTCAAAAACTTGTACACAGGCTTCCTAGCTTTCCTCCAAAATCACAGAGCTGGCTTTGAGTGCCCCTGCTTTTTCCAGAATGAATGGGGGGCTCTAGGAGCAAAGCAAGGCCAGCTGTACCCTGGCAGGGCAGGGGGTGGGCTGAGCCATGTCCTTTGCCAGAAATGCCCCTCAGTCACACCAGTCTCTTTCTCACATGGACATCTGGGCTCCTGATACACGGGCTGCTGTGTTTGGGTCAGGTCTGATTCCCTTCTGGGGGGCTCCCCAGCTCATGCTCTGTAACGGCTCTCTCCCACCAGTTACGGCCATTCATGTGCTCTTCCCTTGCCTGGTGACACTCACTGTTGGCTTTTCCAGCCTCTTCAGACAGTTGATATAAAGAAACACCGCAGCTTTATGTGGGATTTTTAAACCAGGCAGGATTCTGGCTCTCAAAGCCTGCTCAGGCTGTACTTCTCTGTTGAAAACGAGCAGCCAAACTAGTAAAGCTGGTTTGCTCTTGCTTTCTCCTGTACTGAGATGCTCTGGAGTCTAGCATGGTGTGAGCTCTGAGGTTTCCTGTGGTTGAAATACGCCTTTTGTGGACTGACAGGCTGCATAGATGGGTGAGTCCAACAACATGAAGTTTAACAAGTGCTGAGTCCTGCACTTTGGCACAACAACCCCCAACAAACAGGCTGGGGACAGAGCAGAAAGGGACCTGGGGGCACTGGTGACAGCAGCTGGACATGAGCCAGCAGTGTGCCCAGGTGGCCAAGAGGGCCAATGGCCCCTGGCCTGGATCAGGAATAGCGTGGCCAGCAGGAGCAGGNCACTGGGTCATATGTTAGACTTGATGATCCCAAAGGTCTTTTCCAAGCTAGTTCATCCTGTGATTCTTTGCTATCTAATAAGGTTCGTGCTCGCATTATGGCCTTTTCCCCATAGCTTTAGCAGACAGGCTTTCCTCTTCTATCTAGCACCCATTTTAGTGGACCTTGTTTGAATTTGGTGCCTTTGAAATCTGCAACTCTGACATTTAACAGAAATTAGGCAATAGGTCAAAAACTTAACACGGAAGGAACAAGCAGCATAGTGTGTTTGCACTGAAACTGCCTTCCACTTTAAATCTAGGCCCAAAATAGGGGATCTGTTAGCACTTCTTTCTCAAATCTTCCTTCCCCTGTCTTTGCAAGAGGGTGTTCATGTCTTCCCTGCTTCACTTGTTGCCGAGCAATTGAACAGCAAAAAAAAAATAGTAGTCTTCTCATCTTAATAATGTCTTTGTTCCTTCAGTAGGTCACTGTTTCTCTTCCATGCCAGGCAGCTTCAGCGAGTCAGGGCTTGGCCCACCTGCCTGCAAGCAGCTCCCTGGCTCAGCCAGTTCACCACATCACTGGAGGAACACCTTGATGTGTGACCCTGGATCGCGCTTCAGCTGCTCGAGTACACGGACAACTTCTCCAAAAGCCTCCTGGGCATCCGAACCCTCTGTTGAGGCTAACCAGGAGAATATAGTTACAGGGAAGACAGAAATGAAGAATTCACATTCCCAAAACATTCATGTCATTGTTCCAGATCAGCAGGAGGCAGCAGTGCATAGACATTCCTATCACTCCTGTCTCTGCTCCATCATGGACCAGACTCTTGACCCCACACTCATAGGGAACAGCGCCTAAATCCATGGGTGCAATTGCAGTGTGTGGTGCAAAGTGCTCTTTGGGCAATTTGATTTGATAGGATTTGATTGTTTTGTACGTCAGAGGATCATTCTGCAATTCATGGAACTGATTCTTCTAGCAGTGGAGCAAAAAGGCAAAGAACTTGCTGGCAAACGAATGGTAATTTCCCTCTCCTGAATTTATTCAGTTCTTTGAGGTATAAATGTATTCTTGATGGCCAGAGAAATCAGTCATTCTGCATTAGGAAGCTTGGTTGATGTCTTCAGCAGGCCTTTATGAAGCTCTGTGTAAGTGGTTTTAGAAACAATTAGAGGGAAAAAAACAGGATGTGATTTAACACAGAAGCACTTAATTATATTTTTGGGGTTACTACATAAGGAAATTTTAATTGTACAGATATGTGAAAATAAGTTACTTCATCCCTCCAAAGCACCCCTGGTGTGACATTCATCACTGCCATACTACCATGACTTGTACCACACCTGAAGTTTAATCATCGTATTGTTACGTTCCAGTTTGAGATCTCTAACTGTCACAAGATCAGATGTGTTTAATTATGGAACAGGATCCTGCTGAGGTTTACAGATAGTGCATGCCCCAAGGACGTTCCATCTGAACTGTGTCAGCTCACCTTCCTCAGCAGCCTCCATCATCTGTGCAACCTCCCACCCCCACAGGGAATGTGGTGAGGAAGGAAGGGTGTTCAGCAGAGCTTAGGCAGTGGGAGAAGGTGCATCAGAGTTGGGCCAAACAGACGTGGGTTGTGTGTTGAGATATTCTGCATCAAGAATAATAGCAAACATTTGAGATTTGGACTAAGATGGACCATACTGGAGTCTGAGGTCTTGTCTGTGATAATGCACTGGAATAACAAAGGAAAATCTCAGCTTGGCAACTGGGCACATTGTCATAGCCAATGGAGAAGGCTTTTTAGCTCCTAACCTTCTAGTGAGATTTGAGTCTTGGCACTGAGTGGAGACCTTGTGCAATAACCACTGTATTTCCTAATACCTTGTCTGTTGCTCCCCCGCTTGATTCCTAAGAGCTTTGAAGTTCAGAGGGTCATTTATGGTTGTTTTCTGTTCTATGAGCAGCTTTCACCCCCTCACTCCTTGTTCAAAGCCCCCTATGTTATTTATTTACTGATATATGTCAGCAGAGAAAAAAAATTGTGACTTAGCAAATTATTTCTGCCAGAACAAAGCCTGCAGGCTCTATCTCCAAGCATAAGACTTGACAATAATGCCTTGGACTCAGCAAAAGAGGAGTTGTCTATACTGAAAGAAGAGATCCTGTCTTTCCCAGGCTGTCCTGCATTCTCTGTTCTCCCTGACAGTAAGTCCTGGTTTCAGAGAGTTTTCTTACAAATCCTCCAAGTGCTCTCTGGGACAGAAGCTCAGGCAGCAGTTGTTTGCAGAAACCTCCGGTACCTACTGCTGGAGACTCTGGTTACTGGAAGTGAGATCCTGCTGGGGACCTGTGCACCATGTCAGACCAAATTAGGTGTAGATCCCTAGTTGTGCTACAAAAGTCTTATTTATATTCATCCTCTGTACAGGACTGAATCTTATTCAGGTCATTATTTCCTTTGCCAGCTTTTCTACTGTTGCTTGGATTGCTCTGTGGATGAGGCTGGCAGGGTACTGTGATCCTGCTGTCCTGTGGGCCTGTGCTTTTCTCTCCTCACTGCTCTCTCACTGCATTGAGTGTGCAGGCAGTACCTGGTGGCTTTGTTTCTGTTGTTTTGTGCTGTGAAAAAAGCCAAATGTTTGCTTGAAAGCAAAGTCTCATATGTTGCTGAAGGCTGTGTTCCCTTTATCCTCAGCATAGTTTAAAAATACTCTTTAACTGTTACAAACTGTTCATTCTACCAGAGAACTTGCCAGAAGAGCAGTAAATGTTAAGACCTGTCTGGGCTGTGTGAGGCCAGAGTGAATATCTACTTTTGTGCTGTGTCCTGTAAAGATGAGATGCAATAAAACCTGCTATTGATACTGACTTTCTTTAGAAAGTGCTTTGAGGTCTTGTGAAAGGCAGCAAACAGAATCCATGTGGAATTGTGCATAAGAGTCTTTTCACCTCCCTGTCAGGTCCACTCAGAGCCTAGCTAAAGAATTTGTGTTCTTTAGTTCTTATTCCATCTGCTATTGTCTTAGTTCAACATTTTACTTAGTTTTGTATGTTTTTCTAGGGTATTCAAGTGTTTTCTGTGACCTAAATATACTTTTAAGACAGAGCTTTCTGATGGTGAGACAGGGAGAACTTACTGAGAGAAGCCCTGTGGAGAAGGCCTTGGGGTGGATGAGAAGCTGGGCATGAGCCAGCACCGTGCAGATGCAGCCCAGAAAGCCAACCATACCCCAGGCTGAATCCCGAAAGGAGTGGCCAGCAGGTCAAGGATTCTCCCCTTCTTCTGTGAGTACCTGGAGTGCCGTGTGCAGGTCTGGGGACATGAGTTGTTGGAGTGAGTCCAGAGGAGGCCAGGGAGGTGCTCCAAGGCTGGAGCCCCTCTGCTCTGGAGCCAGGCTGGCAGAGCTGGGGGTGCTCACCTGGAGAGGAGGCGGCTCCAGGGAGAGCTCAGAGCCCCTTCAGGGCCTAAGGGGGCTTATAAAAAACAGGTATTTTTTACATGGGCAGATAGGAATAGGACAAGAGAGACTGCTTTTAAACTAAAAGAGGAGAGATTCGAAGGTCTCTTCCAAGCCAAACCATTCTGTCCTTCTGTGCTGCTAGTCACTGGTATTTGCTGGCTTTGGAGATGGAAGAATTGTACTAGGTGAGTCCGGCTATGAGTTTGCACTTTCACTGTGCCTTATACTACTCAAAGTCCAGGACTGCATCTCACCTGAAGTTTTGTCATTTATTCTGATTGTGGTTTGTCAGTAAAACAAACTTTTCACTGGGGTCTTTATGAAGCATTACACAAAATCTAGGGTATTCACCCAGATGAATCAATAAATAAGCTTTTTTTCCTATGATCATGCTTTGATGGGTTTTGAAATAACACTGACAGAAAGGACTCATAGAGGCAATAAATGAAAACCCTGGTCTGTAGCTGTAAAGAGTGTTTTAAATCCTGACCTCAGTGGAAACAGATTGTTATCATACTTCAGACATATCCCTTAGTTCACAGGGCAGTGTTTTCCCTTAGATCTATAGATTTTTACATTTTAAACAGGTCTGTTATCCTGGAATCTAACAAGTGCAGAACTGAGGTGACAGAAGAACCTTTTACATTATAGACTCAGTTTACTGAAGTTTTGACTTGTTTTTTTTTCAAGCTGGACACTGTTGATGTTGAATGCTTGAGCTCTTGGATGCCTGAGCCAGTTGCATTTTTCCACAGCAGGGGAACATCCCCTTTGGAGCTTTTCAGCCCAGGCAGTGTGGCATGAGCACGCAGGTGTCATAGTGCTAGAGACATGTCTGGAAGTATCTTATCTTCCCTTTTTTGAGTCATCTAGTTTAGTCATCTAGATAGTTTCAATGTTTTTATTGATGAAAATTTAAAAACAACATCTGACAGCATGTTTTCTGTTGTGTCCACTTGCCCCCTTGCTGCTTGGAAGGAAAAATGAAGTCAGAGCATTTCCAGGCATGGAAGGATGGGGTGTTGGCATTGCCCAGCATTACCCTTGGTGGGCCTCAACAGAGCTGCACACAGAGGAAGATCCAAGACCATTACTCATTGACTTCTCATACTTTGGACGTGACTTCTGATGCTACAGCCTTATATTGTTCTGAGAGTATTCGTTCTTCCCCAAACCTTTACAAGAGGAGGATTCTGTAGTTTTGTTGTAGTATTTTTAAATCTTAGCTATTGGTTTCACGATTTTAATTTTCTGTAAATCTTTGACAGCTGTTATTTTGTTGCTTTAATTTTTGCAATCTATTTTAGTACATAGCCTGCCCAGCACTTGGTGGGGACAGGACATAAGTAAGTACATGATTACAGCCTGCTGGCCCTTCATAAGGCCTGGTCATTTTGCAGTCTTTGGCTGTTTCCAGAAAATATGTTTAGGGACTCTGTTGGTTAGTAAAGCATCTCTTCTTCCCTTTTCTCGTTCTCCCCTTCTTGTGGTAATGCAGTAAGATATAAAATGAAATGGGGGTTAGAATTCCATGAGAAGTGGTATTTTAAATGGTGCTGCACTTGTTTCATTTATGCTTTAAAGAAAAGAGCATAAGGCAAGGGAAAAACTGCTAGTTAAAGTATTAAAATCTGCCAGGGGCATGGCATTTCCTTTAGCTTCCAAAATACCTATCCAGTCAGAGATGAGTGGAAATAGATGTTGTCTGTTCCCTCAGGGTCTCACTTTGAATGTAGTTTCATGCTACCTGTGCTCATGGAAAGGTTGTCCAAGCATTGTAAATGCATTGGATTGGTTCCCATGGACTTGAAATGCCTTTTTAAAACATAAGCTGACCACTGTTATTTAGGTGCTTTTTAGTTTGATTAAGATAGCAGCTAGTACTGACTTCTGGTAGTTGGAACCGTAAACTGTTACTGAAATGCTGAGTTTTTCCTGGTACAGTTCTGTCATGCCCCCTTCCCCAGCACAATTCCTCTTGTGTCTTGGTTTGAAAGACAGATGTCTGCTAAGGAAGGCAGGAACTTCCCTTGGAATGGAGAATATGAGCCCCTTCCCTCTGAATTATCATAACTTTGAAATAAAGGGGCTTTCAGGCAGAGATATAGGAAAAGGAATAACAGTTCTTTAGTAGTATTGTATGCTTATTACAAAGCAAACAACAATGGCAGCAAGAACAAACAAGAAGAAAACCAAAACAAAACAAAAAAACCCCAACAAAACACAAACCAAAACCAAACAGCATCCTTTACCCATGCTTGATATATGGGCTCAGAGGTATGAAGATGAGAATCAGGATTTGAAGCATGGAATTCTGTGGTTGTATCGGAGGTAGCAGCCTCTTAGCCAGACAACCTGCTCAGATTAGTGCTGCTAATTCTCTCTTCCCCACCCTGGGAAGGGGCTGGCACATTCTTCCCAAAGTGGCAGCTCAGTATGAAGAGTCCCTCTAGGATCCATGCCTAGAAGGCCCAAGAGGGTGAGATGACAACTGAGAGGGCTTTGCTCTGGGGCTGCATGTGTTTGGGGCTCTCAGCCCCTGAGGCCAGTTACCTGAACAGTGGTGGGTGTCAGAGGTTGTCAGATTGCACAAGTACTCCCTGCAGTAATAAAACACCTAAGGGGGGGGGAAAAAGGCTTGAGACCCACAGGTTTTTACTTCATGCTGTGTCTTCCTGTCTTACCTGTGCTTTGAGCCGTGCTGTCCTTTGGAATACAAGGTTGGTCAAACCCCAGAGCCATCTTCCCCAGCTCCATGTCCCTGTAGCACCGATTGTGCTGCTCAGGGATGTAAAACAAGGCCTGGAGCAAGACGTGTCCTGAAGGGAAGATACCATCAGAGCCACCATCTTCGCTGGTGAACTCGTCTTAGAATCCTAGAATGGTTTGAGTTGGAAAGGATCTTTAAGACCTTCTAATTCTCGCTTGAACCTTTCTCTTCCCGGTGCATATTGGCTTTTGTGTTATTATCTGGCCATCCCTCTCATGTAGGTACACAGTCATGCTGGTTTTTAAATGGAAAACTTCATGTTATCAGATCAATTAATTGTATGCCTCACTTTCTCACATTGTGAAACAGTGAATTAGTCTTTAACCACCTTGGCCATAATAATTTCTCCCATAATCCCACATTTGAGAAGTTCTCATCTGCTTAGTTTTCCACACCTTGAATCACCACTGACACCTTATCCGTTTCTTCCAATTGAATTCCAGCCTGTTTGGTAGCTTCGGATGGTTGATCATGAAGTATTTGGCAGTTGGGGATGTCCTGAATATTTTGCTTTGGGGTAATGAGTTGGTCTCAGCTCCCTGCCTGATTTTATCCCAGTTCTCTCAGCATCTTTGACAGCCTTGACCCTTTTGGAGAACAGCCATGAAGATGCCAGCATCTTCTTCCTGACTGGTAATAGCTCATTTAGAGCCTGTCATTCTTCATTCAGAACTTAAATTATTTTTCCCCTGTATGCATTAATTTCCATTTAATGACTTTGTATTTCACCTGCCATCTTATTATTCAGTAAGTTTTGTGGAAATTGAGTTTATGAATCCTTGGTGCTAAACATCTGTTTTCTCCTCAGCAAACAAACCTTACAGCCTTACAAAGCATGTTCCTGAAGCACACTTCTGTGTGATTTGCTCTCTAGAAATGTCTACACTTCATTGGGCTGGGTGCTGCACAGAGAGCATGAGAGTTCGCCTGCTGAAACTCTGAAAGGATCAAGAGCCAGACATAAAGGCACTGCAGCCACTTACATCAGTCAGCAAACATATCCCAAATGCCAGAACATGGCAAGGGAACGGGAAACTCCGTTCACTTCTGGAGACTTTTGGAGCATTGACCTGAGGCCCTGATTTGAGCTGCTTTCGAGTTCATGTGACGTCTCTGACTCTGGTGGTCCTGCAGGGATCTGAGCCAGAGCCAGACAAGCTCAGTCCTACTGAATGCCCGTGTGTTCCTTCAGAGTGGGGCGGCAACAAGAAACATCTCTGGCCTGGTGCTGGCCGTGGCACTGATTTTTGACCCGAACAGTGACCTGCTCTGCATTATCATTTATGGCACATACACTTCTGCAGGAGCTCTGGCTTTTGTTCTGGGTGTTGATTTGGCAGCTGGATTTTAGGAACAATATTCCAAAAGTGCAAAATTCCATCGGAGCCATGTAATGCTGACTTGCTGAATAATCTCTCATGTTTTCCTTGGGTCTGAGAGGCCTGGGAAGAAGTCTTATGCCTCTGCTCTTACTATGGGCTTTTCCTTTGCTGTATGAAGAGACCAATTTAGAAAGAGTGTTTTGGAAGAGTGTTGTTAAAAATAATACCATCTGACATTTTCAAGGCTGAAACTTTGTGGATAGTCACTATTGAGTGACTTTAAAAACCTTAAAATTCTTGAAATGCATTTTCTGCTTTGCTTATGTGTATAGGGATCTTTGTCCAGAAAGAAGGAATTGGTACAAGAGGAGCTTCCTTTTGCTTCATTAGCAAAGGAAGCAAATGAAGCTTCCTTTTGGTGCCTCTGAGAGTTGTAGATTTGGTTAACTAGGTTTATGGAAAGCTGGCTACAGGCACATTTGCAACGCTATTTTGTACAGAATATGAGGTAGAATATGCAGAAATACTAAACATCGCTGGACTGGGTAGTGTCCATCTTGAGCAGGACCCAAAAGCAGAGCCTAGGAGAATGAGAACAGACAGAGGTTGCTTTTGCTGTAAAGGTGTCCTTAGTCATACAAGAAGCTAGAGCTTCTCGCTGAACGTAAAGGAAAGTTGGTGAAACTCTGTGTTTTAATTTTTTATTCAGGCTTCTTAATCTGTTAATGTGCATTAAATTAGGGGTTGACATCAGCCTCACAGCATTCCTCCTCAGATTGATGCGGCGTGTTTGACCTGCTTGGAAATGGAAGTTCTTTGAAAATGATGAGCCCTGAAACATGCTTCTCCTGCCTCTCCATTCTGATGGAGTATGGCTTGCTGAATCTCCTCCTCCTTTAATTCCCCTGGCACGCATGTTCCCAATTACTGCCTGCACTGAAGCTGCAAACATTTCTTGTGCATCTAACTTTCTATACTGAACACTGGAAATACATTCTAGAAATTTGTGAGAGATTATTATATCCCATGCTGGGAAAATGGTGTTTATGGTTCCTATAGAAAAACAATTTAGTTTTAGTCCACAACAGATTTTCTCTGTTTCTTCCTCCTCCTTTTGTGTCTTGGAGCAATATTGTAAGAACCTCTTAGCCCCAGTGCATTAAGCATGGGTGTTGCTCCCGTCTTTGAAATAAAATGCATATGCTCAGCAGTCTGTGTTTTTCATTGCTGTCCATAAAATAATCACTGGGTTGTGGCTGATCATAATAATAGCTACTATAAACCCCAAATATATGAGTTTGGATGTACAGCAGCATTACATTTGATGAAAACTCAGTTGTGTTGTAGTGTTGGTAGGATTTAAAAGTCAATATTCTGCAGCAGAGGGCATTAAAGGAGTGATAGTATAATGCCTGATTTGGAAGGGAAAAGGAGACAGAACTTAAATCTTTTTCTCAATGTTTGCATTGTTCTAATAGGATAATCCTTCAGGATCCAGGTGGTATGATGTGTTCACAAGCCTTTGTTGTACATTAAATCATACTTTATTTTCAGCTGTAAACCTTAGGGATCCACACCCACATCTGTAAAGTGTTTCTCAGTTCAGATTTTGGGTTGTAGAAGAGAATTTTGTGGTTAATGTGGTGTTGTACTCCACCTCTCTCTTGTGCTGAAAATTAATTCAACTCTGACAGTCATCGGGGGATATTGTTACTGCTGTACAAAGTTTTTAAAGCACAGTTACCTTCTGCTTAAATAAATGCTGGGCTTGTTCAGATGGAAAGAATTGCTTTTGAATCTCATGTGGGACTATGTTAACTCACAGCAGAGGGGCCTCCGAGAATGCTGGCAGACAGGGGCAGCAAAGAGAGAAGAGGAAAAGGTGTGTCTGGATCAATTAGTGAATGTTAGATAATAAATGAATACTCTCCGCCATTGATGCCAACTAAACCTCTTTTTCATTTACTGCTCCAACTTCCCCTTCAGAGATTTGATTACAGCATTCTCTCCCAAAGCAAGGAGCTCTTGCCATTTCAATGTAAACACTCGTTGACCCTCTGGAGGTTTGAAAAATTGCTTTCCTCACATTAACCATGACAAATCTGTAAACAATATTGTTAAAAGATGCTGGGGGGATGGGCATCTAACCAAGGGCAACAGATAAAAGGACTTTAGGAAGTGATGTGCACTTTTACAGTTATCCTCTGAGAAGGAAATTAGTATGGGCAGCACTGTACAATGCATCAGATGTAGTTTCGTGAAAATTATTTCTATAATTTTTGATGAAATTTAGGGATTTAGAGGTCTTTGCTATTGCTCTGCTGCTTGTCCTGGGGTGATATTGCACCAGTCAAGACACTGCTGTTTCTGATATGTTGCTTTAAAAAATCCTGGAGGAACAACAGCAATAAAACACGAGCAAAGTGCCTGAGATGTTAATTTAATTCCCATTAGCACAATAAATGCGAATATGATGAGGTTTGTTTTGGTTTTATATCCCCGTGCTTCTCAACAGGGATGGTTTAGATCTGTGTCACAAATGGAAGCTGAGTCATAGGCTGGCCAGGAGGACCAGACTGGAGCAAGGCATTCGATCTGAGTTTCTGGAGCTAACAGTGTAACTCTGGCAATTTTGGAGGAGGTGGTTTTTGTTGGCAGTCTGTTGGTTTTTTTAAGTGGGTAGGAGTCTTGCCTCACTGTCCGATTTGTAAATCCAAAGACATTGCAATCTATATTAGCCGACTGGAATAATTCCTGATGTAATTTATGGATTTACCTGAAAGAAGGAGAGCTTTCCTACCTGCCAGGTAGGCTTGGGTCAGCAGCTGGCACAGGGAGCTCGCACCTGACAGGTGTGCTGCTGCCTGCCTGAGCGCGGGGGCAGAGGTGCTCCCGTGCCAGCAGGCACAGGGGCTGGCACAAGGACTGGCACAGGGGCTGGCACAGAGGCTGGCACTGAGGCTGGCACAGGGGCTGGCACAGAGGCTGGCACAGGGGCACTTGCAGGGACCAGGCTCAGTGATGGCAGCCTGGCCTGCAGCTGTCCTCACGTAGCCGCCTGTAGTGACTGGGGGAACATGTTATCTAAGGTTACTTTATCTTTCGGATATTTCTGTTATTGGCATCTCTCCTGTCTCTCTGAGGGNGGTGTGCTGCTGCCTGCCTGAGCGCGGGGGCAGAGGTGCTCCCGTGCCAGCAGGCACAGGGGCTGGCACAAGGACTGGCACAGGGGCTGGCACAGAGGCTGGCACTGAGGCTGGCACAGGGGCTGGCACAGAGGCTGGCACAGGGGCACTTGCAGGGACCAGGCTCAGTGATGGCAGCCTGGCCTGCAGCTGTGCTCACGTAGCCACCTGTAGTGACTGTTATCACTAACATGGGGGAACATGTTATCTAAGGTTACTTTATCTTTCGGATATTTCTGTTATTGGCATCTCTCCTGTCTCTCTGAGGGCTGTGACACTGTTCACACGTCAAGTGTCTTCATCCCCTCTCACATTTATTTGCTCCTAATAAAATTTTTCTGCAGGAGGAGAAGGATGGAAAAGCTTTTAAATACGGGGCTTGTGTTCTCAGGGAAGAATGTGCTGAGAGGCCTTGTGAGCTGTTTTCTGTTCTCCCCCAAGTGCTCTGGCCTAAGAGGACGTGTCTTTGTCCTTCCTGCATGTTAATAGTTAGTATGGTTCCCTCTAATGGTTTTACAGTAGGTCAGCATAGCACAGGCAGCACCTCAGCAGTGCTTAGGATGGCCAAGGCTGGTCCATGTTTAAGGCTCTTGATGTCACTTGATGCTGGCAGTGCTGTGCTGCTTCGGTTCCCAAAGAGACTTATGTCCTGCCGCAGATGCTATGTGTGTCTGGCATTTTCTCTTGTGCTATGGTTCGCCTTATCCTAAGCTTGCCTTAAATTCACTTTATCCTGCTATTGAGGCTCCAAGTATTTCATTTTGACATAAAGAGCAACAGATGATTTTCTTACCAGTCTCCTGGCTTTGTGGACAGCACCCCGATAGTGTTCTGCAGCTCTGCACTGCCCTGGCAGGGGCTGCAGAAATGTGCCCAGGCCCATCATGAAAAGCTGAACACAGGCAGAGCAAGACAATCCTAATTGGAGTATTGTGTCATCGGAGACTCACTAATGCTGATCTTTCAAATAGTGTTAAAAGCAGATTTATGTAAAGAAAAATATCCCCTGCTTTTGCCCTTTACCCGTAGTGTGTTGAGTGAAGCTAGTGCTGAGTTTAATGAAAGTCAGAAGAGTTGAGAGAGCTGGTCAAAACGTCTGACAGGGTTATGATCAGTGAATTGCATGGACAAAGTCCATGTTTCTGTGGCTTCTTTTTAACTCGTCAAACCATGCTAATAAACCCTGGGCTGGTTTTAGTTATATTTCTGTGAGCCTTGCATGTTTGTTTTATTGGTGTGTTTTGTTTTGCTTGTAAATTGAAATTTCCATGAAAGCCATCTTTTTCAAGCTGAATTTCTTTACTATGATATGGGTTAATTAGCAGTGGCAGCTAGAGGAAGAAGATTTACTCATCTGTGTTTTCATTGTTCAGAACAAAAGTTTGATTTCTTTACACACTTTGCATTTTGGGGAATGTAGTCCTTACAAAAGGACACAAAAACAACTGGATGCGAGACACATGCCTATAACTTGGTTTTGTTCATGTATCTGCAGATATATGAAGCCATGAATCAAAATGCCAAATGGGTTCATACCCATGAAGACAGAACTCAAACTTCTTGACTTAAATTCACTTACGTTCCTCCTATATTGCAAGTCAAACAACTCAAGTTGCAAACAGGACTGCAGTCAAGCTGAGGGAGGTTCCTTCTAGGAAAAGCTGAACATTAGCCCTGACCTGTTTAAGCTGTTGGGGGGAAGAAGCAGAGCCTGGGAGCCCTTGTGAGCTGGCTGGAGCAGCTGCTAGATCCGGGGCAGCGCTGGCATGCTGTGCCTGCCTCTGCTGCAAATACGCTTCAGTGCTTCTCTGGCAATGCAAACAGTCACCCTGTCAGTGTTTGTTTAGAGCAGTGTATGGCCATCTTCATCAGCAGAAATTTATGCCCCATTTGGTAAAAAGGGGCAGCCCAGGATGAGTGCTGGCGTGGGAGCAGTTGGGTGTCTGAGCTGGTCCCACACGGTGGGACTGGCAGGGTGCGTTTGTTCTGCCTGGCCTTGCTCCTCCGGGGCTCCGCAGCCACGAGGGCACTCCCGGCACTTTGGCTCCACTGATTCTGCAGGGCCAGTTTCTTCAGGGCACGCAGGAACCCACTTAAACCTTTTTTTAATGTCAGGGGGCATTGAGCTGTGCTCAGTTTGCCTTGTTCTCTGTAAAAAGGCTTTTGCTGTGATGACCCATACTGACCGCAGAGAGGTGCCCAGTGCTCATCACCCAGTGCCCCTCAGTGCTGAATACACCCCTGGATGTTCTGAGGTGAGGAGTGGGTGCCCCAGCACTCCAGGCTTATGACTACAGTGGTAGCTGGCCATGCCAGGGGAGCTGGGGCTTTCCCTTAGCCTCTTGCCTGCCCTTACCAGAGCAGCCTAGTGATTTTGACTTCTAGACAGGTAGGCAAAATCAGCTAATAATTATTCTCACAGAACTTGAAGTTTCCAAATCTATGTTGTAAGAAAAATAAAAAATCATTTCAAGTAAGAAACTGGTACTGACTTGAAGGCTGTTTCCTTACAAACAAGCATGCTGGTGTTTTCCGTAGAATTGGGATAAAGACCAATCACTCCATCCATGTTCACCCATATGCTGATAAAATTTGACTTGAGAATTACTGTGTGATGGCAGGAAGCTGAACAGGTACATCACAGGCAGTATTAAGCAACAGTTCTCAAAGATGGTGAGAATAACAGAAGATAATGACTTGGTAACTCTCCTCTGTTTCCTGTCTCCAACAGTTAGTGATTTTTCAGCACAAATGCAGCTAGTTCCATCAGCAGTCTGACACCTGAATTCTTTGCTCATAATGAACCTAGAAAGTTCAAATACTATTTGAGAAAGTAATATCTAACTGAATGTATTTATTTCTTCTCATTTCTCCCTTCCTCCAGCCTTGTCTCCTGCCTTATGTGTTCTGTACTTACACAGATGATAGAAGTGTTTTCCAAGATGGGAAGAGGCTGGCACTATACTGTGCAGCTCATCTGCCAAAGAGGAAGGTGGGGTCTGTTGTGGCACACCCAGTGCTCCAGTGGCAGCATTTGTAGCGCGTGTGAGGTGTGTGAGCCAGCCCTGTGCTCCAGAGCACACATAACCCAGGTGTTTGGGCAGTCACACCTGCTGAGGAACGTGCTGCAGTCCAATATGTCATGATAATATACAGAATGAAGTGTACAAATCCCTCATCTAAAATGGAAAGACAGCCTGGAATAAATCCCAACAAATTATGTCTTTCATACTCACACAGATGAGCTTGCTACTGCTGCTTCTAAATTTCTGTTCCGTTTAAGTGCTTCTTTGCAAACTTGTGTGTTACATCCAGACTTTGCATTTGACTGCCTTGAATGGCATTTGGCCATGGTTTCCTACATGTGGGGAGACCAGCTGCCCATGTGCTTCTGGAATGAATCTTTTCCATAGGGTAAACAGTTTTGCAACACTTCACCCTGAGATAATAATTAAGCAGTTTCATTATAAATAAGAAGGTAAGGCTTGTGGTCTTCCTTAAAGAAGACTGTGTTGTCTGTACTGAACTTTGAAATGACCCACAGCAACCCAGAACAAACAGAAGTCCCATTCATCCCAGTATTACCACTCTTGTCATCTCAGCAGACTTAGAAGACCAAATGTCTGGAGGAGACGCTTCTGATGTGGACCTGCAAGCCCAGCCAACCCCTCCACTTTCCTTCTCACTTCTCCCCTGGAGACTGGAGTACTGTTTGCAAACTGAAATGATGCTGCATCCCATAGGCACTTCCCTGCTTTGTGCAAGCTTTAGTATTTCTGCCATGCACAGTGTAGGCTTTGCAGTTTCGAAGATCTGATCTAATAATAGATTGGTCTACATTTGTGGCATTGCCAGAAAAAGGCATATGTTGCCAGGCAGTCATAGTCAGCAACAGTGCTTAAGTGGAAATGTGCTTAAACATTGAGAAGGCAGAAATCCAAAATAATCCATCCAAGGTTTGGCTATTAGGAAACTAAAAATACTGTCTTCCTACATATAGGGTTTCCACATGTACTTAGAGAAATACTGTGTGCCTGATGTCTCAAAATTATTAAAGGGCAATTCTTTTCCTTTCTTGGCTTTGGTGTGATGATAGAAGATGCTGTTGGCATTCAACTCATTGAAGACTGGTTTAAGAGGAAATAGAAATTATTGAAATAACTTGAATGAAAGAGGCATGTGTAATGTAATGTGGGAGAGAGATGACATTGAGTTCCTTTTTCCTGTCACACAAGGTTTGCCATTCCAATTTTTCATGTTTCGATTTCCTCTGGGAAAAGAATGCATCATGGGCTTGAACTAAGTGAATGTATACCACAAGAACCACTGCTCTTCTCTGTGCTGGTGAAAGACTTGGCTTTTAAATTCAGATGGCTCTGTGGCCCTGACCTTTTACAGAACCGCACTGAGTTGGGGACTGGGCTTTGAGATGGTATATGGAGATACAAGGTTTTGACATGAGTTCTGAGGCAGCAGTTATGGGATTTCATGTGTACATATCCCTTAAATATCAGCATATTGAGATGTGTGCCCAGAAACTGGCATCTGTCACAATTATTCTTCTCCTGCTGGGGTCAGTGTGTGTACACAGACACATATTACTGTTCTAGTAAAAAATTCTTCCATAAATGCCATCGCAGATCAGGAAAGGTTAGGTTTTTAATATTAATGATTTCTCCTTCAGGACCTCTAGTTTCTCCCTAGTCAGCATGCATGTGGCTCAGTCAGGCAGTAGGAGCAAAGAGTTTTATTTCAGTGACTTCTCTAGGGAATTCATCCACTGTAACAAATACTTCTGCCTCCTGGAACCCATCTGAAGCAGCATTCCAGAAATTCTTTTTGCCCAGCTTGCATTTACCCCTTGCGCTGGTAGCAGCCTCATGCAGTTTAGAAGTGACAGTAAAAAATAGAGCTGCTGCTAGTTTCTGCTTCTTTTGGCACTATTCCTGGAGAGAGTTGAGTTGGTAAATGTGGCTGTCACAGCAGCTATTACCAATGACACAAAATAATTAAGTTGTGGTTTCTGTTGTGGTGGGGCCACGTCTGTATTTCATAATGATATGTCTGTGCTAGGAGGGAGTGTTATGCTTGATTGTTGTGATGGATGCTTCCAGGAAAACAGGACGGGTCTCTAAAGGCAGGTTATCTAACACGTTCCATGTACATGAAATCCTGTTGGTTACGTGGCAGACCACTAATTGAACTGGGTGTTGTTTCCTCTCAGTTTTCTGATGAGGTGATGAGGAGGGCACCATCCATCTCATTTTTCTCCCTGTTGCTTTTGGGGGGGATAGCTGCTCTGTTTGTTCTTTTCAGCCAGTCAAAAGAATGCTGAAGCCAGCCTGATTCTCTATGAAGTGAATGCTTTCACTTTTTGATGTCTCGAGCCACCAGTATGGGGTTCCAGACTTTCAGAAATCTTGAAGACTTTCGGACACAGATGCTCAGCAGTGCTGAGAAGCCCTGGTAGTCCCAGGTTCTTGAATCCTGCTGAACTGTGCTTCATGCAGAAATTACACTGTGAAGATGCTGCAAAATGTGGGGGCCTTGAAAACAATCTCCCTTTCTCCAGTATTTAAAATATTCTCTGTAGACTGTCTCAGATAAATTTGAGAGTATTGTAGTGTAACTCTGAAATCCTGCATTTTGGTTCATAGAGACATGCTCTTCCTGCTGCACACAGTTTAGAGGGAGAAATTTCTCCTGCTCTTAAGTAACAAACACCGAGTCCTTGTGCTCTGGCATTCTCCTGCAGGGGCTGGGAGCCCTGTGGGTGTTGAGGGTGCTGGCCAGCACTGTGCTGATGCTCTGCTGAAGGTGAACATCAGCCTGCAAAATGTCATGCCAACCTCCCTACCATTGCTGGGGAGCAGCTAGATAGAAGCTGGGTTTTTTCAGTAGATGTTGATGTACATATGTTGGCGTGTCAGGGGAAAAAGAAACCTTTTCAGCTATATGTGGTGTTAAGCCTTAAGGCTGAAGCTTTTTTTGTTTGTGTGTCTGCAGAGGAAGAATTCCACGTCACATTTGATTTGTATTTCCTGTTAGAGGTGACATTGTGTTAAATGGTGAACAGGCTGGGGGTGCTGCACTGCACGTGGCCTGTGATGTCAGAAGATGGAGCAGAGCAGAGGCCACAGGGAATGGGGCGGGGGGAAAGTTCAGCCTTGTTGGCTTGATGGCTGCTACTGCTCTTCTTCACCAGGAGCACCCCAGGACGGGGAGAGGACCAGCACAGGGAGTTAGGATGCTGTCTGCTAGTGGCAAGAGCCTCTGAAGGAGCAAGAAGAGATACTGGGGCTTGGTTGAGAGGTTAGATGTCAAACCTTGATAAGGCAAGAAACTTCAGTGGGCAAAAAGGTGCATTCATGAGCCATGGAAATGCTTTTGGAGGGTGCTGAAGTCAGCAGTCAGTGAGCAAAGTTTTTTGCTCTGTTTCAGTGCAACACAGCAGGTCCTGGATGTGATGGCAAGGCTTAAAGGGACATGGTAATTAAGAACAGTAACTAAGAGCTAAGTAATAAAAATAATAACAGTTTTACGAGCTTCGTTGTGCATAGGCAGGCAGCAGGGAATATGGGTCACACAGTATGAGCTAGCCAGAAATAAAATCCAGGTCTGTTAATGCCTCGGGCCTCTCCATAAACATCAGACCGTGACTCTTTCCTTCAGCACAGCTTGGATGAGAAAGGACTTCCATTTTAGGTGGAAGACGAGGCTCTGCTCAGTCCAGGTGCTAATCATGTTCTCCTGCTGTTTGCCTTTGCCAGGTGCAAGTTCTTCAGCCTCACAGAAACCCCTGAGGACTACACCATCATTGTGGATGAAGAGGGCTTCCTAGGTGAGTGTCAGCGCGTGCCACTTTGGTATCCAGCTTGGGGGTGGACGAGGAAAACGTGTCATCCCGCTGCGACTGTAAGGCAGAGTGTTTGTAAAACAGGTCTGTGTGTCAGTGCTGGTAGTGCAGCTCTGAAAGGTGCTTTGATCACGTAAGCACACTGTCTCTGCTGCCATGCTGTGCAAGGCATTTCAGACATGGAATATGAATATATCTGAATGCTGGGAGAGGATCACACACAAATCTTCAAGAGTAGTTTAAGCAGGTTTGAAAAAGCAAAACCATCTGTGTACCATTGCATTAAAATGAGCTGGCTTGTGTCCCCAAGCCTCCATAAGTGCACCACGTCTTGCATTTCCAGCTTCTCTCAACCTCTGTCTTTGGAAGGAGCGCTGGGGGATGAATAGTTTGTATCATCCCTACAGCCAGCACGGTGCTGTGGAGTTGTGGCTCAGCTCCTCTGGCTCATCACTGTAAGCTGTGATGTATCCCCCTTTCTTACACCCAGCTCTCCCTGTACTAAGTGTGCCATCTTTGCCTGGGGTCCTGTAAGGGTCAAAGGTGGAGCTGGTTGTGTGTCACAGAAGGTGCTTGGCATGTGCCTGAGAGCTGAAGATTCTTGGCATTGTGCAAGTGCTGATGTAGAGAATGGTTTGGCCTTGTAGATGGAAATGGTTTGTAATAACTTCTATCATGTGTGGAGGTTTTGTTTGTAACAGTGTTATTGAGGTGGGAGAATGAGGAAGTGTTGTGCAGCTATTATTATTCTTGTTCAGTCACTCTTTCTGTGTTTGGAATTAAAAGTCTACACATTCTGCGGTCAGAGAAAATTCATTAAAATATGAAAAAAGAGGATTTCATTCCTGAATAGGAATTAAGTGTTGAGAACCTTCTTGTGACACTGTAATATTCAATGGTTTTGTGATATCCAAACCGCAAGGAGAAAAACTGAAACTACACCATCTTCATTTAGTACTGAGTTTTATGATCTGTAGCCTTGCTGAAGTTGGCCCTTTTCTGCTTCAGGAATGCTCACAAACATGTGATAGAACAAGCTATATTTTAGACCAATACAGTAGTACCTGCAGATTTTAGTAAATTATTCGCTAGGCTGAGAATGCTGAATGGATCTTTATAGCTATATCTGTTTATAATTTGGGAGTTTGGAGGCTTGATTGAAAGTCTGTGCCATGTACTTTTGATCCCAGAAGAGGTGACACAGGGTTCTGCTGCCAGAGTGTCCCTTGTATTTTTTTAAGGGGCATATGCACAAGAATTTAATAACTACTGGTAGTATCAGCTTTTTTGTTATCAGTGGCAACTGAGGAAAATCAATTCTAATTTGGTTTTGCCATAACAGTATGATGCAGAGCCTCCCTCTAAGAGCTTCATTTTAAGCAAAGGCTCGCTCACGAAAGGAGGAGAAAGTTTCTGGGTTATTTTCCAAGGTGCGCAGCATGTGGTAGAGCAAAGAACCCAGAGATTCTCATTCTTAGGAGGGAGGCTGTGTCACTGAACCTGCAGGTGGGATATACCAGGGCATGCTCATCTCCAGCATCATGTCTGTGTCTGGCGTCCATGGCACTCATTTCCCTGCCCAGTTGGCATGATGCAGATTTTTCAGTTCAGTCACTGGTGACAAGTTGAATTGCAACCCGCCCTGTACAGTCTCCAGCAGCCACAGTGCTGTTTATCTCTCTGGAAATTACACTAGCTTGCAATAAAGGTGAGCTCAAGCCGTGGTCTTGCTCATCCATACTGAGGGGCTGTTGCACTGTGCTGGGAGCAGATCCCAGGTCTGGAACGACCCCTGCCCTCAGGAAGCTGCATGTGCCGCTGGTGCCCAGGTTATCTCTGTGAACCGGGCAGTGCTGCTGCCATTCAGAGCAGCAGCGCTCTCTGTTTGCATCTTCGGGTACCCTGGCTCTCTCTGCCCCCTGAACTTAGTGCTGAAAGTCACAGTGCCCACGTACCTTCCTGTGGCTGTGCTTGGGGCATTGAACATGCCTGGATTTTTCAAGTACACCATGTGCAGTTGGCATGCTCAAGCAGGGCTTTGCAGGAGAAAAGGTCAACTTCCAGGCAGTGCAGAGAAGGAGGGAGTATGTTAAGGGCATCCTCTGCTACAGCATGGTGTGGAAGCCAGGTGCAAAACCCAGCCTGGGTAGTTGTGTCACTACCCAGAGCTGCTGGCTTCCTCACCTGTTCTGTGCCTTCCCTTGTAAGTGATGATCTGCTGCTGAGACCTGCATGCACCTCATCCTGCTAACTCTCCTACCGCAGCCCCCATATCCTTTGGGTTTGTGTCCAGCCCATGTTCTTCTTTCTGAATTGTTGCCACCACATCCAAAGCTTCATCTCAGGGTTAGCCCTATGTGCAGTTCCGTCCCTGCTCCTCAGTTCAGTGTGATGTAAGTTTTTCATAGTCTGGAGAGGTCCAGAAGTCACAGTCTAGATAGAAATGTCTCAGCAAGAGAGAGTTCACTTTTCCATTGTATAGCCTGTAATCAGCACATGAGCTTAAACAGAATCAAAATCTCTGAGTTGCAGCATCCCACCTTCTTGCAAAACAGCACCAATTATGTCTGCCTTGAGTGCATCAGCTGCCTCTTGTCCTGAGTAGTGAAGTGCCAAATTCAGCTCAAGAATTACAGGGTAAATCTGCACCTTTGATGAGCAGTTCAGATAGCAAGTCCAACAGTAAATTGCTTCCTTTTTCTTTTCCAGTAACATTTTTTCCTTGCTGTGCTTATCAAACTCAATATAAGTCGCTGAAAGACAGGTTCTTCTATGTGGAAAATGAGAACCTTTCTTTCTCAGGCACCTGTATGCGTTTTTGCTGCAGCAGCAGTGAGAAGGTTATCCTGTTAGCTGGCATCTTCCATGTTAGCCAGGCCCTCTCTCCTGCGCATCACGAATACCACTGATAGGCAAAGACCAGGCTGAAGAAATACCAGCACTTTCATCAGTCCTTGAGGTTAGCAATTAAAACATACTGACATGCAGTAATCATTCTTAACTGTTTTGTCAAAAAATAATCCCCAAGGTTGTTCTACTGAGAGCAGCGAGTTAGGCTGGTAAAGAAGTTGTAATTTCTTCTCCCCGGAAAATGTCCACAGTGCAAAGCTGTAACCTGCTTAAGCATTCATCGAGCGGAAAGGGGATGGCTACAGCCTAATTCTTGGCTTTAATTCCCTGGTGGTGAGGTGGAGATTATATTTGCACAGAACCTTGTTTGTTCCAGTGGCTGTTTCTTGGGCTTTGGCCTGCTAATGAGGAAGAATTTTATACAGCCAATAACCCAGGGAGCTGTGCACAGAAAGCTCTTTTCGTGGCTGATACTGAGGTGAATTAGCAGGAGAAGTTTGGCCGTGGGCCCTCCTGCATGAAGACAAATGTCTCTGGTAGTGGGGTGCTTGGATGGCCATGTCTGGTCCTGGCATTGATCCCCCTGCTGCACAGCCAGCACATGGCAGCAAGGTGGAGTGGCTCTTGCTCCCTGAAATATGGGAATATTTGTTGGGCTGCTTTGCTTTTTTCCCCAAAGTCTGGCTGAAAGCAGGAGCTGTTTGTGCATGTGCACACATGTCGCAGCCCCTGTGTTCTCTGCGTGGTCTGATCCTTTCTCAGAGAGCAGCAGGGACAGACTCGCTGTCTCTGGGCAGCTGCAGGGACGGTGCAGCTTGTGGTCCTGCTGGTCCCAGTCGTCTCTTGTTCGTCAAAGGTTTTAGCTTTTACACACTGAAAGGAAACACGTACCATCACACCTGGAGGTAGCCATCATCTTGGAAACCCTGTTCAGATGCACTGGGAACATCCGCACAAACGGGGCCCGCACAGTCTGTCACCCAGGTGAAGCTGCCCTGAGGATGGGTTATTGTAAAGCAATGTTGCTAACGTGTTCAAGGTGAGGTTACTGGCTTTCTGACCTTGGCACTTGGTTGGTGTCCCTTGCATGCAGTCTTCCATGTGTGCAGTGTACTTTGAATATATTGAAGAAGGGAAAAAGAAATCAAGTGTCACGGTCAAGGGAGGAGTGAATCACTGTGATTTTCAAATTGGTAAACATGCATATTCTAGATTCAGGGAAATTTGGGGTGAGGGAAACACATCACCTTTGTACTCCTGGTCTTCTTTCTCCGAGAACTGGGAAGCCCATTTCATGTAGATTATTGCAGTCAGCAGACCTTAGGTCCTGGCTGTTCTCTTCTGGATCAGAACCAGAGAGGAAAAGGCATTTCATTTCAGTGCTGAAGCAGCAGTGAGAAACGTCTTTCTGAGGTGCAGATCTGCTCTGTGAACACAGAGCAAAACTCTTGGTCTCCTCACCCTGGGGTTCATTTGCAAGATGGGTGTGACAGTCCTTCCTTAATCCTTCTTTGCTTGCCTAATATGGCTAGTAATTCCTCTAAGGCCAGAAATCCATTCATTGACACATTTTCTAGGAGGACATTCTTAGTCTCAGCTCATACTTCAAAGTAAGTTTTCCAATACATTAAAAATAATGGAACTATTTGAAAAAACTCAGCTAGTTACAGTGGCAGAAAAATTTTCATTCTAATAAGAAAAGGATAAAAAATAATAAAAAAAATCTTGCTGGCAGTACTTTGTTTTGATAACCATCGTCCTCCGACAGTGCTGTGTGACCTTGGATTCAGGACCATCATACATGCTTTAGTACCACACTGAGCTTCTATTTCAATAACATCAAAATGGTAAATTACTTTCAGTGTCGTCTCTCTTTTCCTGTATATAAACTGGGTGAGAAAACAGCTTATAAATAAGTCCAAGCGCAGAGCCCATCTAGCTGGGAGCAATCTTTATTTAAAGATACAGAGGGAAGCAAGATAATAGTTGCATCTGGTTTTCTGAATATTCCTTCTATAACTATTTTTTCTTGAATTTTTAATTGCCCAGTGACTAGGCCTTTGTCTCTGAGGCAGTGGCATAAGTTGCCTGCTGACATTTTTAGTGCTGGATTCCTCCCCCGGCCGGCCAGGAGTGCTTGTGGTTGCTAGGCAGAACATGTTTTTCTCTACTAAACACTTGTACAAGCACTCTCTTCTGATCTCTGTATTGGCTAGACTATGCTTTGTCTGGGGTTTGTAGGTTTTTAAGTTATGTGGTATTAATGACCTAAATTCAAATTAAAATGTGAGGATTTGACTGTTGCCTTATTAGCAATAAGGTTGGGGGGGTTTTTCCTGCAATGCGTCTCTGCTAATATCGATCAATAAACATTTTGGGGGTCTGTGGTTACATGGGATTCTGCCCTCTCCCAAGAGGCAGTAGGGTTTGGTGGTTAAAGCTTTTGAGGGAAGGGAGGAAAATGACAAATATATAAATATTCCAAGGTCTGCTTTGCATCACATGGGGAAAGGAGCACTTTTTCTTCTTAGAGTTTGTATGTGAGTGGGTTTGCGAATTCTGACAGCATATATTATTCCTTATGTTTATAACCTGCCACATAAAGTCTTTTGGTTCAGTTTCTCTGCTCACTCCTATTTAAAGAAGTACTGCATAAATAATACATATTTTTCACTGTTTCCTCCAGCAGATGGGTGTGTATTGATATCTATTTTTGTTTCACAGCCTGTGGTGAGAAAGCCAAGACTTCTCTTCCTGAACCACTGGCCATGATTTCTTCCTTTAAATTTATTAGATCTTGGCTGCTTCCTAGTACTTTCCGAAGCCCAAGATAAATGAGCAGATAGGTACCAGGACTCATTTTTATCAACCCCTCTCATAAAAATGCAGGACCTACAAAGCTGTTCGGACTGAAACAGTGGAACAATTAATTGAAATTTTAGGTTGCTCTCTAAGATCAGGATGCAGCTCAACAGAAAAGTAGCAGCCCTCCTTATTTTTTTCCACTCGAGAGCATTTGACCAGCTTGGTCTTCTCTGGTGCATTTCTGGTTTTTTTCTGGAGGGTGGGCTTTAAGGTGAGAGGGTGGCTTGCCTTGTTTGTGCTGGAGCTGGCTGAGTGTCTGCCAGCTCTGAGGACACGCGCCAGGCTGCTAAATGTGCAAGGAAGGGCCAAGGCTGCACACATGCCCGAAGACCTTTTGAAGCATTTAAATATTCAAAGTGCTGGTAAGACTGTGATTTGTCATCTTTCCCTGCTTTTTAAGTGAATTTTCTATGGAGCACCTTGTGAGAGATGGGCAAGTGCTGTTGCCCCATCACAGGCTGAGAAGTGAAGCACAAGGAAAGCTGAGGCACCAGTGGTACAGGCAGGAAAATGAGTTCCTTTTCCCATGGCTGAAAACATCCAACCATCAGTTCCCAATCTTTGCTAGCTGTGAATCTACTTTAAGCTATACTTTTCTCAAGTTCACGACTTAGACAAAGAAGTAGATTTCCTCCACCTTGGCATCTCCTAAATGCTATGGCCTCAGTCTACAACGGGAATCTTCAGTGACCCATGGAAAAAGCCGGTCTGTTATCATCTGCAAACAGGGAAAACATCTCTTCTGTGGTAATCATTGCAGAGTTCCAGTGTGCAGCCGTCCCCAGGGCTGGTCTCTGAGCAGGTTTGCCAGATGTTCTCGTGAGTGCAGGAGATGCCTCAGGTTTTCCAAGGATCAGCAGTCATTCTTCAAGGTGAGAAAATTTCTCTTCCTGATAGGCTTGGAGGATTCTCCTGATCAAGTGAGACTGGAAAACTAAACAAACTTAAATCCTGTCCGTACCCAGACAGAGACTCTTAAGCAGAGGTTGCAGATCTTGTGCCCAAAAACTTCATCAACTTTCTTTTCTCCTGGTGCCAGTGATCAGTCTTTTCCAGCTTTCCAGGTGCAGAATCTCCAGAACTAATGACTGGATCAAGGGTAACTCCTAATCCTGGTGCAACGTGTCTAGTTGTTTGGTCTTCACTAGAATCAGCTGAAATCCTTCTATCTGACTCTAGAAATGCAGACTGATGCGTGTGCACGACTCCAAACTAACAGTTCCCTTTGGAGGAGGATTTGCTTAATGCTTTGAGCTAATTCTCATGCCGTTAAAACAAAGGGGGGATGTTTTTTTCTTTGCATGCATTAAGCTGATGGTGACACACCGGCCAAACCATCATCTTCTTCAGGCTTTTGGCCTGACAGTCACAGTCATCTTGGGTTTGTGGAGGGGCTTCTGCAAGGCCAGGTAAGGCTCTCCCGAGTGAGCAGCTTTGCTGCTGCAATTGCAGGGTGAAGGCACAGGGAACCAGAGCACTGTGGTGAAGTTCATGGGTCTGTGCAGGCTTTTCTGTTTGGCCTTGGACAAGTCTCTCATTGTGGCTGAGTTTCCTCGTCTTAGAGACAGGGATAATCCAATTAAATCACCTCATAACAGGTCTTGTAAAGATTAATTAGTAACCATGTGGAAATGCTTGGATAATGTAACAGGCAAGGGCCATTGTAAATAATAATAATGGAGGGAGTTTCTGTCCCTCAGGAAGGCCTTTTACAATGGGTGCTTGGAAGAAAGCAGGAGTTAAGGAACAAATCAGGTCTGTAGTGGAACAGATTGGAGATTATGGTGGGAAAAGTATCCTTTATGGGAAAAGTAGCATAATCTTTTTAAAAATCTCATATTTTAGTATTTAATCTTGCATAGGATTAAGACTCACAACATCAAGGTTACAGTCATACAGTTAGGAATTTAGTGGCTTCATCTTCAAGTCTTGCTTGAAATGTAATTATTTGCTCTACTCTGTCAATCCAGTGAAATATTATCTGAAATACTGTCTTTAAAAAGAAAAAAAAAAAAGAGGTTTTTTTTGCTATTTTGTTTGAAAATGCAGAAGGAATTGTAAATGTAAGTCCAACTGCATTGGTTCTTCTTTGGATATTCTTTTATTTCTGTGGGTTTGGCTTTTCAGCGCAACGCTCTGCCTGTGTACCTGTGCTGGCAGTAACCAGAGCTGGCAACATTCGGCAGCCTGGGCCAGGTCCTCTCCACCCCCAGCTTGCAGAGTCTGTCAGCAAAGCCTTTGCCAGGAGGTTTTGAAACACAGGGAAAGTTTTGTCAGGAAGTGGGAAATGTGCTGATTTCTGCAGTTCCTCTCACTGGACTATCAGAGACAAACCCCTCATTTCTTTTGGGCTGTGGATCCCGTTTGCTGGGGAAGCAGGGCGAGGAGAGGCTGGCCATGGCAATGCTTTCCTGGCTGGGAGCAAAAAGCCAAGGTTGGAAGGAAGGACAGGTTGGGAAGGACCTTGCCCTTGATGATGGCACAGAGAAAGGCATCAAGGTCCCTGCACTCAGTAAGCAATCCTGCATGGGACAGATGCACCCACAGCCACGCTCTGAACACATCTGGAGCCAAACTTTGCATCTTCATTGCTTGCCAATAAAGAAAAAAGCCAATTTTTGCTCCCTTCTTCATTCTCATGAGCGAATGTCAGCTTTTGGAGATTGGATCTGGTTTTAATTTTCCAGGTTTGCTCGTTATTAGTGGTGCGCTATCCTGTAAGAGGAAGAAAGAGAGCAGCTGCATTTCCTGAAAACTGACCAGAGCCTAACCTGGATTTGTCTTCCCACCCCAGCTCTCCAGTGAGAGTGGACATAATGATTATTTTTGGAATCTACCTTACAATGTTCCACATTTTTAGCCAAACATAATAATGATGCTTTGTTTCTGGAGTGTATTCATACTTCCTCTCTTATGAGACCTCTGTGAGGTGAGAATTATTTTCTCCCATATATGAGGAAGCTGATGAAAAGGAGACCAAATTACTTGTTTCAGGTCACATACATACTTTGTATGGGACAAATCAGATTTTGCCTTGACTGGAAGCCCAAACTGACATCTGCTTATCAGCACTTCAAAATCAGACTTTATTTACCACTGCAGTGCAACAAGCTGAATATCAGTTCTGAGACACTGCTGTAAACCTCTTGTTTCCTCGTGATTCTTCAGGCAGTCTGTAGTCTGTGTCCATGGCCAGGTGGGAGTTGTGTTGATGCATTATGACAGCTTTTGTATATAGACTTGACTTTCCTGTGCAATACCTTTTATTGTGAGGTCAGTGTCTGGCCTGGCAAGAACTTTGTCTCTTTCTCTTAAACTCAGACTTAGATATTAGTCTGAGGTTTTTGTTTTTCACAACAGAAATGACGAGTAGAAAGCTAAGAAAGGAGGCCACCAGAAACAGTTTCCAAGTGGGCATTTTTGTGCGTTTCACAGACTGCACCAATCTCACTGGAAATGCACTTCTTCTTGTTTCATTCTTATAAAGTCAGTGTAGAAGTATAACCAGCTTAGTTTTTAGATTGTTGACAAAGTTTCAAGTTACAAGGATTGTAAGAGGAGAAGTAATTGAAATGAGATGAAAGCAGGGATTTCTGTAGAAGCATTTCCTTTTATCAGTCCTTGATTGCTCTCTTAGTAGACACTTGTCATGGAGCTCTTTCCTCAGGAGGTGCTGCTGCTTTCAGTGGAGAGAAGGCAGCTTTCTGATCTCTGGATTTGCAAGTTCAGCATCAGCCCCTCAAGAAGGACCAGTGTTTGTTATCCTATGGCCTGCCTGAAAATGGTAGTTGCATGCCCTAGTTAAGTTCTTGAGTCCCTTGGAAAGCAGAGGGGGTGCTTGTCAGAGTCGGGATTTCAGAGCTGGGCTATGTGTTTGTACAGCTTTATTTAATTCCAAGTTACCCTTGGGTTATTGAATTTCCTGACAGCTGCAAAAACAGTTCTCAGATAACAATAGTTTCTAATTAGGCAATGTGCCTAAAATGGTAGAATGTTTTATTTTGACCATGACACTGATGTTTTGTATGCAGCTTGGAGATTAGAAAGTCCAGCAAGCTGGACTTCCAGCTTCCTCTGGCAGAGCTGTGTCTCTCTTGTGATCCCCAGTGAATAATGCTGAAGGCATGCCTGCCCCTCTGCCTCTAGGCTTCAAACACCTCTCATGGTTTTGGACTGGCATCAGTAAATCTGCCTTTCAGCTGGAACCACCTTCCGGAATGTGTTCTGTCAGCACAGCAGCACGAACATGACTTGCATAGCTGAGGCTACAGAGCATTCCAGGGTGAAGAAAGCAGGTGAGATTGACCTGTAGCTGAGCCTTGTAGCTTCTTGGGCGTTCTATTACCCTGCACAGCTGCCCAGATGTTGCTTTTATGGCTTGTGCACTTGGTATGAAATCAGGCAGTGACAGAAACAAATACACAAGTCAGCTATTCTTCCAAATCATTTATTCCATTTAGAAAGGGTGTTAGCATCACGTTGTCTTAATTAGACCCTGACATGATTTGTGCTTGTGGAAGGTTTATGCTTTGGGCTGTACGAATTGATGATGTCTAAATTCCCTCCTGGGACAGCAAAAAGTGGCTGTTGGGAGGTCTGTCACCTCCTTTAATTCTCAGACATCCCTTGAAGTCTTGAATCTAAAAGAAAATAGGTAATTTTGTTCTGTTGTTTTGCTCCCTATTTTAATTCTTTTCCAGAGCTCACAGTTCCGACACTTCCTGTACCACTTCTTGCACTGCGGAACTTTCAAGTTCTTTGTTTAAGATCCCGTTCATATAACCATGATGCAGAATTGCACCTCTGATAAATCAAATGCCTAATTAACAGTTTTGCAACTTTAATTAGGTGTTTGCTGACCTGCAGCCAGAGTTTATCCCTGCCTTTCAGCTGAGCACTGTTTACATCATGTCCTGTACCACTGCTCTCCCAAAGGTTTCTGTGTGGATTCTCTACAGCCTTTTGCTTTTAGGTGACTGATCCTGCTCGGATTCCATAATATAATGAAAGAGAGATTACTGCATCAAATTTAGTGTAACTAACAGTGAAAAATTATTCTCTGTAATGATTTTTTTTTTACCCGCTTCTTTTGAGATGCTGGTCTCCTTGAAGGAGCTGTTGCTGTATGAGCAGTGCCCATGGGCTGTCCTTGTGTGAGATCAGTGGGGATGGGAGATGAGCAGGAAGTTTTTCTTCTTCCTTCCCCGCTACAGTTCCCTACCAGTCAATGACTGAGGGATTCCTAAATTACAGGTTGAACCTACATTACCATATTTCATAGCTGTCAGTATACCAATCCACCACAGAGTTGTCTAACCCCTTATGAAGCCTCTTCATCCTTTTGGTCTCCATGACATCCTCTGTCAGCACTCAGATAATTTCACTGGGTTTCAGGTGTTGTGTTTGCACTGTAGCACGATGATGTCCGTGGTCTGACTCTGTTCTCTCATAGTTCTTAAGGATCTTTGAGCATCATCTTGTTGTTTGTCAAAGAACTATCCACAGTATCCCCAAGACTCTTAGGGAAGAGGATAAACAGAGCCATAATAAAAATACAAAATAACAAAGGTTGTGCCAGGTTATCCTGCAAATGTTCCTCCATTGAGAACTGACTACTTACTGTTATTTTTTCTTAAAAGTCCAGTGGAAGATCTTTGCTTTCTAAGACAAATTCTGCCTCTTGATGAGCTGTTTCACAATATATGTTCCCTTAAAAGGGAAGCTATCTCTGACAGCTGTATTACAGATATAGTACTCGTAACAGAAAAAATCCAGTTGATATTCTCATGATAGAGAAGAATAAAATTCTAAAATAAGAACACTTCATCCCCAGAAGACAAATCAAAAGAATCACGGTGTTTGGGTTCATACCTCCCTCTCTCTTTCCCCCTCCCTCTCTCCATGAATGTGCTTATGGCTTGGAATCATATCATGTATAAATCCTGATGAGAATCAAAGTTAGGTGTAAGATGCAATGTGCTTCTTCAGAGATGCAATTAGCTTTCTTTCAGAGTAGCATAAAAACTCAGGTTTATTTTCCTTCATAATCCTTCTCCAAGATTTCTGCAGACCATTGAGGCACAGTGGCAAACACGTTCCCAATTTTGTTTGTCCAATTCTCTTTCAGGCTCGCTCTCTCTGGGATTTCCATTACCATGTTCTACCAAAACTTGATCGTGTTTGTTTTACAAGATTTACCAACCCCTCTTCAGTTCCAACTTCCCTACTTTCACATTTATTGAATTTTTACAGTTGGAAAGAACTGTATCTCTACAGTCACAGTCTTTATTTATTGTTTGAGTTGGTTTTGAAGTACATTAAATGGCGGAGATTGATAAAATGTGAGAGGTGATGTTTCAAGGACTGGCAGTGTCAGCAGCGCTGGCATTGTGGCTGACAAGCCCTTGGAGGGTCCCCAGAAACCTGATTTCTTTATCTTTGTGTCTTTCACATTGCTGAGCAGCTTGCAAGCACTAAGTAACTGTTAATCTCTGGAGCCCTGCTAAAGTAACTGTATCTGCCAGGTATTTATTTCACGGTTGTTTTTCTCTTCTGCTTCCCTGGGCTTGGTTAAGATGTTTATTTACTGAAAGGCTTTGAGCTGAACTTGTATACTTAGGCGCTTCCAATTTAAATATACATATATATCACACATATATAAAGCCTGTGTATGTTGGTGTATATACCTATATTTGTATATGTATATATTTATTCAGCGATACAGAAGAGGTTTAAGAGAAAGCATTTTTAGTTCTTCTTTTTCAGAAACCTGTCCTTAAACTCTGGCTTAAAACTGAAAAGTATCTTGGATTTTCACTATATCTGCCGGGACCAATCCAAGTGTTTCTGTAGCTGGTGAGTTAAAAAAGCAGCTGGCATGCGGGCACTGACATTCATAGGCATGAATGAGGCAAGCCCAGGAGAGCAGGGAATCCTCAGGAGCTACAGCGCAGGTTGTGTCCTGTCCCTTGAGTACTGTTGTCGTACTGCTGAAATCCTCAGGTTTTAAGTTTGGTGAATTAGGTGTTTTATTTTGGTTCTTTTAAAAAGTTAGAATTGAGCTTTTGGAGAAGTGGGAGGAGAATTTATGTGGAGACCATCACGTGGATAAACCTCTGTTGAGCGCCTGTTGTTACATTTTCACCAGCAAACAAAAATAAAGTAGCCCCTTAAACAAGCCCTGTGCTGTTTGCAGCAGACAGGAGTGAGTTTGCTGTGCCTGCTCTGGTGGATGTTTACCGTGGCTTTTCATGCTCTAAACAGAGCAGATATCATTTCCCCCCAAAATTCATTTTTAGAATTTGTATAAACAAATTCTTGACCCAGATGAATGTTCCCAACATGCCACTATGTGCCTGGTTTTAGTGGCTTGTATGTACCTTTCTTGACAAGGAAATGTATTCATGTATCCAAGAATCAAGAACAATCCATGCAAGCTGCTCAGATTGTCTCAGATTACCACCCATTTGGATGAAAGGAAACCACAAACTGAAACCAGTTTGCTTTCAAGAGTGCAATTTGTGTATCTCATAAACATGAAGTTGAAAAGGACTGCAGAGTGTACTTCACCAACCCCAAAGGAAAACGTTCTTGAGAGCAGGAGGTTTAATAGCTCTTTCTGGAGTAACAGCTGCGTCTTTAAGGCATTTGCGCCTGCTTGATTTTAAGCATATTTTGCTGGGTTTTCGCAAGCCCCTTCTGCGCTGAGCATGGCTTGAATATCCAAAAGATGCGGACCCCTTCCTGTCCTGCCCCGCGAAGTGAGGACGGGCGGCAGCTGGACGGGGCTGGCTCTTCCTGGGGCGAGGAGGAGCGCAGGAGCTGATGTCCCCACGCAGGAGCTGCTGTCTCCCCACGCCGGAGTCTCCCTGGGTGGCAGGAGCTGCTGTCCCCACGCAGGAGTCTCCCGTAGCAGGAGCTGATGTCCCCACGCCGGAGTCTCCCTGGGTGGCAGGAGCTGCTGGCTCTCCACGCAGGAGTCTCCCGGCGCAGGCACTGGT
>WBMY01018584.1:76408-91618 GCA_013397315.1 Donacobius atricapilla
GCTGTGTCGCGGGAGCTGATGTCTCCCCACGCAGGAGTCTCCCGTGGCAGGAGCTGATGTCCCCACGCAGGAGTCTCCCTGGGTGGCAGGAGCTGCTGTCCCCACGCAGGAATCTCCCGTGGCAGGGGCTGATGTCTCTCCACGCAGGAGTCTCCCTGGGTGCCCGGCTCTGACTGGGGTCCTGTGCCGCAGGGCTGCTGTTGTGTTGGCAGGGCAGAACGCTGCATTTGGAGCGGGGCTCTTCTGTGCACGACACAAGGCATGTGCTGGGGGTCTCACTGCAGGGCGCTGCAGTGTTTCAGATGGTATTTGTCTCTAATTCTCACTCCTTCCCCAGCTGCTTTAAAAAGTCCCTTCAGCTGCAAAGTTTCTGGAGGGAAATTGATTGGGGAAAAACCAGCCTCTTCTATAGAGATTCCTTTATTGGGTTCGGTAGGGTTTTGGTGGACTCTTCTAGACTGGGACACTTCTGTTGTCAGTTTTGATTTGTTGGGTTCCTGGCATAGGGTGCAGTCTGCTTTCTTGTTTGAAAATGGGAAGGAGATGCTTTGAAGGCGCTCAGTAGAAAACTGGATAAAGGAAAAGAGTTGAATAATGCTTCTGCTGCTTTTCATGGGTTTGAATTTTTCTGTTTCCTTTTTTTTTTTTTCTTTTTTTTTTTTTTTTTTTTTTTTCCCCTGCAGTGAGCTCAAGGCAGCTGGTCTCTGGTCTCCTAGCCTCTTGCCACAGCACGAAGAATGATAGTCATGTGGTCCAGGAAACAAAAATCTGAAAGGCTCTTGTGTGTTTACCAAGTACTTTCTTTCCAAGTGGCTATTGCAGCTGAAAGGGTCTAGGTGGCAAGAAAGGTTTGAATGAAAATGCAGAAGGTTTTTATTGCCAAGATGAGCAGAAGGCAGAGGGGCTTAATGTGACCAATTTCCCATACAGAGAAGGGCTTCATTACTGACCTGTCTGTGACTAAGTTCAGTTGCTGAATAGTGACAATAATATCATTTCTGTAGTGGATAGATATGCTATAATCTGTTGTTTTTCTCTCAGCTTCTTTCTTCAGTTCTACCAGTTTGGCTACTCATGGATTAAAGTAAGACTGATTTGACCTTTTTTCCTTTGAGGTGAGTGAAACAAGGCAGCTGCTTGTCAATAGAACCCTAATTTGACCTGATCTTCTCCAGTTTGGTGAAATAGTGGAGTAAGAGTCACTGGATATATTTGTGTGAGTAGTGTGACCACTGAAAACGCATCCTGAGCAGATTGGGAAGCACTTGGTAAGGAGAAGGCACTTGTATTCAGAAATGCAAGAGTGAAATTGTGTAGAAAATTCTGTCAACGAATTCTCTGAAAAATACTTTGCAAAGGCTGTTTTCTACCCTTACTTCTAATACATCAGGTACATTAATTGCCTGAACAACTGGAGAATCACACACATTAATATCACAGTTCACTTGGGACAATTTATTTTGCAAGATAATGAACTGTGTCAGCGAAAGTTTAGCACTTGCTGCAGGTGGGGCTGACAGTTCAGCTTGGTGCTAACTTTGCCATCGTTTCCCAGTAAAATGCCCATGGTCTTTGACTAAATCTCTGTAACCTGGGGGGAGGTTATGTCATCACTTTCTTCAAGTATTTTTTATTTTGTTTAGGGCGTTCTCAGGAGTAGCTTGGAAGGAAATACTGCAAAATACTGCCAATCTATTTTTTTTGAAGAGCTCTAGTCCTCTCAGGCCTTGGCAGCGGAGGTGTCTTTGCCTGAGAAGTACCTTCACCTCATTAAAGTCATTCAGGCCGGGTGGAGGTTTGTGTACCGTAGAGTTTTTCAGCCACAGTGTCAGGAGTGACATCAAGACTGGTGGGTTTGTAGCGCAGCTCATGCTGGCAGAGGGTGCTGGACCCCTGGTTGTTGCAGTTGGGAGCAGAGATCCTCGGGGGTGTTCAGGAGCAGAGGAGGTTTCTGACCCTGGTGCTACCCCTCCCTCTTCAGAGGAAGAAGCAGAATAAAGGTATAAACTGGGATTGTAGGGGACAAATCTGTGAGAGCAGCAGTGATGGAGATATGGACAGGCTGGGTGGGTGAGGGGACAGGTACAGGGTACAGGATCAGTGGGGAAGACAAGAAGAGGCAAAAAAGAGTAAAGGCGGACATAGCAACCAGGAGAATAGGAGGAGATGATGCAGTTTGAGCTGTAGTAGAGGGTGGCTGGGGTGGAGAGGTGGGAAGAGAAGGAGGAACAGGCGGGTGGGTGTTGGGTTTGTGGGTAAGCAGAAATCAGCCACCTAGAGCACTTGCTCCTTGCACTGCCCTGGAGGACGCTCAAGGCAGCGAGTACCAGACAACAAACGGTGTCTGTCATTCAGATCAGCTCGGGGCAGTGGAAAAGGCCAGCACCATTTGCAGTGCATGTGGCAGGAGGATGGGCTGGCTCTGAAGCAGCAGCATGTGCAGCAGGCCATGAAGCTCTGATAGAATTGCAGGTTCTCAGCAGCTTTCAGTGCCCAGGATGGTAGTTGTACTGGTTTTGTTTCTGAGCATTTTGTTTAACTATTACTAAAAGCGCCTGTGGTTATTAAAACCCTCCGTTTGTTGTGCTCATTTACCTCCTGTTGTATGTGCCTCATGAGGCATTCATTTGCATCGTTGCAGGCTGCTGCTTTGAGCTCTGTTGCGGTGCCCAAAGCTCTGGCACTGGGGTGGCGCCTGGCTCCGTGGTGAACGGGGCTGCAGACAGCCCTGTCCTTCCCCCTGTGGGAAGCTGGTGACTAAATAAAGCAAATGGCAGGAATAGAAATACTGGTTTCATGATGCATTGGATTGTGTGCCTGCCTGTGACAACCTCTGTTTGGCAGCCTCCCACCTGCAGAGCACTCAATGTTGCACCACTTCAAACATTTTTATGTGTAAAATAATTCCTCAGTTAGCGTGCCAGAGTGGTTGAGTAAAGCAGGCTGCAGGATGATGATTTGCGAGTTGTGAACCACCATTTTCAGCACCAGGTGCTAAATGGGTCTTTAACCTTCGCTGAGGGGCTGGGCACAGGCATCAGTGCTTCACTCGGTTTGCAGCATTGCAGGATGATCTGTTCCCACTGGGCCTGACCGGGACTGTGGAGTGCGATCCCCGACTGATGATCAATGTGGTGGTTCCAAGCATAGGCAATAGCTCCTAAATTCCAGGCTGTCATGGGATCTGCAGTAAACTGACCCTGTGCAGAAAATGTTCAGGTAATGCCCAGCTATTTTGAGAAGAAGGATCACCCTTTTCATCAAGAGCACATGTATATGGAAGTTATTAAAGCTTAATAAACAAATAAGTAGTTTATTGACCATTAACTCAAGTGCAGATTGCTTTTATGTGTTTGAGGAACCATCTGTGCCACACTTGGGAGAGACTGAGCTACAACAACCCCATCTTTAGTGTTTTCTTGCTCTCTTTCATCTTCAGGATCAGCTGGGGGTTCTGGGAGTGGAGAGTCATCTCTGACTGTGTCTGGTTCAGAGGCCTAGATTTGTTTACTCTAAGGAGGAGGTCACACGAGTCCTGTACAAACACAACGGCTTTGTTCTGCGAGATGCTTCTTTTCTGTGCTTTCTTTCATACCATCCTGTCCCATGGCATTTCACAACAGTGGGGCACAGCAGAGCTGAAAAAATTATCTGTCCTTTGATTTCTAGGACCCAAGATTTGGAGGTCCAGTTCTAATTCTTACAAAGTAGAGGTTAGCCGTGTCAAGGCAGCACTTTGGGAACAGAGCTGGGGAGGACAAGCCTGAAGGCAAGAGTCTAAACTGAGGGCATGCTGAGGTGTGAGGGTGCTGCTGGGGCTGTGTCATGATCCAGTTTAAAAGTTACTAGAAATGCCTCTGCCCAAATTAAGGTGCAAACAAGCCCATATGCTAAGGTCAGTAGTATTTTTATTTAATATTAAATTAAATTAAGGGTTTTATTTAATAGTAAATATGAGAGAGGAAAAGAGAAGAAGGAAGAGAAAGAAGTAGAAAAGAGATGGGGGGACAGAAAAAGAGACAGAATAAGGAAAATCTCACCATTCCATGGATCCCAACAATGTTCCATTAATCCACTTCAGCTGGTCTTCTTGGTGGTGAAGGTCCCCTGAAAAGCACAGAATCCGATGGATTACTAATTATTGAGGCCAGGTGGGAATGCCCCAGTACATCCCCAGGGCAGGAACCACTCTCTTGCAGCAGACTCTGGATCTGTTGCATCTTTTTGCATCACTTGCAGTCCTGTGGTGCAAAGCCTCAAGAATGAGTCTGGGGAGTGCCTTGGGGGGGTCTTTGATGGATTATGGCGCCCCCTCATCTGCCTCTCACTTGAATGTCCTGTGGCTGTGGCCTGTGGGGTTGTTTCCACAGCTGGGCCACTTTGTGTGAGGGAGGATGGGTGTTCAGTGCCTCTGTGCAGAGGTTATTTCACCCACCCAAAAGCTCCTTCTGCCCCTCTCATTTCAGGGGGAGGCTATGGGCTGTGGTCTCCCCCACCCCAAACCCAGCCAGAGATGATTCTCAGTGCAGCTGCTGGGTTTGGCTTTTTTGTGGATGCATTCCTTTCCCTCGGCCTTGTTTGCTTCTCTCTAGACCTGAGGTGACTGAACAATAGTGTCCCCTTTATCTTACCTAGGCAGCTTAACTCACAGCCCAAAGTTCCAGTCAGGCATCTTCAAGGAGGCTTCTGTGCTTGTTGCATCTTCATACAGTTTTTGCTATAATGGGCAAAACTCCTTCATAGCAATGTTAGAGGCATGAACCGTTTCAGTCCCTGACAAGCTGCATGCCTCCCTGCCCGTGGCCTGACCAGCTCAGGGGGAGCGGGTAAAGCTGGGGAGCAGGGTGTTAGTCTGCATCACTCCTTTTCTGGGACACCCATCCTCCCTCTCAGTCAGTTCTCTTGGAACTTGTGTTTATTCTGAAGATACCTGTTTCGTTTCTTTGCTTGAGAGCTTGTGCTGAGTTTCTGCTAAGCCCTGTCATGGGACTGACTTTTGCTTTTGATTGCCTGCAATGCACAGTGAAGTTCCGCTTCACAATTCGTGGATTATGTCTGCAGAAATGAATTTAAACTATTCTTGTTTCTACTTATCTTCTTTGCTCTCCTTTGCTTCTCATGCCCTGACAACAGCCAGAATGTATTTTTGCTTATATCCATGGTCTCTCTGGATTAGATGGAAATGTAAACTCCTGGGGGCAAGAAACACCTCTTGGAAACAAGTGCAGGGCCCTTTGGAGTATGGCTGTTTCTGCTCCATTTGGTGCAAGTGATCAGGAAAAACTTAGATTAAAAACTTAGGTCGTGCAAGCATTTAAAACCAAACTGGATGCTCTATCAACCCACTCTCAGTTGGTGAGGCATGCTGAACATCTTGATGCTGCTTTTCTTCTTGCTCTTCTTTTTTTTATAATTATCACCTCACCTTCCTCTGCAGGTTTTTTTTTTTCTCTCCATCTGGTATGTTCTGCAGGGTGGGCAGGTAGGAGCCAAGCCACAGTGGTGCTTCTGGCTCCAGCATTGGCCCTTCCAGCCATCCTTTGGGCTGTGCCTCGTTCTTGAGGATCTGGAGAAGCTGCAGAAGTGACTGTGGGGTTGAACCCCCGTTGTCACTGTCAGGGAGGGCAGTGGTGGCTCTGACAGAAGAGTGAGTTTGCTGCCTGCTCCCAGCCCAGCAGTGCTTTGGTTCACTGGGGCCAGCACTATTCCATCGGGGCCCCTGTCCTGGCCCCCGTGCTGCAGGGCTTTTACACCTTTTAAGTGGTTACTGCTTTGGCAGAGTTTAGATAAGCACTGCTTGCCCACTTTCTTTCCTACAGACCAATAAAAAAACCTTTTAACTGGTGTTAACCAGTTGAAAAGGTTGAAAACCTTTTAACTGGTGTTATTTCCCATTATAGAATGGTTTGGGTTGAATGGAAAAGATCAACTTCTTCCTTTGTTTCTCCCTCTTTCTAAACATTTGCATTTCTCTTGATGAAGATTTGCAGTAATGCAGATACCTCTTGATGCATTCCAGGATAGAGTAAACACACTGTGGGAGAAGTTCTTTGCTTATAAATAATATTTTTTCCCCCTAATTTGAATGGAAAGCAACATTTTACTTATCTTTTAAAACTGTCAGCTTAATCCTTTGTTTGTTACCAGTGTAAACGCTGGTCTCTGGAGCATTCTGGGCAATTTGCAAACAAAGAAGTCAATACAAATTGTGCTCAGCACAAGTAGGCAGGGGCCCCTAGGCTGACAAAATGTCAGCTCTTCCTTACCTAGCCCAGGCAGATTTCGGCATACCTGGAGTTGCAGGTGATGTTGATGCAGTCTGAGAGATGCTTCTGGCAGTTTGCATCGTGGATTGTGCAATACACGTAATCAATAAGCTATTACAGAGGCTGCCGGCTCTCTATTGCTGGGTGCTTTCAGATAATGCATTAAATGCAATTGGGAGTGATGGGGCTGACTGCCATAGACTGGCTGTATTTTACCTGAAGATCTTTCAACTGTGGGATTGTTTTTGTCTGCATGGTGTATATTACAGATATACACAGCCCTCATCACTAAAGAGGGACAGCAGTGCACTATGTGAGTGTAGGAAGGAGGTGGTTGTGCCCTGCAGATTCTGCTGGAAAAGCTAGGCAGGAATTAGGAGCAGGGCATAATCTGAGATGGAGAACTGAGATCCAGTGAGATGCTTTGCAAGATGATCTGTGGCAGACGCTGGTCCCAGCCCCCAGAGCTGGTAGCAGCAGCATGTTTGCGAGCTCTTCTTTGCTGGAGGTTGTTTAAAAATACATGTCAGTGAAACGGAGCTCACAGGCCTGCTTGGCTGAGGGCCCACAGCTAATCACTAGAGATTTCACAGTGAAGTCTTTGAGAGTGTCTGTTTGATTAATGGTTCATATTTTGCTGATCTGAGACCTTTTATTTTATTCTTAAATTTAATACATTCTACTTATATGAGTTAAATATGTTTTAATTCCATCTTAAATCCAGTGGAACGGTCTTTACAGTGGAGTTGGCTTTTTTTTTTTGCACAGCAGCAGCATGTTTGCAGAGGCTCGTGCTTGGACATGCAGCTGGTTAAGTAGGATTCTTCACAGTCCCGTTGTATGCACTTCCCTGGAAGTCTCTTAAAAGTAAGAAACCAAAGAACTCAGAAACACCATGGAACTAACTCAGTGCATTATGCCTCAAGGCTATGAGGGATAACCCTGCTGCTCTCCCAGGAGAGAGGTTTGGTATGTCAGGCTGTCACAAAGGTATGTGCAGAGAGGCTGGGTGGGAATGGGAATGCATGTTTGGGTGCACTGAGATGACCTTGCAAAGTCCATCTGGTTTCCCTTGGCCAAAATTTGAGTATATCAGAGTGAAACCTGATTTTGACAAGTTCACACAGGCTGTATGCTGCTCCCTTCCTTTTAAATTAAACATCCTTTCCTTTCCCCCAGGCAGGAAAAGCCCCAGGCGCGCTGCCATTGTGGCTGCGCTGCCTGGGACAGGCTGTTTGCTGCGACTCTGGCACCAGTGCTGCTGCAGCAACTGCACTCGCTGGTGGATTAACAGTGCCCCTCCATCTGTTCCGCTCTGGATTCCTGAGGATGCCTGTTCCCCCTGCTCTGCATACATGCAGGAGGAGGCTACTGCTGTCTCAGTACCGCCACACCGAGGGGTTCATTAACAAGGGATTTAGCGGTTGTGCCATGTTCGCCTGCAGAGCTTTGCTCTTGAGAAGGGCGCTCAGCAGCAGCACCACTGCTGCCATGTCAGGCCTTTATCCCGAGCACCTGGGGCTGGAGGCTCAGCAGGCAGGAGCTTTGACACCAGCTAGGAGTCTTTCTCCTAAAAACCACAAACCTTTGTCTTAGTTAAATGCGTGGTTGCTGGTTTTCAGTGCTACAAGTGAGTAATTATTGTAAAACCGCTGTGTGGTTTGTATTGAGGAGAAATCTGTGACAAATGCAAGTAAACCCACTGCTTTTGACACTTGTTTCTCTTAATATTTTCAGTCCTGAATGACAAAATGGACTGTATTCTTTGTGGTTAGCACGGACTACTTGCAGAAGAAGTCTCCTATATTCATGCCTTCACAGCTCAAAACAACTTCTCCAGCCAGCTTTTCCAGCAAATTTCCTCTTCCTGAGGTTAATTGTTGAAGATTGTAATAGCTAGGTGGCAGAAGTCCACAAAACAAGGCAGTATGCCCCATGTAATTATATACCTTAGTACATTTGGTAAATTTTTTATGCTGTTCCTTCTCCCCTAACTGCACTGCTTTAGTCCAGACCTAACACTGTCCTGCCAGCTAACTCATTTTCATATCTTTGCTTCCTCTTGGTCCTGCTGTCTTGGGGTTTTGTTCGTGTTCACAGGAGCAGCCCTGGCAGGCTGTGCTTCCACACTGGGCTGCGATCTCTGCCTTCGGAGCTCTGCTGTTAGTAGTGGGCTCTGCTGTGTACTGCACTGGCTTTTAAAGCCAGGGATTCTCTCCCTGAGCTGACACAGTGCTCTCCAAGTAGCTGCATTTGTTTGTGTTTCTTCTTTCTCCACTCTCCCAGGGTTGTTTTTGTTCCCGTGTGCAACACCAGGGAAGCACACAGCACGCTGCTTTCCCATCTAGGTAGTCCAGGGTTTGATTTATTTATAGGTTAGGAGAGCATGAGTGGCATTTCCAGGTTTAGGAAGGTGAAAGAGAGAAACAACAGAAGGGAGCAGCTTGCTAGCAGGGAAGAGATTATTTGTCAGATTATGTCTCTTGCTCTTCCTGGAATCAACTCATTTGTTTAAGAGGACCAGCATGAGAAAGGCAGAAATCCTGGGAGTGCTGTGTTTGTCAGGAAGGCTCTGTCCTGGGATTACAGGAGCACAGAGGGCCCTTGCCTAAGCTGGTAGGGTGACATGATACGGGAGCTTGGTGTGCCACTGAACTGAATCTATTTCTGCATTCAGAGGCAGCGTGCCTGCTTTGGCACTCTCTGGGTTCAGAGATAGGAAGTGTAGGAAAGGAAATATTTCTAGATCTGGAAACTTTCTTCTCTTTTTTATGTAGCACATAGTCTGGAAGCAAAAGTCTTTGTTGCTCTGCCAGTGTGGCTGTTAAGAAGAAAAGATAAAAATACGCCAAAGAAGATTTTAAAGGAGCACCAACAGGCAGTGATTTTACCAGCAGATAAAAAAAACCCCTTCAGTTTTTCCTCTGCATCTCTTATGTAGTGCTTCTCCCCCACCCTCATATTTTTATCTTCTGAACTATCACTGTTAGATAGAGAAAAAACAGTATTGAGAAATTTAGTGTCTGCACAGAATCACAGCCTGTCCCTTTAAACTACAGAGAAGCCTTAGTGGACTTTCTATTCTGGGAATAGTTAATTCTGTTTGAGGTTGGGCAAGAGAGAAGTGCTCAAAGGCTTAGTAGCAATATTTTTACTCCATTTGTTTCTTCTCTTAAGGATTTGCCTGCCTCGTTTGATGGAAAGTGTATTTATTGATCAATCCTCCACTAAGGAGAAGATCTTGAGGAAAACGAGGGTGAGAGAAAGAAAAACAACCAAACAAAAAGCACAAAAGACAGTATTTGTAGCTGTAGTGCTGTTATATAATAGCCATTATGTAATGTCTGTTGGTGCCAACTAAAAATATACTGGAAGATAACTTCCAATTCATTGAAGCATTTAACTAGCATCATCCCAGGGTTTCTGGATCTGGATTCAAGCCCTTCTGCAGATGTTGAGAACAGCTTACAAGTCCCCTAGGTAGCACAGCATCCCGTTCTGTCTTTTATCCCTCTTCTTGGCCACTCCTGATTTTTTTCTTCTAACAGGAGTTTTAGAAATGGTAAATCCCTCTTCAGGTCACCTCTCTGCACGCCCCACTGACCGTGCCATTGGTCCATAGAGCCTCTCTCCTAATGCTTTGTGCAGCTGAGCTTTAAATGTCTGTGGCAGACACTGGGTTTCAGGAGAAGCTGAGCATAAAGCGTAGCAGGGATTAGATTTTGCAGCAGACAGTGAAAACTTGACAGCTTCATAGGTTGTGTTTTACAGGAAGTTGTTCTCCTGTAGCTGAGCTGCAGCTAAAGGTACCTTGCCTTTTCCATCCTTAAGCCTCCCTGTGAACTGCCAGCAGCACCTGCCACCATGCCCAAATGCCCAGTCCAGCTACAGCTGCAGAAATGGGCACCCCAACAGCTGGCCCTGGTGTGATGCAGACCATGGTTTGCCCTTCCTCTCTGAAGCACAGTGTCCACGTGGCTGTGTAGAAACCTGGAGTACCATTTGCAGAGGCAGAGTGGGCAGCCCAGGCTGAGCAGTGCCCTGGCCTTGAGGGCCCAGATGGAAGTGCCTTGGGCTTCAGGGCAGTGGCAGCCTCTCTGGGGAGGGAAGAAGACATCAACGATGATGCCCAGTGCAGGATGGGTGTGACAGCTGTGGTCCCCTTGACACAAGGGAACGTGACAGGCTGCAGAAAGTGACCCAGGGAGGAGCAGCAGGGAGGTGACCCAGACATGAGCAGTGAGCTGCAGCACTCCTAGGGACCCAGTGAGGTCTCTTGATTTGGACAACAGAAGTCTAAACAGTGCTGGCTGAAAAATCCATGAGCAAAAAACCTCTTTATACAGGATTTCTGTCTGCACAGAGCCTTGTAATTGTAAATAACATGATGTATCACAGAATTGTGTGAGTGCTTTTTAATTAAAGCCTTGTGATAGTGTTGGGGGAGGGCAGAAGCCATGTTACCAGAGATGAAGCTGAGCTGTGGTTGAAGCCACTTCACACTGAGGGATTCAGAAAGAGGGGTTTAGACTCTCATCTTGTGCTGTAATTGATGTAGAGCATTGCCATTTCTGTTCTTCATTATTGACAAGGCATGGTACTGTTCTGTACCTATGCACTGAGACTGTGCAATGGTAAAAATCTATATTCAGGTTTGTTACTCCAGGAGGTGCATCCTGTTAATGAACAGTGGTCAGGGAGCCTAATGGCTCCATTGCAGGCTTAACAGGTGAGAACTGTCCAAGCCCTCCAGAATCACTGTTTCAGTCCCCAAATGAGATCGAGGGGTTTTGTTTTTCAGAAGAGCAAAGATTTAGTCTGTCTTCAAGACTTAGAGGGTATTTGTTTTGCATGAATTTGTGCAAGAAGCATATTGCGATTGCATCCACACAAGCATTATGTGCATCAAGTGACATGTTTAGTTCTTGAAGGTGCAGAAGTCATTAGTAGCTATGGTAGTTATTGTTGTTGCCATTGCTTTATTACAGCAACAGAATGAAGCGGGAGTGGATGTAACTCCTAGTTAAATGTGATTTCTTCTGCAGGAACAGAAACGTTGACAAACTAATGAAACCAGTGGTGCTTTGTGCATGCATTGGCTACAGGTCAGCTGCAGTGACAAGGACAATTATGTTGTGTCAAGTTTTAATAAGGGAGAAATCCTTTGAAGTAGAACTCTGATTTTATCCACAAGTATTTTTGTCTGCTTGCTTTTAACTGAAGCGGGCTACTTTCTGCCACATGAATGTGCTTCACATCCTAGCTCCTGGTCACATGCAGCCCTTCTGCTGGAAGATGCCTGTGTAGGAAGAGCAGTGGGTACTGGGTTAAAGCAGTGGATCAGGACACAGAAATCCTATCATGTGTGATCAGATGTTTTAACTGGCTGTGTGTTTGTTGATGCTTGTCTCTGGTAGTTGTTAAGTGATGCGGATGCTTACTCAAAACCACAGCAAATCAGGTGAATGATAATTGTTTAGCACTCTGGGATACAGATTTAGGTCTCCACACTTAGGCCAGCATGATTTGCTTTCTGTGGGGTAAGACACGGTGTACAGTGCTTATTCCTTTATTTGTATAAAGACAGGGAAAGAGTCTATACAAAAGCTTTTTGCTGAGATGTGTGTGTTAATAGAAACCACTCCCCATTTCCTTGTGTTTTGGATCAGGGTGGCAGACAGTTGGAGAAGAAAAATGTAAACGCTGTGGAAAAAAGAGGCAGAGGATTTACTGCTGTCTTGCTGGTCCAGCCAAGCACAGTTACAGCAACACACTCACTTTGGTGCACTTCCCTTGGTGACAACAGCAGCATATTAATTGAAGACATGACCATAAATCTTTTAGTGCCAGGAAAAAGCTGGAGGTCTGAAACATTGAGCAGGGAACCAGATCCACTGTCCTGCACATTTCCCTGTGGGAAATGCACAGGGGCAGCCAGCATGGAGGGGATGCCAGACCATTGGCAGTCCTTGGAAGGCTTGCACTGGAGGTGCTCAGTGTGCTTTTAATGAGGCCAGTCCAGGCAGTTGGCTCTGCTGCATCATGGCTTTATATGCTTATGGGCAAGTTGTGTTGAGGAAAGCATCCTGAAAAGGCACAAATAAACCATGGAGTACTGTATCAGTGATATTGTTGTGTGGGATTGTTATTTAAAACACTGCTTCATCTGGAAGCTCTGACCAGCGCTTTGACTGGAAATCAGCTGGGTTTGTTATTGTGCCTATGTTCAAATTGTGATTTCCTTTAAATGTCTTTAGTCTACATCTTGCATTAAAAATCCAAGTAATTTTATGGCCAGCAGATGCCTTGGCTGTTCCTCCTGTACAACTGTTTCACCACCAAATATACCATAGCCATTAAATCACCCCCTGCAGTGACCTGCATATCTGTAGGCATTTAAATTATTTCTGTAAGTTAAGCTTTTAGGATTAGTCATCATAGATTTGCAGCATCATTGGTGTGTTGCCAAGGACCCCAGTTTTGTCACCATGACTACTACTGCAGGGTTACTGAGAAACACAAACTGCAGGGAAGTTTATTCACGTGCCAGAATGTGAGTGGGTGAGTGATGATGTTCTGCCCACCGTGGCCAGGGGAGCACCTGGTTGTTTATATCCAGCACAGCCTGGAGGTGGGCCCTGGAGGGGGAGGAGATGCTGTTATCCATCCAGGGAAAATCACCATCATACTTAGTTCTTGCGCTGCCACTTGTGTGTGTTCAGTTGTGTGTTTGGAGAAGACTGGGAGGTGTGAGCCTACTCTCTGAAATGCTCTTAGCCTGTGGGATTATCCCTTCCCAGGAAAGCCAGTCCTTCACCATGGGGTGTGAAGCTGCAGGAGAGCTGATCCTGTGATGAAGTAATCGTAATAAAATCCCCTGGTACTTAGTGCCTAGAGAGATGAAGTGTCATGTTTGGGAGATTTTTTTTAAACCTGAGCACTGAAAAACAGAATGCCATGGTTTGTCTCCAGTGGGGAATATACAATCCAGCTCTTCTCTGCTATTGCTTCTTTAAATATATGCCTGCCTTGTGCAAGGGGAAGCTCTGGCCCCTGTATTCATTTTCTTCAGACATTTGGGAATTAAGTCTTTAGAAATACCACTGCTGGAAACTCTTAAGTGCCATCTCTTCCAGTTTAGTGCTCTTCTGTTGTTTGAAAACCCATCCCTGTAGCTCTCCTCCACCTTCCCCCACAGCATCTTCTTGGATATCCAACATGTATACTTGAGTTTACCTGGGAGATCTTGAAGAGAATGTGCATTTGGTAGCATCATCTGGTGTGTTTTTCCCCATACTGTTGGTATTCATGGCTTTTTCTCATGTAGTTGTCTCTCATTCCTCAACATCACCTGATTTGTATCATAATGGCTCAGGACCAAAGTTGTCCTCTTGGCTGAACCTCCTGTCTTCTGGTACATGTCCTGGATTCTCCTACTGAATCCTTCAACAAAACAGTGCCAGAAATCGTCAGTTCCCTGGCACCTCTTGGAAGAAAGGTCCAAGTTTTGAAATGTCTTACACGGTCCTTGGAGGGAAACGGAAATCTGGGGAATGGTTCTTAGCTCCCCATCGGCTCTCTAGGCACCTTGTCCTGCCCCAGGCAGGAGTGCTGGTGAACAGTGTGCTTAGTGCCAGGCAGGAGCAGAGCCCTTCTCAGAGTTTTTCTTCATGCATGAATCTGCCTCTTCCATCTCACCCCAGCCCATCCTGCTCCCCATCTCCTCTCACAAGAGCTCCTCACAGCTCTTGGTAGCTGAGCATCTCTGTAAGGCTGGCTGCACTGTCTGAATGTGGGATCCTCCCTGTGCTGTTCCACCGGCTCTGGGCCACCAGCTTGCCATCTTGGCATGAATGCCTGAGTGGGTTTTTTGTTTTTGAAAGAGATTCTTTGAATTCAAAACATAACAAATTCCTGGCGGAGGCAGCTGATGGATTATGCTCTGTGAGTACTCTGTGCCTGCAACTTGCTCTTCTGTGATCCTTCCCTGACCTTCCCGCAACAGTGCCAAAGACCTCTGTTGTGGGTTACAAATCAAAAATGCAGAAATAGAATGAACCAATTTGCTGGGGTCAACAAGGGGACAAACGCTTCTGATGCCAGCTCACATGTGTGGCCTGAAGACTGTCTGTCCTACAGGGAAGCTACTCCCTGAAAATGGGGCTGCTCACGAGGAGAGCACACAGCTGTGTGCTTTCGTGTTCTCCTGAGGAGCATGGCTGGTGACACACACAACTACGCTAGTAGACCACCACGACCCAACTGCTTCTTTCATTTCGGTTTTCCACTAAAACCATTCTGGTTTCTTTCTTATATTTTGGGTTTATCTCTAATTTTCCACTAATAAGGTGTCAGGTTCTTTACCGCTCCCGTTCCCCTGAACAAAACAGCTTTTGCAGGGTATTTTCACCTACACGGTAAAGTGCTTGTTAGAGGTCTGTGTTGGGGTTTAGGACTTTTCCCTATATTTCTCTCTTAGAGAATTTTCTCCCATTTTTGTTGCTAAGAGACAATAATAACCGCGTACTTAGGAGAGACAAAGTTTCCGCGGGAAGAGTGTGGCTGGCTGCCCTCTTCGCTGGGGATTTCTGGTGAAGGGGCAGAGGCATGGCGAGAACTGGGCTGGGAGATGGGATGGATGGAGCTCCGAGCCCGCTCTTGTTCTCTCGGCATTCATAGGGGAGACAGGCTGCGGTCGCTGTGGGGAGATCCCCACCCCTGCGGGGTTCTGGCTTCTCCCTTTCTTCTACCGTGAATGCTGCTCCTGAGAGCGGCCGCTGAACTGGGACCTCAGTAACACCGCACCTCAGCAAAGCAAGGCCTTTCACCAGCTTCTCCGGTGCCTCAGGGGAAAGCCCGGCACCCCTGAGCCGCTTCCCCCTCCAAGGGAGCCTCTCCCGGCCCCGCTCGGGAGCCGGGCCGCCGCTGCCCAGCCCTGGCTGTG
>WBMY01018584.1:92016-149720 GCA_013397315.1 Donacobius atricapilla
CGGATCCAGTGGGACAGTGAACTCCTCCTGCAGCAAGAGCAGCCTGACCCTTCTCTCTCCGACGCCGAGAGCCAGAGAGCGAAGCTGCCCCCACCCCTGTCCCTTACCTGCCCAAAACCTCGAGGTATCTCTTCTTTCCCTCGGAGAGAAAAACTCAGAGACCACAAAAGCGTGTAGCCCTGGTGCTACGATTTCCTAGCCACTTGTATTGTTTTGGTCAAGCACCCATAAGCACCCAGTAATTAGTCTCCAAGCAAATTCGTGGGAAAAAAATCTTTAAGGAAAAGGAAAAAAAACCCCAAATCTAACCCCAAAGAGGCGGTTACATTTTCCGTTCCAAGGGAGGCTTCTGCTTTCCCGTGTCAGTCCCTCTCCGTATTTATCTTGGCTGTTTTGGAGAAACAGGGAAAATACATTTCCACTTCAGAATCATCTTGACGTAAGTGAATTTTGTGCCTGTTTCTTCCAAGACTGTTTGCACTGATCCCAGGGCGGAAATAAGGATGTGAAATCCTGAGCTACCATAACCCTGTTTGGGTGAACTGGCTGCCTCCAAAGTATACTGCCTGGTGTTGAAAGCAGCTAATTTTTAATTACTACTAATGCTGCTGTTTTGATGGTACTTAGCACTGGTTTACTCAAAAGCCTGGCTGTCTCAGAAACATCAGTGTTATCCATAGGCAATGCAGAGAGGACTCAGATTTTGCCAAGCCTTATCCAGCTGTGCAGAGGCAAGAAGAAACCCTTCTGTGTCCTGTTTGCTTTGTTTGCCACTAACTCCTCTGTCCTGGTTGGTTTTGTCTGTGATTTCTAACCTGTGCTCCACCTCCATCTCTCTGTATCCTGGCAAAGGAGGTGCTGTGATGAAATGTTAATATTCAGATTCTAGCTGTGACAGCGGCACTGGCATCCTGCTGTGCAGTGTTCCTTGTCATGGGCTGCACTGCTGGGCGGCTGGGGCAGGCTGCCTTCCCTTCCCTTCCCTTCCCTTCCCTTCCCTTCCCTTCCCAGCCTCTCTGCAGACCTTGCCACAGCCCTGGGCTCTGGGGAGCTGTGCTGGGCATTGCTCCTGCCTTCCCCTGCTCCCAGCACTGAATACCTGGTGTGCTCTATCTCGTGGTCCTTATTGGCTCCAGCTTTGTTTACTTCCATAATTCTTTCAGTGCCGTATCAGATGAGCATGATTTCAAAGTGTTAAGAGCATCAGTGCCACAAACAGTTTTGCAGTAGCTTGCCTTGGTCTCAGATTAGATGCGGACATAATAATAATAGAAAATTGAATAATAGAAGACTATTTGGGTAGAGATGCTTGTCTTCCTGGATTAATAATAGAAGCATGGAGGCCTGTTGGAAAGGAGCAGGGTTTTCTTTTCTCATGTAGTTGCTTTAATCCTAAGTGTGTCTCTGGTATCTGGCTGGGCTCATATTCAGGAACAGTGGAGAGAGCCCCCATGTCCCATAGCAAAGGCCACATGTGCTTCCCCAGCACATGAAGAGAAGGGGTGTTCCCTAATTTTTTCAGCCTTTTTTGTCTCTCACAGTTTCATAGTTCTTAGGTTGTTTCTTACGCACGGGTGTTATAAATAGAAGCAGTGTTTTCTTTAATTCAAGGTAGTTTACATTCTTTATTTTAGAGATATGGACGGCTGATGCACAGTTGTACTGACCAATGGGATGGGGAGAGGTATCAACCTTCTCCCCCAATCCCTGGCCTTTGTAGAAATACTATAAAGTGGAGTCAGATTTTATAATAAACAGTTCATGCCTTCTCACCAAAGTGAGTGTGTGTGAGTGTGTCAGACAATGACATTGGGGATTCCTGATTGTCCCTGGGGTTGGGTAACAAGGCCTATCTGAGCAATTCCTTATTTCTCCTGGATATTTGGAGATGTAATTTGTGTAAAGAAGGGCTGTGAAAGAGGTCACACTGGAGCCAGCCACCATCATCCCTGCTTCCCTCCCTCGCCCCTTCTCTGAGGGCAGCAGTAAGGCATGCTGCATGTATGTGAGCACCGTGTCAGCACATAGGAAAGAATGAGATCTTCCTGTTCCAAACAGTGGCAGGAATATCTTCATAACATCCCAAAAGACAAAGGTATGTATGCTGCTGAGGACCATGGTTGGAGACAGCCCCCCAGCCCCTGTAAGGATGCTCACTCCTCTGAAGGGAGCTGCTCCTGAGCCTGGGCACAGACCTGGACGCAGCCCTAACCGAGCTGATGCCTGCCTGAAGTGTTGAGTGGCCGGTTTGTACCTTGTGCCGCCCCATCTCACACTGGGAGGATCTGTTCACAGAGTATTTTTGCCTTGCTTGCAGTGCTAGATAGAGCAGAAAATAGGCTTATAGTGTAACTAGGGCGATATCTTTACTTGTAGACAGAAAAAGTGTGCTCTGCTTTCCATATACCCATTCCCAGGGTGTAGTTTCAGCCTCTCCGGCTCGGTCTGGCCCCCATTTGCCTGGTTGCAAAAGCATCCAACAGCCAGCACTCACACTGTAGCTTGGGCTCAGCCAGCACCAGGCGTTGACTTTTCTACCCAGAAAAATTTATGGTTATTCCTACTTGCTCTTACCCTTCCCTCACCATCTCCCTTAAAATTCCCACCCCTCGGCTTGCTGAATAATTTCAAGGTGCTAATTGCCCCGCACTGCAGCTGATCCATTGATCTGGAACACAAACAGTCTCAAGGTAATTTTCCGTCTGAGCCAGTCTGGGGCTTGCGCAAGTGCTGATGTTTGTTTCCTTGCTTTTTAATTTCCTGCAAAGAAAAGCTTTTGTGTTGCTCTCCATAAGCTGTCTGTGCCTCTGCCTCAGAGGCTGCTCTGTAAGGCCAGTGGGGCTGGAGGAAATTGGCACTAACAGTACCTGATTCTGTGTAATTGAAGTCTGTGGGTGGAAATTGAGAATCCTGCTCACTTATATTTGTCCCTCTATCCAAACTGTTAGCCTAGTCCTTGTATCAGGTATCAGGCGGCTTCTTTGCCCATCTGTAGTCCTACATTTGGGACAGAGTGGGAGCAACTCAGACTCTTTGTCCAGTTATAAAGATATTTGTTTGGCCAGATAAATACTTGGAGGCAGAGGCTGCTGGGGTTGCACATCTCTGAGGATTCAGATATCCTTGTCTGTAACAGCTGACCACAAAATCCAGCACTGGGTCACTGCTGGCCACTGGGAAGTGCATCCTGCACAGCAGAGAGTTAATTTTCCTGGCTATTGCTTCCAGCAGCCTCAGCAGAAGCTGTGCCTTTGCAGGGTTTGATCCGAGGGGCGGGCGTGTGGGATGATGTAATGTTGCTAACTCCCTGCACTGGTGGGAGGAGGTGAGGTAAAAAAAACCTCATCTGCATTCATTTCTCTCTCCAGCTTGTATGCACTGGTTCGGTTTACCTGGAAGACTTGTTCTCGTATTTTTAAATAAAATCAGTGGCTGTTTTTCTTACCCCGGGTAAGGCTGGTGTGGCAGCACTGGTGGAGAGCAGGACAGGGCAAAAGGGAGCATCCCTTGGGTGCTGGCAAGGCTGCACCCTGCATGAACCCCTCCAGAGCAGGGGCAGGATGAGCTTTGCAATCCCTTTTCTGGAGGCAGTCTTGTCTGCAACTGGTGTGTGCATGTAAGTAGAAACGAGTAGCAGTTGTCTACCCCTGAATCATAAGTAGATGTTGAAAAATGTAACACCTATCTCCCTCCAGAGAAGCAACCCCTTCTCAGATAATTTGCCCAAACCTTAGAGCCCTGTGGAGGAAATGCTGCAGGCTGGGTCAGAGGGGAGGACAGCTCTAAGGTGGCATGTAAGCAGGCAGAGGGGTGGGAGGGGAAAGGGAATCCCTGGCATTCGCTGCAGTCCTTGCCTCTTTCCAGGCTGGCTGGCAGATCCTGTCCCTCTGGCAGCTGTTGCTTTGGCGGGAGGGGAGGTTCGCTCCCCTAGCATCTCTCACACCGTGCCATTGAAGGGGTGCTGGCTGGAGTGACTCAGCCACTGCTTTAAGGACTTCATCTATAGAAAAGGAGCATCTGCCTGAGTGTGTGCAGCCTGGCTACCTTAGAGCTGTATGCTTGGCTTTCTAGAAATGGCAGATTGATGACACCTTAGGAATAGTTTGGCACCTCCCAGCCAATGAAAGATTTACCCAGTTCAAACACTACTGAATATCCCCTCTGTCCATCCACAAATTCACAGTTAGAATAGGAAAAGGGGAGTAGAAAGACATCTCACAAATTGGAAACTGAGCTGCTGTGAATCCTTTTCCCAGCAGCATCCCAGGTCACCTGTGTGCCTGGCAGTGTCGGGATGGCAGCACATCAGAGCTCAGCTGGCCTGCACAGCTGGCAGCCAGAAGGGGTCTCGGTGTTTGATGATGATGGGCTCAGATGATAGGAAGACAACAGGTATAATTCTTGTGGTGGGAATGGGTTGGGCAACCAGCACTCCCAGATTTCTCTCAGATTTGTCCACAGACATGCAAATATGTCTGCACTGTCCTGAAAGTCCCTTTTAAACTGATGTTATTATTTGGGTGGTGCTGTGGATCCATCCTGTAGTCTCAGAGAAGATGGGAATACCCGAGAAATGTTCCTGTAATGGATGTCTGTCACTGGACACTATTGGAACTGCTCCTGGTCTGACCCAGTGTGCTGAGTGTTGTGTATCCAGATCATCTCCAGGAGGGAAGTCTTCTCCACTTCATTTAGCTGCAGCAAGGGTAGGCAGGCATTTAGCAAAACATGATGTTTTCATGTAAAGTTAATGACTGTTAAAAACGACATTTCCCATTCATTTCCCTGCCTGAGGCCTGCCCGTGGTTCTGGACATGACCCAGGCTGTGCACAGGACTCTCACTGTGGCAGAGCACAGGACTGCAGCAGCACTTCCAGGAGCAGCAGTCTTGTGTAGCCGCCCAGGATGCAGCTTCCCCTGACTTTTCTGCTTGCTGCAAGCTTCATATCAGTCCCAGGTGAAGCACCACAGGCAGTCTGGAAGGCTTCCACGAGGCCAGGAGAAAATTACAGTAGCAGCACAATCACTGCAAAACCCCATGCATACACTCATCAGGTACTAAATACTTGAGCCAGGGAAGGGAAAGGAACGGGCACATGAGTTCTTGTGGTCTTCAGAGATTTGTACTGGGTGCGTCCGGTGAAGCAGCTTCAGCTGCAGCAGGTCTGGTAGATGTGTAGGAGAACATGTCACTGCTTGGGTGTGAGGTTTGTGCAGGACAGGCAGAGACTCTAGGTGGTGTTTCTGGCCTCTGCCTATAGCAGTGCAGCACTTGGTGGTTGTTGAGTTCAGCTCTTTGTCAAGTCAGCAAAGGGATGCTAATTCTTTGCTTGAAGGTGGGGAAGCTGAAGTTTGGAGGAGTATTTGCTGATTTTTAAGGGAAATACATTGTGTTTCACATGGCTGAATACATCTCTCCTGCAAGGGAAACTTGCATTGCAAACACGTTCTTCTCCCCTTGGGAAATCCTGACTTTTCTTTAATCCAGCTGCTGTCCAGATGAAGACCAAAGGAGTCACTTGTTTTGGGTTTAGGTTGGATCCTAATGAAGAAAAAGCAGCTGCTTGGATTTCTGCAGCCATTGCTGGTTTTCCCACTTCAGGAGGGGTAGGAGAGACGTGGGCACCCCTCACCTCACTGTCACAGGCACTGCTGGGGAGGGCTCTGAGCTGCCACCCTGCTGCAGACACGGGAAGCTTTGGGAAAACAGCATGAATGGAAATCTGTAACAGCACACAAGTAAAGCAGAGCTGCTTCCTTTAAGTACACAAGGGTGGCTGGCCAGATCACACCTCCTGAATTTTATTTTGGTGCTGTTACTGTAACACCCAGGAACCACAATGTTCTGTGATGTCAATATTTCACATGCATAGCGCAAGAGAGAAGGGCTCTGGCAACCTTAATGTGAAAGGGAAACACAGTTCTGGGAGAGGATGTGATATGCTGAAGATCACCTCACAAGCCAGTGACAGAGTAAGACAGGTAAGTCATATCTTGTGGGGCCAGACCACTGTGATGGACTCACAGCATCCATTTGCAGCCGTTGCCGCTGCCCCAAGGTTCCTGCACGTGGATTTATCTCTGTCTGAAACAGCCTGCAGCTGTACTTAAACATCAAGGCAGAAGCCAGCTAGGGAAGGAATATCAAAAAGACTGGAAGAAAGAGAGAAAGGCTGCACAGAAATGGTGCATTTGTGAACGCAGCACGTTCCTTGCCTCTGCTTCTTAGAGTCAGCAAGAGCAGCAGAGGGTATTAATCTGGCTATTGCTGCTTTTTACTTTCACAAACAGGCTCCAACAATAACATTCACTGTATTTTAGCTCTTCTCCAGAAATGGACTTTTCAGTTTCCTCTGCTTGCCTGTATTCAGGCAGTAGAGAGATCCTGAACAGCTTATAGGAGGTAAAAGTCACTGGTTTGTCCAGTCCCAGTGGTGTGCCAGGCGTATTGGATTGCTGGAACTAGCCGAAATTCCTGTCTGCACCCTTAACTGGGACACAGGGAGGAGGATGAGCAGGGCACTCCAGAGGTGTAAATAGACCAGTCAGCCACATGGCGTCATCTCTGCTCTGTACAAATATAGCTGAGGACATGCTGAGCAGAAAAAATAATTTTAATCAGCACATGCTCCTTCACCAGCTCTGGAACTAGCATAAATACATTTCCACTTTTGCTGCTTTCAGCAGACTAGCTACTAAACTTTTGAGGACAGTGCCACACCTCAGGTTCTACCTCATCTCATTCCTCGAAATTTATGGAGGCTGTGTGTCCGTGCCAGCAGAGATGAGGATCCTTTGGCATCTGCTGAGAAAGTGGTGCCTGTGTTCCCAGATAGGTAAAGAGAAGCAGTGCCATGCTGTCCTCCTCCATCATCCCAGGGCACAGACCTTGTGCCTGGCACGTCTTTGTAACTGCACCATCAGTGGCAAAAGTACAGACTTCTCCATCTTGGAATGTGACACCTGCAGTGCTTTCCTGTCAGACTTTCCTATCTCTTGCAGATATGTGAGCAGATGTATAACAGTGAAGAAGCTTTACAGCAGTGTAGTCTCCCTTCCCTATTTTTTTTATAAAGGCCTTGCTTGGGAGCCGCTGGATCATAGTGGCTGCAGAAATAGTTGTCATCTGGGGGATAGTGGATGGGACAGTTTAGGAAGAGTAGGTACTTTGCATGAAAAGTTTCCATCTGTTTCAGAATATTCACTTGCCCCTGCAGATTGTTTATATGGACAGTGAAGCTTCAGTGAAAATGGCTGAGCTGATAGAGTGTCTGCTGTAGCTCCGGAGGTGGCTGTAAATACCTAGTATTGAATCCCCTGATGTGTCTAGTTAGGAGTAATTTTTCTCTCTTTGAGATCAGGGCTTGAAAAAATGCCCGGGGTGACCTCAGTGCTCTTTGAAGCAGATTTTTGAGTCTACGAATTTTATAAAATAAAGGTGGGATGAATGTGTTTATCATTTCTCTCCAGTAATGGGCTTAGGGGACTCTCCTGTGTGTGACTAGTAACAGTGGTTTCCAGTAAATGGACATAGGACCCAGAGTCACGTGTGTAATTCCCTGGGTATGTTATTTGTCCTAGTCACATGAATAGTTGAAAATTCAAACTGGTTATGGTACTGGGTAGAGCTTGTATTGAATTGTCAGGACAATATGAGAAAATTGCACTGGGTATGTTCACTCATTCTAGTGTAAATCCATAAATAGCCTTTAGAGTTAATTACTCCATAAATTGAAAGAAAATCTGTAACAGCAGACAAGGACTAGTACAAGATAAATGTCATACAAGCAGTGAGGGAAGAGGCACTGCTTGAAATTGCTTTGGGAACACTCCTAGGAGGTGTGGGTCTGGGGAGAGCTGCTTGGTACTGGATGCACTGAGACAGCTGCTCAGAGCTCACAGAGTGGGACTTGGACAGGCTCAGGGGGTTTGCTTTTCCCTAGAGTGCATTCTTGTTTGCTTACTTCTTGTTTTCATTTTCTTTTCTTTTTTCCTCTGTTTGTCTGTCTTTTACGGTCTTGATAGTGGAAATTAAGAGACCTTTGCTTTTCAAACCTACCTGATTATCCTGAAAATAGCACTAGCATGAGCAGCTTCCTCCCTCAGAGACAAAGCAAAGATGCTCAGAGAGGTCAGAACAAAACTTCCCCGTCCCTCCAATTCTAACCTGTTTTTAGACATTCAAATCTTTGTGCAGGAATTTTCCATGCTGCTTTGCATTAGCTGTGAAATGCTTCAGCTGTGAGATGTATATAAACCTCCACTGAACAGCTCAGCTGGTTCTTGAGAGCAAGGTTTAGAAGAAATAGGAGGTCTGCAGCCACTTTATTGTAGGAAACTGAGGCACAGAAACATTGAGGCCAGATATATAAAGCATCAAGCTGTTAGTTCTTCACTGCAGTGTGTGAGTTTATGAACTTAACAATGTTCTTTTGACAGTTGTGTGAGTGGGATAATACCTAAATAGGAAAATGAGATGACAGGTTTCACAGCTTCCCTGTTGAGGGTATTTGGAATGAAAAAACCCTCTCAGTTTTGCATGCTCTGTTAGGAGAAAGTGTCAGAAACACAGAAGCATACACCTAGAGGTGGCAGGGTTCCCTGGCTGTGGATCAGTCCTGCAGAGATGCCCAGGTGCATCAAGAGTAAATCTGTGTCCTGGTTTAGGGCAAATTTGAGAGGAAACCTCTGAATGGGGCTCCTCTGGAAAAGCAAACCCAAACGGCCCCTCTGCCACAACTGGTCCGGAAGAACTTCCATGGAGAAAAATGGGAAAAAAAAAAGCTATTTATTTAACAAACAGAATGTCCACGAGCGCACAGGATGAATAACAATGAAACAATAAAATCTTTAGTTGAAGTGAGATGGCAAACTGAGAAGAGTCCTTGCCATGGGTGCAGCTCGTCTCTCTCAGTCTCTTACCAGTTCCTCTGGTGCTGGAGAAAAATGCCGTCCTGGGCCCCGGAGGGCACAGGTGTGATCTCTCAATTCTCCTCTGGGTTTTCAGTCCGGAGCAGTTTTAACAGTCCCAAGAAAAAGGAAAAACAAGAAAGTAAAAAACAGTCCAGGGAACTTCTCTGCCCTAGCTAGCTAAAACTAACTAAAAAGCACAGGAGATCTCTGTCCCGCAGCAGTCTGTCCGAGCCTCAGCTGAACACACCATCCAGGAGAAGCATGCAGAGGAGTAAAATAGTTCTTCCAAACAAACTGTGCACTCTGAGAATCAGTCTTAAAGATACAGAACACAATATACAGAACAGACATTTGGGGATACAAGCATCATAAAGTCACTCTAGGACACTCTGAGATGCACTAAGAGCAATAAAAGACACAGAAATTAAAGTTTGAGTCTACTGATTTTTATAAAATTAGTAGTGTTTGTCTTTCCCTCCAGTAAAGGGCTTAGAGGACTCCCTTGTCTTCTGTCCCTGTTGCTGTGATCCTGGAGAGACCTGCTGTCACATTTTCTGATAGCACGTGTTATCTAATGAACATGTGGAGCTTTAAAAAGCCCTGCCATGTGGGGGATGTCTCGCTGCTGGCTCGTGTGTGTGAGCTGAGCTCTGCCCGAGCGCGCTGCAGGCAGAGACGCGCTGCTGGAGGCACGGCACTCCTCATGCCTCGAGTCATGTCTGCAGGGCTGCCTTCTGTCCCTGCCTCTGACACAGCCTCTCTGCTTGCCCTGAGAGCTGGCGGACGTCCCCTGGACACATTCAGGATTTGGTTGGACAGGGCTTGGAGCAAACTGCTCTAGTTGAAGACATCCCCACCCATCGAGGAAGGTTGCATTCCATGGCTTGTAAAAGTCCCTTCCCACCCAAACCCTTCTCTGATCACCTCCAGTATTGTCCTCTGAGGGAGGTGACAGCTGACCAAACCATTAGCATCAGTGGAAAAAATAGGAAAAGCTGCTTGGTCATGGGTGTGCTGACTTCTCCCCAGGATGATCTCAAGCTTGTTGGCATGTGAGAAGATTTCAGCTGAATCGCAGCTGTGGGATTTTCTTCCTCCTCCTGTGCACATAAGCAATAACTTTTTGGACCTAATAATCGTGTTCCTCAGCTCAAAGCTAAGTGATGAGCTCTCATCTTGCTTGGCTCTTGTGCTTAGATAAGTCCCTTGGTGTGGGAGTGCTCTGTGGCACTCAGATCAAACTCACACCAAGTACTTTCTGCCTGGCAGCCACCTCTGCTGCAAACTGCCTACGGGATCTTGCCTAGAATTTCTGTGGCAGCAAAAGTCTTTGCGTTCACTTATTAAGTGTCAAGCTGGCAGTCCGTGTTTTGAAGCCAGAGGAGAGGCTATTTGCATCCTCTGAAAAGTCATGATTTGCAGTGCAACATCCCCAGGATGGTTTTGGTGTGCTCCTGAGGAGGAAACGCAGTGCTGGATCACTGGCTTCTCCATGCAGCAGAGCAAAGTGTTCTGCAGGAAAAATTTCTGTACTTTCAGAGTCATAAGGACCAGAACACACAAAGCTAGCCATTGGGGCAGCTTTAGAGCTCTTCCTGGATTTTAGCACACTATAAAAACTGATAAATAAATATCTTTATCCTGCTTTAACCCCTTTCACACAGCTTTCTGGAAGTGAGAAACAAGTACTCGATTTCACAACATTAAAGGAATATTCACTTTGCCTGATTTCTCAAAAGAAACGAGATTCAGGTGTTATCTTCCACGCACTCTCCTCTCAGGATTCTGAGCTCATATGGCCAGTTTCCACAGTGCCTGCAAGAGTAAAAGGTTCCTGAAATGTTTCCTGAGCAGGTACCCAGGTCGAACCCGTGTGTTTTATGCAGCTATCAGGGGAACCCACCCCACACCAGCTGGGTGCAGGCAGTGGAGCCTGGGCATCCCAGCTCCCTGTTGATGGCTGGGGCAGGGCACGCTCTGCAGGGCAGCCCCCCCTGCTGCACCCCGCAGCCTCTCCAGCTCCTCCAGCTTGGTGCTGCTGACAGAGAAGTCAGAAACCTTTACAGCCTCAGATAATCCCGCACTTGAGATGGGATTTTAAAAGTGTGGAGGAATGTGGGGAGTGGGAAGAGAACCCTGTAATAAACATGAAGATCCTATTAAATATATATATGTGTACATATAAACTGTGTTGCCACTTGGTGGCATTGAGCGACAACTCTCTCTGTTTTTCATGACTTTTGCAGTTGTCAACACTTACATTTTTAATGACTTGTGATTGGGGTCCTGTTATTGCAGGAGCCTTTTTCTCTATCTTTTTGATGCAAGCCAGAGTCTACCTGCCATTTTTGCAGAGGGAAACTCTAAAAGGTGAAAAAAGTACAGTGTAAGGTTTTTAAAGTCAGAATGCTGGTCAGAAAGTCCACAATATTTTATCATTTCATTATTTTTTTAATATTTGGAGTTAACTGTGGCTGCAAACATAAGTCTTAGAGTGATGAATCAAATGAGCAATTGGTTCATTCAGCATACCAGAACAAAACAGGGAGTAGCACATCACTCAGAACACTTCACTATAATGTAAAAATCTGTGTACTGAGTGAAGGTGAGTGCTTAGGAAATGATCCAACATACCACACCAAAGGAGGAAACCAGCTGAGGGTCTTCATTTCTCTCCAAGCACTATGATAAATCAATAATTTATATACAGTTTCACTTGGAAGCTGAAAGGTGTCTGATTGCAGTTGGAAGGGTCCACAGAGAACAGCTCACAGAGTGTCTTTGTGGGAGGAAGGGAGTTAGCAGAGTGTTGTACAGGACTCAACCCAGCTATCAGTGTGGGTAGGTGAAATGCAGTTCTGTGGAACTGTGCATTTTCCAGTTATTTCCCCTTTAGCTATAACCGTTTCATGAGAAATGTGGACCCATTGAAACTGGGTACAGAAAAAGAAAAAAAAGTTCTGGTAGTGTTGCCATTTCTCAGAGCATTTTGCACATTTTCCAGTGTTCTTTTGGAGAGGTAGGGCTCTCTCGCAGTGCTATGAGTCCTGCTATGCAGTGTTTGAAACTGAGGGGTCTTCAGGGTACAAAATAGAGGCAGAAAGAACGTTGTTTTTCTGATGTTGTGCAGACTGACACTGTCAGACTGACTCTTTGATCAGAGTTGTAACCCTGAGATCTTCCTTCCCTGCTTTCTTTGACTTCCTTGGCTGCTTACAAAGACCATGAGCTGGAATCTCATCATCATCCCAGCATGCTCCCAGGGATATTTTAGGAGTGTCACATGGAGCAGGCGCTCACAGTACTTCCGGCATTGCACAGTGCTCCAGCGGCAGCAGTTCAGTCGTATTTGGGTTTCAGCCAATGTTTGTTGTCCTCCTTGGAGATGCTGTTGATTTTTGGAGCTCAGGAGCCAGCTGTGGCTGGTATGGTACTCCCCACCTCACATCCCAGGGTGACGTGCTAGGAACGCTGCTCTACTTCAGCGGGGGCTGCCAGATGGGCCAGTGAGGCCCTGGACAGACTCCAGACCTTGTAAATCACCTGTGCTGTGAGCAAGCAGTTACTCATGCCCTAAATGCTATTTGACATGTTGGCTGGGTTTGGTTTGCACTGGCATTTGATACCTGTGCCAATGGAGAGCAGCCCCACAGGCTTCTGGAGCCCACCAGCACTTGGTAGCCAGCATTGCATTGCCAGGGAAAATCATCCTGGACTATCACAATGATCACATCTTGGTGAGGCTGGCGGTGTTCCATGCCAGAGACCACGGATGCAATGACAGGCTGAGTCTGGAAGCCTGCTCTTCCAGACTGTGGGAGCTGGGCAGCAAATGATGGTTATGGAGCCTGCAGGCAGCTGAACTGCTCCTGGTGCCTTCTGCTAGCAACTCTGCAAAGCCTTACACAGCAAAACCAGAAACACCTGAAGGCTTTATCCCCATGAAAGGTCAGAACGAAAACCCCGATTGCCCAAATCTCTGACCATTCAGAGGTCTTTCTCAGCCAGAGTTGAGATGTCCCACATGATCAGAAGTGGGAGTGACTGCACTCTAATACTGTTTGCAAGAGGATCTTGAGAGCCCAGCAGAGATGTCTGCTCAGTGGAAGGACAAGGGATGTGGCAATGCTGAAGCTGTTCTCCTGTGGGGAAAGTGGTGGTGATAGTGAGTTGGTACTGGAATGTGTGCAATTCCTCATTTTGCTCTTTATTTATTACCTTATTCTGCATGAGTCTGTGCTGATGCTACAACTGGTGGGTTTGGCTCTCTTTAGGTTTACAGCATTCAACAGCTTCTTGGGCAAAGCACCATCCCAGGTGGCTTATTTAATGCTATTTAGATGAATTTGTTCAGCATCCAGCCTGCGTTTGTTCCATTAAGATCTGGGCTGTACTTTTCTTCCTGGCTGCCTAGTGGAAACAGTGTCCAAAATCAGTGTTTCAATCACTTCCTATATATTTTCCCAAGTTAATTGAATCATGAGAAACAGGTTACTTAAGTAAATGCAGTGGCCCTTGTCACACTTCATAGGGCCTGTTAAACACATAAACCCAGAAATTATGAACACTTCTGAGTAATTACAAGTGCAGTGAGCAAATCAGCCTTCCTTCCCCCTGAGGAAGAGCTTGATGAGGTCTTCTTGGGGCAGCTCATCCAGTGCAGCTGCTGCTGGAGTGAAATGGGATAATACCTCTGTCCACCATGAAATACTGCATCCTCCATCACATTCCTGGTCCAAAATTGTGTTTAAACTGGTATTTAATGTGGTCCTTATCAACCTGTACAGAGCAGGAATATAATCTGCTCAATTTATAGAGGAGAAATGAGCTGTGATCTCTCTGCCAGTAGTGAGGCATTCATTGGTGGACTTGGGCACGGCTGGGATGTGCCTGCTGCAGGTGGGGTCATTTGCTGAGAGCAGGACCCTGAAGCCTGTGTAGCTCAGCAGCAGTTGTTTTGAGCTCTAGCTTCTCCACGCCAGGTGATGCAGGAAGCTTGGGTTTGGAGGTGCTTTTCTGATGCAAAGGGCTGATGAGAAAATGGTATTTTGCTGCAAAAATTTGCTTCAAGCAACTTGCACAGGTCTCTCTGACATAACATGATGTTGATTAATGCACAAACTTACCCCCTCTCCCTGGTGTCTAGTTTTCATTCCAAGTAAGCTCTGATTATTAAAAAAGAAACATCAGCTTATGAAGCTAAACATCAAAATGCAGAAGCAGAACCCTCAGTGTCCCCGCTGTTTGCAGTGTGTATGCTCAGGGTTGTTTTTGTGCTACACACAATTGAGGTTATTGAAGGGAGCAAAATGTGTTTGTTATTCAGATCATTTTGGGTTTTCAGTGCTGTCAGGGAAGTGGTGCCTGAGGATTCAGAGAGGGTGAGGTTAGGAATTTATTACACAGTGTCTGGGGCTGTACTGAAACAACTCCCAGAGGTCTTGCTGAAGGAGAAAGAAAAGATGCTGCATGGAGGAGCCAGGAGTATGTGGACATGGAGACATGCAGCGCTTGCCTGAAGTGCCAGAGCGCTGGCTGCAAGAGCAGCCCTGCTGGGGTTGCTGCTTTTGCACTCCTGGGCTGCATTTCACCTCTGAGCTAAGTGGGCGGGCCTCCCCTGGCACACCTGCTGGGTCATTGCTGGATGGATCTGCATCTGAGATCGGGTTCCTTACACCAAGCAGATTTAGCTGGGATTATGCATTTGTTAGTCTGGATCTGAGCTGTTTCTATAATTTGTCAAACAAAAATCGAAAATCCAGAGAATCCTAGAGCAGTGTATGCCTTCATTCCAGAGTCTGCACCTGGTTTTCTGGGCTGTTAATATATTAAGGGCTTTTAAAAACAGTAAATAATTTGTATTAAATGGTTTAGCTGCAGATGTTTAACTGTTTAACCACAACAGATTAGGAGCAAGTGGAATGGGATTATTCTTAGTACTTTCAATTTCCAAAGTAATTTGCATTATTTTAGTATGTGCTTATTTTGTAATCCCTAGTATTTGTGTTACACCATCCGTCCCTTGCAGAGCTGTGTGGCTCTTACACTTTAGAGGCAGGAGCCCACAGATGCAGAGAGTGCCTGTCCTGTGTCTTCAAAGACTAGGGACAGTGCCCAGGCTGCTCTGTCAACCTCCATCTCCAGTCCAGGAGTACAAAATTTGGGGTTAGATTAGAGTGGGAAAATGGAAACAAAAGAGGCCAGAACAGCTTGAGTAAAATGTTCGGAGAAATTGTATGATAGAGATTTAACTCTAAGACCACTGTGCTGCTCTGAAAGTAAACCAGCAGGACAAGCCCCATAGAATTACCTTGAGAGAGATTTCTGGTTCAGTTCCAATTTAATAGAACAATTGCAATACATGCCATGATACACAGAAGAGTGGCACAAAGGATAATAAAGTACTGGAACAATTTACCTGGGGAGGTGGTGGATTCACCATCTCTGGATGTATTTAAGAAAAGACTGGATGTGGCACTCGGTGCCATGGGTTAGTTAGGGTTGGGTTGGACTTGATGATCCTGGAGGTCTCTTCCAACCCGGTGATTCTGTGAAAGTCAGAGTACAGCCTGGCAGCCTGTTGGTTCAGGGTGCCCATGGCAGCCCTGTCAAATGATGGTTGCAGTCAAAAGCCGTGGTCCTGTGGAGGTTCTGGTCCTCCTCTGAATCTGTCCAGAGGTGGTGGTAGCGCCAAGATTAAAAAGGCTCAGGTTCAGGTAGGAATGCTCAGTACCTCCCCCAGGGCGGGGAGTTTCACCATGGAATGATGTAATAGTGTGAGCCAGGATATTTTGGGGAGTTCTTGATGGTCGAAGTTACAGCTTCTGTTCTGGAGGTGCCAGTTATGGCCCATTAGCAGAGCTTACCCCTTCAGGATGGTGCTTCCCCAGAGGGGAGTTACCACAGCTGTGTCATTGCTGTGAAGAAGAAACACTGCCCTCGAAGGGTTTGCCTCTTCTCCCTCATCCAGTTTAACACCCAGCTTGTAGCCTGGGGTGTCAGGTGTGGGATGGGCAGCTCCTGCAAACGACCTGTAATGAACAGTGGGTCAGGAATGATGTAGAGGGGAGTAGAATACACAGTTTGTTTACACCCACATTCGCGCTCTTCCTTTTGTAACCAGGAGAACCACCTCAGGCTGTTTCCGCTTGGGAAGGTCAGCAGAACTGGTCACTGGCGTACAAATGAGTTGCTGAGTCTCCTGCAGTTCCCAGTGTTGTCCTTGACAATCTGTGTGACTCCTGCCATGGAAACTGATGCAATCTGTACATGAAGGAGTGTCACAGCACGGGCCTGTGGAGCAACATGGGAAGCCCAGGAGGTTGGGATAAGGGGGCTCATCTCACTCCTTGCACTGAGGTCTGTGCTAAGCACAAACTGCCTCGTGGTGGACCTGGCTCTCTCTGCCTCTGAAACAAACCTCTGTCCTCCCCTTCTGTCTCTGCAGAGCTTCCTTCCTCGGAACACTTGAGCGTGGCCGATGCAACATGGCTTGCCCTCAACGTGGTGTCTGGTGGAGGTGGCTTCTCCAGCTCCCAGCCCATCGGAGTGACCAAAATTGCCAAGTCAGTCATAGCACCTCTAGCTGACCAAAACATCTCAGTGTTTATGCTCTCCACCTATCAGACGGACTTCATCCTGGTAAGAGGACACGAGGGGGACAGGCAGTTATTGCCACCAGGTGAAAGTTCAGTTGGGCAATTCTGGGAACAAGTTGTCTGGGAGCGGCAGAAATACCAAAGTCTGCTTTCCCCAGAGCTCTGTTCCTTGTAGTTAGGCCCTCTGACATCTCAGGAGCTTTTGCCATGGGATGAAGCATTTGTTTTTGTGGGAGAGTGCTGAGCCCATACTACAGTCTCGCCTGAAATGGAGATGCTGGTAGCACTTCCCACCATCACTCAGACGTTGGTTTTCTGAAAGTTAGTGGGACATAGTGTCCGCTGTCAGGTTGGCTAGCAGTGGCCAAGAGGTTCCAAAGTTGTTTTGGGTATAGACAGACAAACTGTCTTTCTGTCTCACACGTGTGTGTGTGCATGCACACAAGGCGTAGCCTCATTTCCTGAGGAAACAAGACTGAAGAGCAGGCAGGGCTGAGTTGTTGAAGGAATGCAGGAAAAGAGGTGAAACATCTCCACTTAGAAATGTCCACATTCTTTGTACAGTCATAAAAGCGTTCTGGTGCGTAATCCTACTGATACTCACAGTGATATCACCACGTGTGCTTCTCTTAAGATACACCTAAATGGTAACTATCCACTGGCTCAAGCAGGAGTCGTGTCCACTTCGCTGTGGACTAAAAGCATGTACCCTCCACTGCAGTGTTGTGTCATTTCTGGTGCATTTTTAACACATACCATCACCAGGTGATGCATTTACAACACATACCGTCACCAGGTAATGCATTTAGAACCCATACCATCACCAGGTAATGCATTTATAACCCATACCATCACCAGGTAATGCATTTAGAAGCCATACCATCACCAGGTAATGCATTTGTAACCCATACCATCACCAGATGATGCATTTACAACCCATACCATCACCAGATGATGCATTTATAACACATACATACCATCACCAGATGATGCATTTATAACCCATACCATCACCAGATAATGCATTTATGACACATACCATCACCAGGTAATGCATTTATAACCCATACCATCACCAGATAATCCATTTAGAGCCCATACCATCACCAGATGATGCATTTATAACACATACCATCACCAGATGATGCATTTATAACACATACCGTCACCAGGTAATGCATTTATAACCCATACCATCACCAGATGATGCATTTATAACCCATACCATCACCAGATAATGCATTTAGAGCCCATACCATCACCAGGTAATGCATTTAGAACCCATACATACCATCACCGGATGATGCTGTTGTCGCCCTCAGGTGCGTGAGCGAGACCTGCCCTTCGTGATGCACACGCTGGCTGCCGAGTTCACCATCCTCAGAGTAGTGAATGGGGAGACAGTGGCTGCCGATGACTTCGGGGTAACGAATGGATTTGTCAAACCAAAACTAGGTAAGGAGCAGCACAGGCTCGGCTTGCCAGGGGTCTGGTCTCCCTGACACGTGGGGTGGAAGTTGTGCCTCCTAGCCTCCTTTAACATTCGGGTCAGTATTTGTCCTGTTTTAAGATTATAATCTTACAAGCCTATCCCAGTGCAGCCAAGGATTTGAGTAGGTTCTTACATTTCTGAGCAGTGCTAGTAAGGTTGGCTGAATTTTGGCCTTTTAATGCGAGTTTTTCTATAGGAAAAAAAGTTCTTCTGTAGGACAGAAGGTTGAAGTATAGTGCATTGCAGTTGCAAAAATAATGGCTGTAGCCCATATTTCCACGCTTCAACATTCCAAAGGAAAATGGCTTCTCTAAAAGCTTGTTTAAGTATTGCAGTGATGCACAGAGAAGGTTATTTTTCAACTTTCACACTTCAGTGCCAGTGAGGATCAAGGCCACAATGAGCCCAGGGCTGTACAGAACCTTAAGATGTTTGCAGGCTAGAGGGATGAGTACCAAGCCAAAGGGCACAATCAGGAAAAGGAACAACTTACATTCATATGTTTACCTACAGACATGTGTGTAATTTTTTGCCCATAACCAGACAAAGCAGGGATCAGTTGTTATGAAGTGCCACTCAGTTTCTTCACTCAAGAGCTAACCATCACCTCGTTTAAGAAAATTACTCTTAGAGAAAAAAAAAGCATCAAGAAAGGGCACAGTGAAACACGTGTTGTTAATGCACCGGTATGCAGTTTGCTGTGTTGCTCCATTGGTTGCATGCCTAAATGCTGGCTGCTTCTTAGCCACTGGCTGCAATCTGTTAAACCAACTGCTGCGTGGCATCTGGTTTTTAATTTTTCAAGCTATTATGGCAGAATAGGTCCCCAGAAATGAGGGAAAACCGGATGGACTGCCAACAACCACAGCTGGAGAAATGCCTTCCATAGCCCTGCCTTTTCATGGTAGAAGCCTGCATTTTTTTTCAGTTTCTCTTGGCACCTCCTTTAGCTTGCCCCTCATCTCATGTGGATGCACCCAATGGCCTGAAAGCCGCTCAGGCTGGGAGCTGGGCAGGGTATTCGGGGTAATACCACCCTACACCTTAGGCAGACCAGCACAGGAGCAGATTATCCACAGGCCCCTCATGCCCTGTGTGAGAGCCAACAGGGCTTCAGCAAGGAGGCAGTGCCTTACAAATGCTGTCAGCTTTCTCTGTGACTGTTGGCAGTGCGTGGATAACGCGGCTGATGGGACAGAAGCCTGCTGCAGATGTGGCTTCATGGTTGTGTGTGTCTCTTTCAGTTCAGAGGCCTGTCATTCATCCTCTTTCCAGTCCAAGTAACATGTTCTGCGTCACCAGCCTGGATCCAGATACCCTTCCCACTGTTGCTACGCTCCTGATGGATGTCATGTTTTACTCCAATGGGTAGGTGCTGCAGGGAGATGGAATTCCAGGAGAGCTGTGCCAGTGGCTGGAGGCACAGATTCCCTCTGCTCCTCTGGGGTGCCCAGGGATCTGCGGTGGCCTCGTGCTGCTCCAGTGCTCTGCACTGAGGGAGGGAGGTTTCACAGGCTCAGGAGGGTTGTCCTGACAGCTGGAAGCCAAACAGGTGACTGAGGGTGCCCAAAGACATCTGCTGGCTTTGGAAAGCTGAGAATTTTCAGCATGAAGGTGAGAGTAGCCCTGTGGTCAGTGTGCTGCATATCCACACAGGGCCTGGATTGCTGCCCCTTGGTGCCTGTAGCTCCTGGTCCACAGCCTCTTGTGAGGGGACCTTGAGGCAGGGAGGGAGAGTTTTGTCAGTTGTGGGGACTGGATAGTTTTCCACCTGAAAAATAAAAAAAATCGAATCAGTATAATACAACAGGACTCTGTCATTTGCCTGAGTGAATGTAAGAACATTTCTGGTTTCACTGGCTATATCTGCTTTAAAAGCCCTTTTTTGTGCTCTTCTAGCCACAGTTAATGTTGTTCTATTCTGTTTCTTCAGAGTAAAAGACTCAGTGGTGGGCAGCGAAGACTCGGGACATATTCGCTTTTTCTCCTTTTCTCTCATTGAGGGTTACATCTCCCTGGTCATGGATGTCCAGACACAGCAGAGGTGAGCTTTGGTCTTGGAGTAACCTGGACCTTAAATAACAGAGATGCTCTCAAAGGAGCAGGAAGCAGCTTAGACTCCTCTGTGTTAATATTTTGGACTGTCTTTGTACGGGTGTCATGGGCCTGTACACCCTGTCACTTTTCTGAGTAAAATCTGGAATTTTAGTTCCAGTGTCTAGTTTTGGACTGATCTGTCCAAGCCCTCAGTGAAACCACAAATCAATGTGATGTAGGGTTATCTCACTTTCAAAAGAGGAATACTGGAGAAAAGTGATTTTGGCATTTTTATTCTGTTGTTCATTAGCTGTGCATCTAAGAGCAAAACCCCAGAGGAAAACCTGGTGTAGGTGTTTGAAGTTTTCCTGCTAAAGGCCAAGATCAGGATGGGGATGTCATTGATGCAGTCCTGCTTTGCTTTTGCACATGGATAGGCTTGGTTCAGAGTCTTGTTACGATGATAATGTCCTGAGTCATCACTGCAGCAGGAGCCCAGGACTTGTTTGTGTAGCAAGGAGGGAGTCAGCTGGTGAGCAGTCAGCCTCTGTGTGTGTGTGTGTGTGCACCTGCAGCTCTGCAGCACGGGAGGCTCTGAGGTCTGCAGACTAGGGGGATGCTGTACTCAGCAGTGCTTAGATTTGCTTTTGACATAGAGTGAGTGCACTTTGGTTCTTGGGGGCAAGTCCCCTGCCCCAGGGACTTGTTTTTCAAATTAATAAATTGCCCTCTTGAAAGTTTCTTTGACCTTATTGGAGTAAACCTTTGTCTTAAGAGGATCCAGGGGCTGGAGCTTCAGCCTGGGGTGTGGGAAATCTGGGGGGTCAATTCTTCTCTCTCACGGGCTGCCTGCTGGACCTTGGGCAGCTTTCTGCAGCCTCTGGTCTCCTTTCCCCTGCTAAGAAATAGAGAGCTCTGAAGTGGTCGCAGGGGCCTCCCAGGATGGTACGGAAAAAAGCACTGAAGGTGCTCAGACTCAAAACCAGTGGTTACCCTTCATTTTCCTGAGAGCGGGTATGGAAATATATTCCATCCCTAGGTGTTTCCAAATGCAGCTCAAATCAAACCTTCACAGTCTCCACTTTTGTAAAGCTGGGACACAGCTGGTGCTTAGAATTTTTTCCCCCTGCCTCTCTGGGTGCCTGTGCCCACCTCCAGCAGAGATGCTGATTTGCCACAGGATACCTGGAGGGTCAGGCAGGTGCATCTGCCCCACCTGCCTTGAGTTCTCCCAGTTCAGCCGAGCTACTTCCCCATTACTGTTAGCTCCAAACACCTCGAGGGTGCAGGAAGAGCAAGATTCCCCACAGGCAGAATCTGACACACTGCTGTGCTTGAATTGCTATGTTTGGTGTTCCTTTTTCTTTACAGATTTCCTAATAATTTGTTGTTTACAAGTGCATCTGGTGAACTCTGGAAGATGGTGCGGATTGGTGGGCAGCCTCTTGGCTTTGGTGAGTAACATTTGGAGGATCAGTGGGTGTGCAGGCAGTTAGTCACCTCAGGGCTTCAAGGGCTATGGAAAAATCCATCTGAGGCTGATGCTTTTTGAGAGCCAGCAGCTTAACATGACTTTGTGAGCTGAGATTTTCAAATAGAAACCTGGCTCCTATTAGGTTTGACTTCTGAATATATTCCTGAAAGTGCTGCATGCTCAACAGTTCCAGCTACATTGCATTTGTCTGCTGGACTTTGGAGGTGGCTACAGCTGGGGCTCTGGTTAAAGAGAAAAACTGGACTGTAAGGTGGCATGGAAATCCATTGTAGATTACTGGAATTGGTGGTCAGAAAGCACTGTTCTACTCTAGTGCAGTGCTTGGGTAATTCTGTGATTCTTGTAGACTTTTTATAGATTTATAACAGCCCAAGTGGAAGTCTTGTTCACAGATGTGTTTCACATCCAGTCCTGAACATGTTTTCTCTACTCAATAGAATACTGGCTCTAAGGAGCACAGAGCAAATGCTTCATGTCTGCAGGAGTGTTCTTGTTATTTCTGTGTCCCCTGCAATTTTAAGGGTCTGCTCTGAATACTGCAACAAGGCCTGATCTTCAGGAAATGCAATGGCTCCTTCCTGTGGGCTCTGAACCAGTTACAAAATACAGGCTTCAAGGACATTTCTGAAAAACACTGGGCCAATTTTTGTATTTAATTGCAACTTCTCCACCAGACCACCAAAAGTAGCAAGAAGGAAATTTTCATGTGCCTTCTCTTTACGCATCTTTGAGGCAAATATGTAGAAATGGCATGATATGTCATTCATGGCACATCAGGACATTGACCAGGCCCCTAAATATCTTATGTTTAAATATGTTCATTTAAAATCAAGTTCAATTTTCCTTAATTTGAAATTTCAAGAAGTTTCCTGAGGAGAAAACAAGACAGATGAACTATTTAAATTTAATTTAAAGCCCAGAAAGCCAAGCAAATAACCTAGATGGCCAGTTGAATCTTGGGCATTCAAAGGAGCATGGTCAGCAGGCTGAGGGAGGTGATTCAGCTTTTCTACTCTGCTCTTGTGGGAGCCCAGCTGGAGCCCTGTGCGCAGCTCTGGTGTCCCCAACACAACAAGGACATGGAACGGGTGGAGCAAGCCCCGAGGGGGCCTTGGAGCTGATGAGGGGCCTGGAGCCCCTCCCCTCTGGAGCCAGGCTGAGAGAGCTGGGGCAGCTCAGCCTGGGGAAGAGGAGGTTGTGGAGAGCTCCCAGCACCTGCCAGGGGCTGAACGGGCTACAGGGAAGCCAGAGAGGGACCCTGCATCAGGAACTGCAGGGACAGGACACAGGGAATGGGTACAAATGGAAAGAGGGGAAATTTAGGTCAGATATTAGGAAGAAATTGTTCCCTGTGAGGTTGGTGAGACTCCAGCACAGGCTGTCCAGGGAGGCTGTGGATGTCCCAACCCTGGCAGTGTTCAAACCAGGCTGGATAAGGCTTTGAGCAGCCTGATCTAGTGGGAGGTGTCCCTCCTCTGGCATGGGGGGTTGGGACTAGAGGATCTTTAAGGTCCACTCTAACCACTTAACATTCTGTGATGATTCTATGGTGAAATTGGTGTGAGATCCTGTTTGAGGGGCCGTGGTGGGCTGCAGCCTAGGAACCATGTGTTCAGTCTGACTAATGGGTCAGCATCTCCTCTTTCAGAGTTGTAGGGCCAACAGAGAAAAATGGATGTAAAGGCTATATGGGGCTGGGCTTTGTGCTTTCTTCTTGAACATTGTTCAGTACCTTTCTTTGGACCTCTAAATCATTCCAGTTCTAATGGTTTAGTGCCTTTGTAGAATGTGCATTTCTCTGTAGCAAAAAGAAAGTAATAAAAGTAAATGTGCAATGTATTGTTGTGGCCCAAAAACTTGATTTTGTGGTAAAGAATACATTTTATTACAGAGATTCCTTCTGATTGGAGTTTGTGAAGACAAAATTGTCCATATGTAGGCATGGAGCTGGTAATCTCTGAGACTTTTGGAAGCCCCTGCAGATATGTTTGATTTTTTATCTCCCCACAGATGAATGTGGAATTGTCGCTCAGATTTCTGAGCCTTTGGCTGCAGCTGACATCCCAGCCTACTACATCAGTACTTTCAAGTTTGATCACGCCTTGGTGAGTATAAATACAGCTTCTTTGGAGTAGGGGAGATCTGCTCCTTAGGAGAACTCATGATGAGAGTGTCCCTTCTCATCTGGATGGCTGGTTGGAGTGCCCTTGCTCCCGTGTAGCCCAGCACACTCCTGTCTGCAGCCTCTGGCTGTCACTGCCCCGGGTGAGAGGCTCCTGAGCCAGGCCCAGCCCTGCCCAAAGCAAAGCTGTGTGAGTGAGTGCTGCTCTCAAAAAAACCTCCTCTCAGTCCTTAAAGACCTGCAGTGATGGAGACTTCACAACCTCCCTGAGCAGCTTCTCCCACTGCATCTGTGTCTTTTATTAGAAGCAGCCACAAACCCTTCCATTTGCTTCCAAAAATAGCTGCAGGCTCCAGACTCGTGAGGACAGTGCTGTGACAACCACCCTTAAGGAGAAGGTGATTCCTTAGGTGCTTCCTTCTCCTTAAGGGTGCGTCATCACAGGAGCCTTTGTGTTGGGAACTTCTTGGACAATCTACCAGTAGCAGACTCTTGGTGCCTGCATTGTCCTAACCTTTGCTTTCTGAGACCCATCTGTGAGCTCTGCTGTCCCTGTATCTTCCTAATTTTTGATTAAAAAGAAGTAATTTCCAGCACAGCAAGAGAAGGCAGTTTTGAAGCAGATGAGGTTGTTCCCATGTTTGTTCTCATGAGTGCAGTTGCAGCACAGCCATCAACACGACAGTCTTGCCATCCTTGGAGAGTTCTTTTCATTTTTATACTGATGGATATTTTACTTTCTAGGCCTACCTCTGCTCTTCCTTTGTGAAGCAGACACCCTCAAAAATGAGGAATTCCCCTAGAAAGGGAAAATGCTATGCCTGTAGCCACAAATAGGATGGCATTTGTCTTGCAACCCATTTCTCTGGTCCTGAAGGAGGGAGTCAGCTGCTTTATGCTCTTCATTTTTTTTTTCTTAAATGTGCCCTTTATTGCATTATACTTCTCTTTCCATCACTTGCAAATTCCCTATTCAGGTCCTACCTTTGACCTGTAAAAGCTCTAGTGAGATCAAAGCAGGTTTGGGGTTTTTTAAATTACTTTGTTTTTTCACAGTTGGTGTGAACCATTCGCAGCTGATAGGTCACGTGTGTAAAGAGTAAAAGTAAATATTATTTCAGATAGCAAAGGTCAAAGTGTTATATATGTTTGTCTTATTTTTTTTAATATTAACTGTGCTGATAAGATAAGCTAATAAAACACCATTTAAAAATCAATACTGTTAGCTTTGCCTCACATTTCTGCCCATTGTCTGGCCCCAGGTGTGCACTTTTTGTGCAGAGCACAAGGTGCAGAGTGCTTCTATGTGTCAGGCCATATCTGGAGAGCTCAGGCCTATCAGCTAAGATAGATACGTAGCTGAAAACTCAGGCCATGGAACTGCAATGACTCTGCAGGCAGCTCCACCTTCTCAGAGTGCCTCATCCTGCTGCCTGCAGGCCCCACAGCCCCTGCCTCCGAGCAGCTGGCAGGGTGTCAGGGGGGCCACGCAGGTCTGCAGCTCTTCCTCACTCATAGCAGTATTTCAGTGTTTTTCTTTGCTACTTACTGTTTTCTTTGTGTATGGTTTTAAAAGCCTTTTCACCTGGACAGTGCTGTTCTAGCAGTCAAACTCTTCCATCCTTTGGAAGGTGCATTTTTTTGCCTGACTTGGCTCTGGGTGTGCTGCCTGGGCTGGATGCTTGTTGGCTCTAGAATTTTTTTGTTGGCCAAGACCCTGACCTAGATTTTGTCATGTTTTCCCTAACTTTGCTACCCAGCTGCCTTGACGTCTAGTGGTGTTTCTCAAGGACTAAGTGTATCTTGAACCCTTTCTCTAAATTCTCCCTTTCTTTAATTAAGGTAGTTCCATACCTGTTGTCAACCATTTAGAGGACTGTATAAAAATGTGCTGTTCCCTTTGATCTGATCTTTTTTTCTCCTGTGCATCTTAAGGTGGTTTTTGTTGGTTAATTTTTATTTGGCTTGGGTATAATACTCAGGTCTTCCTGCCATGCTGTAGCTGTAGATGTTTGCCCTGGTAATCAGGACTTGTGCTTGAGACAAAATCCCTTTGGGAGACAATGTTGAGAAGGGGACCGACCTCCAGGTCTCTGGCAGGTCCCCTGGGTGATGTAGGCTCAGGCTGGAGAGAGTCATGGTTATTACCAGCTCCCTCTAGAGAGAGCAAGGAAGAAGAGTTGCCTTTCCAGGTGCTCTGCTCTCGCTGCCTCGTGTGCACAGGTGTCTTGCTCTCTTTTGCCAGCATTTTGCTTCTGAAGAGGCTGGAGCTGTGTCTGGGATGTAATTTGGAGCTTTGCTTCTTCCTTCATGGTCAGTGCTTTGATCTGCACACCACCTGAGAAGTGAGCACCAGCTGCCTCAGGACAAGGCCATTTCCAAGGGGCAGGGAGGGGAGGACTCCTCCACTGGGGGAAAACCAGGATGGGTCATACAAATCAAAACTGTTTGCACATCTGTCCTGGAGAAAACCCTGCCAAAACATTTGTGGGGTGGTTGTATCATTTCTGTGCCGTTAAGGGGCTCAGGCATTTTGCAGGGAATTAAGGACCACTGTTTCGTGGAGGTGTGTGCAGGTCAAAGCCAGCTGGCCAGAGCTGGCCAGGGCTGATGGTACAGAGAAACTCATCGCAGCGAGCATTGCCAGGGCTGGCTACAGGAGTGGGGTTGAAAAAATTGACTCTTATGCTTTTTCTCATTATGTTATGTAAAGGAAAAGACTCAAACAGCTTCTTCCACTGTGTTCAGTGTACTGGGAAAAATGATGAAGGGGAAGCAGTGGAGAGTCCTTTCTCAAAAGTCCTGTTCCCTATGGTGGAGGTGTCCTGGGTTTCTCCTTCTAAACCAGAAGAGATTGCTGTATGCTTGTTTTAAGATTATTTTCTTCCTTTCCAAAGGACTTTTGTTCACACATTATCAGAGTTGACTGCTGTTATTCCATCTTCCTTTTGGAAAATTGAACATCTTTCTTGTTATTTCTCATGGGGTTTTTTCCGCAGTTTTGTTAAAAGCCTTGCAGAAAGACAGAACCAGTTGTATTTCCACTGTCTGAGCTCTTGAGAGTGTCCAATGAATTCAGGGATTGTACTCTTGGCCTTAAATACCTTGTAAAGGAGACAGTTCCTCCTTCAGTTTACTTGTCATGAATTATTTTGGCTTCTTGCAGCAACTTTCGGATAATTTATTTTCCCCTCAGTCCTCTTTCCACTTTTCAAGAGCTGCCAGTGTCTTGGGGTTTATGTAGAGGTCAGACACACTTTTTTTGCCAGATATAACTTTATTTTCAATGTTCTTTTCCGCCCATGACAGTCACTCTTGAGATTTTTTGCATCTTCTGTTACAAGAGGTTTTTCTTGCAATAAGTGGGAAAAGACACCCATGAATAATACTGATTTCTATGCTTAAGTCTCCTCACAAGACTGGATAAGAAAGCACAGATGCATCACAAACAGACGGGTAGCTCTCTTCTTCTTTTGATGGGCGTGTTCTCCTGTCACCACCACGGTCTTCCCATCCACACCTCCAGGTCCCAAATCTGTGGGTGCCCCTGAGAACCCCACGGAGCCCTTAGGCAGCCACATAAATCCATCAGCACAGGCACCTTGCACGAGTGAGCTCCAAGTGCTTCACCAAGAAATGGAAGGGAAAGGGGAGGAGAGGAAGAGGAGAGACAAAGAGAAACCCCAAAATAGTTGACTCCCCACCAGCACCCACCATACAGCAGCCACCCATCTTCATCTTGCCTACAGTGTTTGCTCTGGGGGTACCGTGGGTGAACAGGGGTCTCCTTGTACATGGAGCCCTTTCTCAGTGAACTTCAGGTGTAAGCAAAAAACAGCAAAGTGTCTGCCTGCTTGGGACTGGTCTGGCTTTGTCTCCTGCCTCTTTTCCTTGTCATCCCTTCTGCTGGAACGTGACCTTTCTTTTTGTTTTCTTGCAGGTACCTGAAGAAAATATAAACGGTGTGGTCAATGCACTCCAAGTCAGTCAAGCTGAAAAGCATTAGAAATCTTCTGAGCTGGTTCCAGATGCTTTTTATTATTCGAATAATAATAATTACTATTATTATTATTATTATTATTATTCTTTTCTCACAGTATTTCTTGAAAAATCTGATTACAGAGAGTGACATGAAAAGAGACTGTGGAAAGTTGAGCAGAAACAGCTCCAATAAGCCTTTGTTTTAATTATTATTATTATTATTATTATTGTTATTGTTATTTTATTAAATTTATGAATGAGGGGCAGGAGGAAAGGGAGTTCATATGGTTTCCTGATGTTCAGCTCCGAGGTGAAGTGGCCCTGGCTGTGCTGTCTGTGGAAGGAGCTGCCCGGGGACACGGGCTGGCAGCAGGGGTGGCCCTGGGCAGGGACATGGCCCAGAGCAGATGGACAGGCTGCTGGCTCAGAGAGCCCTGAAAACCAGAAACAAAACAAAATAGGGAATTAATCAGAAGAGACCTCGCATAGTGCTGGCTTGTCTCCTCGCATCAGACCTCCTGAGGACTGTCCATCACTGCCTGTGTGGAGATAGGATGCAAAGGGTTCTGCTTCCCCTGACAGAACAGTTCGGTGTTGGAAAAGGGGAAAATATCCAGCTGTTTGACATTTCTCCTTTTTCTTTCTCCCTGCAGTCAAAGCCATGATGCTCTGAGAAAGCCTGGGCAGGGGGAGCTCGGCTCTGGCCAGCTCCTGGCAGGTGGTGTCACCCAGACTTGTGTCTGCATTGAAACTTGGCTGGTTTTGGTCAGTTTTTTTCCAGTCACGTTCTCGCTGCTCCCAGTGTTCTCCTGCCATATCTCCTGCTCCAGGACAGCTGTTGTCCCCTTATCCCACATCAGAGCCTTCCTCCAGCCCTTGTTCCCCAGGGCAGCAAGAGGAGGAAGGGCACTTTTCTCCTGTCCCCTCAGGCGCACATGGGGAAATAAAGGATTTCCCAGGGTCCCTGGGTAGCTGCTTTTCCACATCCCGGGCCACCTTGGCCAAGAGCCACAGCAGGTTGCCCCTGCCAGGGCCAAGGGGGTGCCTGAGTCTTGTGGGGACCTTCCTGTGTTTTTTCATCAGCTCCTTCATCACACAGGTGGAAATTGCTGCTGACTGGGGAGAGCAGAGTGGCCCTGAAAATGCCTAAAACCTGCTGGCATCTGGTCCTGTCACCGGAAGGTGATGGGGCTTTTCCCACGGGGCAGCAGTAGTGTGTTTTCTTCTATCTTGTAGCACAGCTGGGGGCCAGCAGGAGCCAGGCGTCAGGGCCCGTGGTGGCACCTGTGTCCAGGCTGTGCCCACGGCCACTGCCAGCACTGTGGAGAGCAGCAGAGACGGTGCTGGGAGAGACGTGGGTCCAGCAGCCTGCCCCACACGTGACCGTGCTGCAAGGGGTGCTGAAAGGAGAAGCTGTCTGCAGAGGACCTTGATTTTGTGATCACCAGCCCCAGCATATCTTGCATTTCTTAACTTCTTCCACTTTAGTCTTGACATAAAGAAATTGCAGATCTTGCTGTTTTCCCGAGGGCTTTCCAGCCGTGCTTCAGAGACAGCCTCTGGCAGGATTTCCCTGAGGCTGTGCCATACACAGCTGTGAGCCAGGGTTTGGCGTTAGCTGGGAGGCAGTAAGCCAGCCCTGGATCGTGCCATGGGCATGGTTTGTACTGGTGTGTAGAACATGCAAGCGCACACAGGCACAGCTTGTTGGTTAGTTCTGTATTCACAGTACTGGAGGGCTGAGCAGTTATGGTTTCTCATGCTGCTGGATTCAAACAGAGTTTCAAATCTGATTTTTCACCAGTGGGATGTTACGTGGCATCTAGACAAGGAGTCAGGGCATCCATGGGAAAAAAGCATGGATGACTTTCTTTGGTTGGCCCTACTGGAGCTAAAGCATCCCTGCTGAGGAACACTGAGGCACGTGTTCAGTGCTTTACCAAACAGGATGTTTTGCTGTTCCCTTACAGGGGTTTTCAGAATTGTCCCATGATGTGTTTATATTCACGCCAGATTTCTGGACTAAAGGTTCATTCTAGATGCGGCACTGTGCATCTCTGGATGTGTGTTTGGAAAGATGCTTTGGCCTCCTGCTGCAAGGACACCGGCACAGGCTGCACGGCGCAGTGTTGGAAGCAGTCGGAGATGTTTGCTGTGACTCTGCCCGGTGCTGTGGGCACTGAGCTGGGCTGGGGTGGGCAGCAAGGCCAGTGGCAGCTTTTCACCCCATACTGTCAGAGGGTCACTCCTTGGGATGGCAGCCTGGGAGCATGCTGGGGGCGAGGGGCCTTGAGCTGCTCTGCGGCTCCTGAGGTGCCAACAAGGTTTCTGGTCAGCTGAGCTGAGCCTGAGGTTTCACTGTGTGCGTGGCTGGTGCCACCATGACAGAGTCCCCAGGACTTTTCTTTCTCTTCTTTCTGCTCTGGGGTTTTGCCAACCTTTGGGAAATGCCATTTTCAGCATCAGAGAGTATGCACATGCCAGTGCTGCTTCCAAAGGCATCAACATGGATAGGAAGGAATTAACTTGAAACAAGCAACAACTTTACTGAGCCTTAAATGAAAGCAAAAAAAATTGGTTTTAATTTCCTAACATTGCACTCAGGCTATTTTAGAGGCTGATTTTTGTAATTTATTTTTTTTCCCAAGGGAATCAGCCTTATATTTGTGAAATCTGTAGAAAGCTTTGTGGTATTTCAAACCTTCCGAAGGAAGGTTGATGTCCCAACATGGCTGAAAAATTGGCCTGAAAAATTCACAGGATGTAAAATGCCATTGAGGGACTCTGATGCTGCCACCATCCTTGGCTTCACCTTTTTATTTCCTTTTATCATTTTGTCCTGACATCCAGTAAGATTGTTTCAGACAACTTGATGCTTTCCCTTTAGTGTCCCCTTCATATTTTTCTGGTGGGAACTGAGATACTCCAAATGTGGCCAGAATTGGTGGAACCTTGTCACCACACCCAACGTGAAGTCAGGGTCAATGCAAGCTTGCACAGTACTGCTGCTGGGGGACCTGCACTGCAGGAAGGGCTCTCCAGGGCTTGGTTAAGTGTTTTCATAGTATAATAATACCACCACACCATTAACACCACAGCGCTTAGTGAACCCAAAGAGGGGGCTCTTAAAGCTGCTCCACAGCTCCCACTCTCTCGGCACCCAGCCTTTGGGGTGGGGAAGAAGTTGAAGAGTCTTTTCCTTTTTTTAAAATGCCTTATGATAATATGTCTGAGCATGCCTGACATTATGCTGTTCAGTACTGTGTGGATAAAGGAGGAACATGTCTCAGTGGGACACCCTTGGGCTGGGTGCCTGGATGACCTGCAGCTGCCAGTGCTGCCCTCTGCATCCCTGCTCAGCTCTGGGCCGTTCCACTGGCCATGGCTGCTGCTAATGAGGGATTGCCTCGGTGCTGCAGGCCTCTCCCCGTGCCCGCTCTCCTCTTGTTGCACAAAAATTCACCAATCAACAAGATGCAGAAGTGTTTCCAGCCCTGCAGAAAGGGGTAGACAGGGGAGGAGAGCATGGCTCTCATGCACCCTCTGTCTTTCTCCAAGGCCTTTATTTTCTTAGAAACCTCAACCTTTCCAAGTTGTGTGTTATTAAATAGGGTTTTGTCTTTTTCCCTCAACCCAATTAGAATTTGACTACAAATTCCTTTCTACTGAGCAAGTGTGTGCATGTATATACATCCTTTCCATGGAAATCCATCATGTGTCTCCATTGCACACCTATGAATACCTGTGTTTGTCTGTAGGGTTGCATCCTGCACATGCTGTGGGCATTCAAGCAATACATTCATACACAGTGGGAGTATATGTGTGTATACTCTAGGTAGTGAGTGCTGTATACACACATTTATTCACCATATATTTTTAATTCAAGTAATGGGCAATATGAATATTACTTCCACTTTGGCTTTTTCTCTACATATATTTAGTGAAGAGCAGCAGTGGAGTTGACCTGAAGCAAAGCTGGGGCTCCTCTGCTTGCTGGGAGCAGCATTGGATTTCCCTCCCTGCTTCAGAAAAACCTGAAAATTCTGTTCCTCTCCAGTTTGGTGCCTCAAGCACAGAGACTGTAGGAAATTCACTCCTTTTTCTTTCTATGTATTTTAGTTGCTGCCCTAAATTGCCTCAGCCTGTAAGTAGGGCTGGTCCATTTGCACAGTTCCCACCCAGACCCTGGCTGGGGTTTCCAGTAGGGCTTCCAGCTCCTGCAGGCACAGAGCGTGGTGCCAGTGCTGCTGCCTTCCCCAGGCAAGGCAGGAGCTCCTCCAGGGCTCCTGCAGCCAGGGCTTCAGGGTGGCCTGGGCTGGGCACCAGCATTCCCTCGGAGCTGGTTCCTGGTGGCCTTCCCCAGCATCTCTGCACGAGGCTGGGGGAAGGTGCAAGATTCCCTGGTGGATATGTCTGCCCATGGCTGCTGCAGGGCTCTGCCATTTTTTGAGGAATTCACATTTGTTGGCCTGCAAGGAGCTGAAAGCAGTGGCTTATTTTTAAACAGATGGAAGTGTCGGAGGGTCTTTTCCTGTTAAAAGCAGAAGAGGCTGCTTGAACCCAGTCAGTGGAAGTGCATGGTCTTTGCATCTCAGCATTGGAGATCTCTGCTGACCCGGAGTGCTGTTAGGGTAGGGAAACATCCCATTTTCCTATTTCAGTTACACTTCACTAAAAGGGGGGTAGGGGGATGGGGTGCTGCCTTGCCACTGACCTTTCAGCAAGTTGCTGAATTTTCAGGTTGCCCTCCCCTTGCACGGGTTTGTGCAGCCTTTAGTTTCTTTCCAGGCATTGAAGTCAGTTTGGAGTTGTGCAATGGTGTGCTTAGGATGGCCTGTATCAGCCTCAGGCATGGGGAGGCCTTAATGGGAATGTTTGGTTTTGCTGCAGCACAGAGATGGTGGCTCCTGCAGTGGGTGACTTAAGGGTGAAGACTCACTTAATGACAATGCCATTTATAAAGCACATGCATCATACTGCTGCTTCAAAATGTGTTTTAAACTCCAAGTTCTCTGTTACCATTCCCAGGGCACAGAGATGGTCAGAGATGAATGAATCCTCCACTCACGAAAAGCTTGTTGGTGTCAGGTCCTGCTTTGGGGTAGCACATGACATTGAGCAGGGATTTGCTTTTTAAGATGTGCCATGCAGAGTTGGGTGTGGGGACTTCTGCATTTTGCTGGGAGGTCCTGATGGCTCTAGCCAATCAAAGCATCCAACAGAAGTGTATCAGGTTTTATTTTTCTGAAGCATGATGTTTTGTCCTGCTGGCACTGGGAGGAAATGAGGCAGTGCAGCAGAAGGGAGTGTGTGGCAGAGGAGGCTGCTCGGGCTCCAGCGTAGCTCCCTGCGCACCCACTTGTTTCCCTGGTGCTCTTGATGCTTTGAGGAATGTGTAGACCCCTGAGAGAGGCAAGGCAGGGAGCAGCTCTGCTCAGAGTTCTGCTGTTGCACTGCATTTGCAGGATTCGCTGCCTTCAGGCATGAGCTCCTGACATTCCCCCACCGGCTGCCCCACAGGTCTCAGCGTGTGTCTGTGAGATGAGGGTTCAGTAGTGTGACTGACCTCCTGTGAAGGTTGGGAAGCTGTCTGGGACATTAAAGGCTGAAGTGAGTGTGCTTGATCAGAACCTGGCTCTGAGAAGTGCTTTTCTATCTTTTCTCAGCTATACAAAGCTTGAATTCCTTTTCTTACAGAGGGGTCCCATCTCTGGTGTGAGCTGATGTTGCTGTGACTGCCTGGCTGCAGAAGGACCAGGGCTTCAGGCCATGCTGACCTGTGGCAGCCATGGGGTCAGCCCAGGCTCCTTTATTCCAGAAGGCACCCAGGTCTGACTTGGCATTGTCCCACACATCCGTACTGTGGCAGTGCAGGATCTGCAGAGATCCCTCTTAGTGACAGGTGTGGGAAAGGAAGGGGAAAAACAGGGAGAGGTGGAGTGCTGAGTGATGCAAAAGAATTAATATATTCATTTTTAGTTTTGCACATTTGAACATATCAAAGTTCTGCTTCTTGTTGTGAACACCAAAGCATTTTCCTCCTCCTTTTTGACAGAAACAGATCACCTCACCCTGCCCAGCCTCCATGCTCAGCCCCGAGGATCATTTGTCCCAGCCACACCATCCCAGCAAGGGTGGGTAGCATGACCCCTCCAAACCCCCAGTACTTAAAATATATTTTGATGCTCAGCCTCTCCATGGGGAAGGCTCCCAAGAATCACCCTGTGTTTTGAGGTAATGGTAATATCAGGTACAGTGGCCAGGGGTGTTACTCCCATCCTTGTGGTTTTCCCCATCCATATACCCACACAATTGTTCAAAAGCACCAAGTCGTCCAAACTCCTTAATTTAGAGGTCAGCAATGTGCGTAGGAGGTGCTGGGTCCTGCACTGGCACAGTCAGTGTTCACTGAGTGCAAGTGTTCCTGCCAGCACTGGATAATTGGTATTTTCTGTTAATGAAAAGGGAGAAATTCTTTGTTTGGCCTCAGGCTGAGCATTGCTGCTAATTCCTGAAAGAAGGTGTCCCTCAGCAACATTCAGTTACAGACAAGAAGTCATTTTCTGATGAGGATTTCTTCTCTCTCTCTGTTACTTTGACTGTTGTGGACACCTCCAGTAAGCAGCTTAAGGCATCTCACTTACCTGTTCCAGTCCTGCCTGCAAACATTGGATTGGATTAAACTTCTATTATCTGCAGGAGGGTAAAACCCAGTAATCCTTTGCCAAATAGTATTTACACACAGAGCATGCACTGGGGTGTGTTTACATTGGCTGAAATGTCCACACCTCCCCATGAGCACCTCTGTCTTGTCTGTCTGTACCCTGCTCTATGTCAGGGGCCAGCAATATCTCCCAGGCATCCTGGCAGCACTGAACTGGTACAGAAACAGTCTGCACATCCTCAGCAAGGCTGTGGGACCTCCCCGGGTTCCCTGGAAGGGAAACATTTGACTGTGAAGATAATCTTGAGTTAGTGTGCTGTCCTTGGCCTCCTTTATTTAATCCTTATGAAGCACAGCTGGGTTGAACTATCAGCTCCAGTTAGCAAAGGTGAAGGAAAGAAGGGGGTTCTGCAGTGTGAGACGTGCACTGGATGCTGATCAGCAAATCCTGGCTGCAGCAGTAACAGCCTCTGCAGATGCTCTGGTGAGCACAGAGCAATGCACAGCCCCTGTTGTATGAAGGGGAAATGGATGAAGTATGTGTCAAAGTACATTCTCATTTTAGGGTATGAATGTTAGGGTTCTGTACCTTTTTGGAACATGTATAAGCCAAGATCCTTTCTTGGCCTCTCTAGACAGCACTGGGCATTTCAGGTTCAAAGCCTGGGAATGAATGTTACCTTGTTATTGCAGATTACAAGGAATAGCTTCCCCCTGCTCCACAATTCTCTTGCAGCCATGACCTGTGCTTCTGCATGCTCTGAGTTTGCAGAGGGCCTGGCCACAGGGGAACACAAACCCCTGGATCTCCTCCCAGCTGAGAGTGCCCAAGTTTGCGGCCAAGGTGAAGGGAGTGGCAGAGGGATGGCAGCCACACACCCTCCCCTGCCTGCACAGCTCCACTATGGCCATAGCCAGCCCAGCTCAGCACCCTCCCAGCTGTGCAGAGCACAAGAGTTGCAAAACAGCTTTTTAATGCCCTGGGCTCCCTTGGGGTTTCATTTCCATCCATTTTTAGCTTTCTGGAAAATTCTGTAAATGAACTCTGGGTAGATTTTGGAGCAGACATGGACAGAGATGTCCATCAGGCAGCTGGCAGGATTGAAATTCTGAAATATGTTTGAGAGCAGAGCAGGAGCCTGTCATTCCCCCTCTGTCCAGCTCTGTCCTCTGCCTGTACCATAGGAGAGCTGACCAGGTGCCGTGTCCCTCCCTAGGCAGACCTAGTGGTTTTACTGGGGTTCTCCCAACCCTAAAAGATTATACCAAAAGTAGGGCTCCTTTCAGCCTTCATTTGGGAGGGGGCTGGTTGCTTCTTCCCTCCTTGGGTGGCTGTGGCAGAGGCAGTGTCTGTTGCACAGCTCATATTCCAGAGGAGGCTGCTGTTTAGAGTCCCCCTGCTCTGGCTGGCTTCCTGCTTCTGTTTCATCATCCAGAGGATTTAAACCAGCTTTCTGCAGTTACAGTAATAAGCTTGAGGATTCCTATTCACTCTTTTGTAATTTGAAAAACATTTTTCAGGTACCCGATTCCCTGGTCCTTGTGGGAGTGCTGCTTGAAGCACCCACTTGCCAGGTTGGCTGCTGTGAGCATCACTGTTCCTTTGGGCCCTAAAAGGAGTTCAGCCCCATTTGCCAGCTGAAACACTGAAGCAGCCCCAGGCTCAGGCTAGTAGGATGCTGCTCTGGGCCAGGTCACGGGGGAGAGACAGCCGCACCAAACAGAGCTCCCCCATCCCGTCCTTGCTGCCTGCAGAGTCCTTCCCATCAGCTGGAAGGGAATGCAAAGAGAATTTCCTTTCTGCTGAAGAAAAGCAGCAGTCTCCTCTGTGGGTTTGTGGTCAGTGGCAAAAGCAAGTGTTTGCTATGTGGGACACTGAAAGGAAGGAACCAGGGGTTCCTGTACATAGAGCAGAGGAGACAAAATTCTGCAGCCTTTGTTGTAGCTGTTTCTTGCAATTATTTCTAATGCCAGCCTTGGGATGGGGTTGAATTTTTGAGATCACTGAAATGACTAAAGAGCTGGTGGTGCTCTTACCACTGTGGGAGCTGCAGCCCTTGGCAGCATTGCCTCTAGGCAGGACCAACCTGCAGAGAGCACAGGACCCTTCCCACCACGGCTCAGCCCTGGGGCACGGGATGTTCCCCTGCAGCAGTAGGTACAGATAGACAGGATATTGAATATTGAACCAGGCCTACTCTTGAGGAAATCCCTGAGTTTTAACCTTTCCTTCCTGGGAGCAAACCTGTTTTTTCTGGCGTTGTGTGTTAGTTGGTGCTGATGCTGGAGGTTCAGAGTACAAAGAAAGTGACTCTGCAGTGTGAACACCCCATTCTCCTTCACCCACTAGGAACTGTCTGGTCCAGCTCAATGACCTTAGCCATTTTTTAGCTGTATCATAAAATTAAAAATGAGTCATGCCCTCATTCTCCCCCAAACCCCACCTACCAGGGTCCCTGCCAGTCCCATGTGGCAGTGCTTCCTCCCTCCAGGATTTTATTTGTTCTCCAGTTGTGAACTGCTCCAGTGATACCACAGCAGAAAACCAGCATCTCAGGGCAGTCTTTTCGAGGTGCTTCAGGTTGTGCTGGATCCAGGGCTGCCCTTGCCTCCCACCCAAAATCCTCCTGCAACTGCTGCAAAATATAATCCTGCCAATCCAATGGCTGCTGATAGAAGGAGTTTGAGAACTGCAAGTGCCATTAGTGCCGAGGTGAATGCCTGGAAATGCACAGGGTAGTGACTCTACCCTGCCTCTTTCCAGCCCAGGACTGTGTTGCCACAGCCAGCAGGGTCGTGCCCCCTGTCCCTGCTGCCTGTGGCTGGCCATTCTGTTAGCCCTCCCGTGTGTGGGCTCCAGGCTTGGCTTTGGGGCTTGTGAGACATGAAGCAGAGGAGCAGGGTGTTCATTTTAGCACAGTGGCAGATGTGTTTCCCGCCAGTGCATCCTCCCCCACACTGCCTCTGCAGCAGCTGGGGGTGGCAGTGACAGAGAGGGGACACTTGTCCTGCTGCCCCAAGCACTGGGACAACCATGGCTCTTGGGACAGGCAGAAGAGGAGGCTGCCAGACAGTAACTCACAGGAGGATGCAGCTTCAGAAGTTCTGTTTCAGCCTTTGGAAGAGCCTGTCTCATGCCCTTACTGTTAACTCCTTACATTACCCATTCTCCCCTTGTTTTCATTAGAATTAGAGGGCAGGTGGTCACCTCAATTTGCTTGACATGTTCACCTGTTCGCAGCACTGAGCCGTGCCAGCAGGTCCTGCTGCTGCTGGGATGTGGGGCTTGGTGCCACAGGGCCAGGGGACATCTGCAGCCCCACCTTGCAGTGAGCTGGCTGTGGCAGCACAGCATGGCACGGGCTGGGTGTCTCCTGCTGTTCGGGCACCATGGGGCAGCCAGGAGGGTTAGTTCCGAGGGAGCAGCGCACAGAGGGAGGAGGAGCCTCACTGTCCTCATCAGTGCTTAGGGCAGATTCTCCGTTTGGTTCCTCTGGGCTGAGGTTCAACGAGCCATGACCCTGCAGGGTCTCAGTGGAGGGTTACAGCCCCACTGCACTGCCAAGGTCAGGGCTGGTTACAGGGCTCGGCCCTGTAGCAGTGTCTCAAGTGGCTTGAGCAAGTCTGAGCATTTATCTCTTTCTCCCCTTTGCATGGACTCCAAAGCAGTCCAGATCCCCACCAGATACCTACACAACACTAACCCAAATTTCTACAACTGCCAGGAGAGCAGAGATGCTCCAGGCTGCCCAGCCTGCATCAGTGTCAGTCTCTTCCCTGGCCACATCGAACAGCTGTGCTGGGCAGCCTGGGGAGGAAACACAAATCTTTAGGACTTTTTTATTTAATAAGTTATTTATGTATCATTTGCTCTCTAAGTGAAATACCAGTTTTGGCCTCAGACACACACCAAACAGGCTGAAATGGGGCTGGGAACCCCAAACTCTTGCAGCCTCTCCTCCGTGCTCACTTCGCAGAAACCCCATGCAGCCTTTCATTGGGGAGGGTAGGAAAAAAAAATGTGTTTCCCTTTAATTACCAGATCTGATGCAAACACACAGGGCGGGGACATCCTCCCTGTGCAGGGGCCTTTGGTACAGCTCCTGCTCTGGGCTGCAGCCATGGAAAGGCTGCTGGCACCTGCCACGGGGGCAGTGCCCATGGGCTCAGTGGGGCCAGGCCTTGCACGTGTGGGTGGGCAGTTCCTGCAAGCCTGGGGGGTACAAGGCACAGGGGAACCTGAATGCATTAGTTGCCTTCATGGCCTCTGCATGAGGCAGGATGTTACACCACCAGGCACAGGGAGTGGTGGCAGCAGCTTGGGATCATGCACTGGACATTGTGTGGAGCTGAGAAGTGGCTGCTTTGCTTCCCCAGCAAGTGCACACGCTGCTTTTCTTTGCTGGTCTTATGCTGAAAAGCTGAGATTTATGTACTGTATGAAAAAAACAAAACTGAAAAAATCCTAATGTTCCAAAATAAATGACAGTATATTTTGTACTTTGTAAAGTAATTAAACCGAAAAAGAATAAAAAGTGAAACTTATGCTGTCTGCTTTTGTACTGATCAAACTGATGAAAATAAAGCAGAGCTTGGCATTGTCTGCAAGATGTAACCCTCATTTCTTTCACCTACAGCCATGTTGGGTGTCACACACACACACACAATTTATGAAGGCCAGCAGACATCCCTGAGGCTCTCTGGTGTCCTGGCACCAGGTGTCCTGTACCCCTACAGATGAAGCCCACCACCATCTCCATCCTCCAGCTGGTTTCTGGAAACCACCAAACCTGCCCTATCCTCTTCCCTTAAAACAAGAGGTCAGTGGGATGCTGCTAGTATATTTGCCAGACGTAGTTTTACCTGCATGATGCCCAGGAGTCTGGCTAGCCCCCCCAGAGATCCTGGCAGGACACTCCTAGAGCCCTGCACCCCAGCATTGGCAGGGGAGCAAACTCAGCCTCCTCCTGGACTACTTTAGGGCAGTCATTGTGGGTCCCAAGTCTTAAGTCAGCAGCCTGGATGCACAGCACCAGTCACATGGTCTGCAAGAAAAAGCTGAACAACCTGGCTGAAGTGTTCAAGAAAAACAGTGAAATCGGACGTATCATCACCCTATTACAGTTTTAACCGTTTATAGTGGATGTTTAAAGGGAAGTAGCTCATCTACATAAACTGTAGTCAAGAAAAGCATCTCCTTTTTAGTGTAGTGTAATCCATTGTTCACTCTCATGATCAAGTGTTAAGACATTCATGTAGGAAATTACTGTTAATATGGAATGCAGCCTTAATGCAGAGCATTGCCTCAAGGGTTTAATCCAGTAAAAAAACTCAAATAAATCAACACAGACACTGCCACACAATCTCAGCATTGTCTGCAACTCCCCAAAAAAGCAAAAGGCATCTTGAGGTAAAGAACAGGACTGAGGTTGTTAAACTGGTGTCCAGACTCCAAAGACACTGATGAGACCAACCTTGCTGTGCAGGGGCTGCAGGGCAGCCATGGGGCCGTGCTGGATTCAACTCTCCAGCAGGGAACTGCCAGGACCCCTTGGGATGATGGGGAGGCCTGAACTTGTGCAGGTACACTTGGGCCTGAACCTCTCACCCACCCTTCCTGCAGCTCCTCCAGTCCTCAGCTGCTGTGGCAACCCTGTTCAGCTGCTGCAGGGCTTGGAGCTCTTTGTGCACAGGGCTCTGCACCAGGGGACTGTCCTGAAGCCCTCGGGGGCTATTTTAAGCCGAACACGCCAGTGCAGTGCTGATCTGAGGGCAAATCACTTGTGTAATCAATGCCAAATCAAGTAGGTTATTCTAGTTCTAATTTGAGCTGCTCCCCATGTGCATCCTTGGCCCATACACTCCCTCACTGCAGGTATATTTAGGGATGCTGGTATATTTTGGGATGTCTACTGTGCCATACTTTGAAGGACAAAAATGATGCAAAGTTGCTCTGCAGTTCACAATGGCAGTGACCTGAAGCTACCCCAGCACAGCTGGGCTCCTGTATGGCCCCGATCCTGCAGGAGGAGCATAAACCACACAGGCTGGATCTGCCTTCAACAGACAAGGGGTGTGGGGGGGAAGAGGGCATTTTCATTTCCTGAGCCAAGACTGAGACCATCAGCAACAGCAGGAGCAGCTCTCAAAAAACTGTGTTTTAGAAAGGGGAAAAAGTGCTGCACAGCAGCAGCCAAAAGAAAGGAGTAAGAATCTGTGGCAGTCAACCACACAGATACAAAGGTCAGCAGAGATGAAGAAGTAGAAAAGTCAGGAGCAGGGCTGAGCCTGGGAAGAAGGGAGAGGTGTGGGAAAGGCACTGTTAGACTTCTGTCTGGACCTACTAATTCCTCATTACCGTGCTCTGTTTCAGTTGCAATAAAATAATTTCCCCACTGTTAAGTCTGCTGTGCCCATGATGGTAACGGGACCCCTGTCCTTGTTCCAACCCATGTTTTCCTTCCGAGTCTCTCTCCCTGTCCTGTTGATGGGGGAGGGATGACAGAGCAGGTTGGAGGGCACCTGGCTAAGGTCAAAATGCTCTGGGCACACGGTAACCAAAACATGGTTGGTGCTGGGGTTTGCCAGACTGCCCTCACTGCCACTAACCTTGCTCCCACCAAGGAACGTGTCTGAGAATGGCCACAACTACCATAATGAAGGCACAAACACCCCCACTGCAGTAAGCCATCCAACACTTCTATTTAGGGCTGAAGACCTCACTGGCATCCCATTAACACACAGAATCTGCAATTTGTTGTACAGCAGGAACGCAACACAAGGACTCAGCCTAGCTGAGGTGCATTGGGAAACAGCTGTGAATGAGAGCAGCTGAGAGCCCAGCACTAACCAGCCCACCTCAACAGCAACATCCATGAAGGGAATTGTTTGTAACACCTTTCTTACCAAAGCTTTTGTATGTGTTTTCCATGGTTTAATAAGCCTCACGTTGAAAGGGCATACTTACTGCCATGAGGCCAGCAAGACATGCTTGGGCACCACAAGTTGTTCAGGTTGCATGTAGAATCAGGCATAAATTAAAGCCAACCAAATGGGAGCTCAGAGTAGTGCAGGTCTGCCAGTTTTGGAGTAGTTTTCTGTTCTGCCTCACCCACCCAGCAATACCTGTTACACAGGAACGTCAACAGCAACTCAAGAGACGTGTCTCTATTTCCATGTATTTTGGTTCACCTTTCCTGTATTTTATGCAAACCCTTCAAAACTTATTTAATGAAATTCAAGTTTATACAGTGAGTTTCAGCACAGAATTTCACCTACAGAAGCCAGTATCTGTGGTGTCCCCTGGGGCCAGGGGTGCAATGCCTGACTACAACACTATCAGTCGTGCAGGTATGAAGCTGGCTCAGCTGACAGAAGTGGTTTCCTGTCACGTAACTGTGAACCAAAATGCTGCAGTTCAAATGCAGATCCAATCAATGCATGAGCAGATCATGCTCAAGAACATTCCTATTACTACTGATAAAGATTTTATAATCGCTTTATTGAAAACCTATTCACTTGGATTCCACCCAAATCGTCTGCACACTCCAAGTATGGCACACAGAGAGAAAAGACACAACTCTGCCTGATGTTTGGAGTGTTTCACAGGAGACAGTTTCCACACTTGCAGGTGAGTTTGGGTAAGAGCCTGCTATACATATGCGCAGCTTTAGCATCCCATCTTATCAGCTTACTGCTAAAGTACCAAGGAATGAAGCTCTGCTCTTACCCATTCAGACTCCTTCCCCTGTTAGGCAATCCTGAAATCCCCAGATAATTGCAACTGAGAGCCACTGTACCTCTGAAAAGAGAGAGAGTGCAGGGGATCCAAACAAAACAAATCAAAGGCAGTGATGTGTGATCAGCGCAAGGAGACAAAGGTACCTGAGGGGCAGTGAGCACTGCTCACATCCAGGCCTGAGCACTGCTTTTGCAGGCAGCTGATCAGGGGCTTTGTTTCCAGCCTCCCTCAATGAGCCAGACTGGCTTCTGTCACCATCCATCTGTCCTACTGCAGCACAGAGCCTGCTGTCTTATTCAACAGTGCTTACCCCTGCAAACAGGTTCACACTCTGAATGTGCTCCTTCGGTGTTCAGTCTTCAGTACTAACACAGAAGGCCTTTAACAGCCCAGAGACACATCACTACCTCCAGGCAAGGGCTGTGCATCCAGTTTCTGCACAAGACAACAGCCTGGGCACAGTGCAGCTGAGGATGGCCAACCAGGACAGCTGTGCTGGGCTTCAAGACCCAGCATGACCTCTCTTCCACATAACAGTAATAAAAAACACCCAGATTTTCCCTTGAGAAATAGTTTGGCTCTGCCCAACACTGACACTCCAGAGCTGGTGACAGGAAACGTCCATATATCAATGCCTTGTGCTGTAGATTTCATCCCATGCCAGCCTTCCTTAAGGAGATGCTCTTCATGTACAGAGGGGCTCACCAGCTTGGGGCTGGGCCTCAGATTCTCTGGGAGCTCATCACGAAGGAGCCCGAGCACTCCTTGCATTTCCACACTCCTCGGGGGATGTGCTTCCTTCCTGCAGCCAGGCCAGAGCACTTCAGTGATGCAGGGATCGTAACACATCCAGACATTGCTATGGCTGTCTCTGCTCAGTCACTTGGTTTCATAAAATGAGTTTTCCTTTCCAAGAAGGTCGTCACCAAGTCCCTGCACTGCCCTGGTACAGTGCTGAGACCCAGCAGCATGCCTAGGTAAACGACCTGACCATGCTCACCATATGATCAACTCCACAGGCCACATCCACCACCTCACCAGGGACGGTCACCTGGATGAAACACAGGACAGGGGGTTATTTATCAAGCTGGTACTTTGCACCTGGTATTTCCTATTTCTGATCCTCCTTCTGTTCAACATGTCAGCTAGTTTCACAGGGATTTGTACCAATGCAAGTGCCAACTTGAAAGCACAGAAAGAGCAAGATTCAGCACCAGGCAGGCTTGTGCATTGAGCTGTGAAATACTCCTCTTTTTCCTTCCCAGAAGCACATAAAGCTTTGGAAGGAGAAAGGAGAGCAGGCTCACTAGCAGGCAGTGAGGAGATTGTAGCCTCAGCCCATCTGTTCAGCAGCAGAAGCAGCATGACTGAACAGAGCATAACCTAGACATTAGGAAGAGGATCTGCCCAAGCACCACAGGGATTTGCCTCTTCTGTCATCAGCAAGAACTGGAAAAAGGCAAAGGCTCAACTCAGCCTAAGGCGGTTTGTGCTCTGATGCTAAGAGACCAGCTCCTCACTCCTGAAGCTTATTCACTTAAAACTGACTTCAAATTTGAGGAAAGCAGTGTCTAAAAAAGCAAGTTTTTCCTTAGAGCCAAGAGAGAGGAGAGCAGCTAGTTCTAGGGCAGGTCACAGACAAGGATCCTGGCACATGGCCACAGTACTGTCAGACAGGAGCTGGCTGAGAGAGCATAACCTCCAGTGTCCACATCTGGGGAAGTGAATTCACAAATTCCACTCAGCCACAGCAGTGTGATTTTAGGCAAATGTTCCAGAGCTGGTCTGGTTTTGTTCATTTTTAAACAAAGAAGAAAGCATATTACAGAAACACATTTACTGCAAGTTCAGACACCCAGACAGGGACTCCAGGGTGGTCCAACTGATTGCCTCCCTCACCTCCTACTTGGCCTTCAGGGAGATCAGGAGCATCTGTTAGGCTGAATGCTGAACTCCAGAACCAAAGACTCTCCTCCATCCACTAAGTCTGGCTCTCAGAGCCATCTGTGAGGAAGCAGTGGAACTGGAGGCACTGGGAGACAGCTATGAATGCAGCTGAGTAAGGATCTCCTGCTGTAACCTGACAGTCAGCCCAGTGACCCACCAGCACAGGTGGGAAGGAAGCCCACCACTATGTGGACCTGTAGCCACTACAGACCAAAAAGTTCACCTAATTTAGGTGAGTAATGATTTGGACAGATGACCAACACTGATGGTTTTCTTGCAGCACATACAAACAGAAGCACAGGCTAGAAGGGGAAGGAAGAGACAGTAAGGGTAGCAAGCAGACGATGGTGGACAGGAAGGAGATGAGAACTGTTCACATGTGGCGGCACAGCACGAGATGCTGTTCTAGGATTCGAGATCATTACTGGCATAGCAGACTAAAAGATTTACTGAATACCTCCATTCCCAAGCAGGCTACACCAGGACCTCTGGAAAACAAAGCACCTCTACAGTCATCTTAGGCTTCCTCTCCTTTCAGAATTACTCAACAAAACCACACAGCAAATGATGGTCCTTGCCCTCAGGATAACAAAAACTAGCCAGAGAATATACTTGTGGCCTTAATACCACCATTCTTACCCTCCACGGGAAATACTGGTCTTCCATTCTTCCAGTTCCAAGGCACCCTCTTAGATTCTTCCCCCACACAAACAGTTCTCCTCTGTCTACACAAGAGAAAAAAAAAAAGAGCAGAGTCATTACAAAGGAAGAATTCTATTTGTGATGCTGGCCAATGTGGCTAGAGTGTTTCTGGGAGTACACAGGATTATAGAAGCAGTATGACAGTGACCAGGTTTACTTCAAGGTACAATAAATGTACCTGCATTTGGAGAAAATTATGCCCAATGAGCAGTACAAGAAAAAAGTTCTGAGCATAAGGCTTTGTCTCCCCCTCTTACACCACCTGCTTTGTCATTTTATTTGAAGGAAGAGTACAGCAGCAGAAATTCCAGGGAATCATTTGTGAAGTGAATAATTTGTGCTGAAAGTTAGACAACTGCAGTTGATCCGTATCAGCTATCATCAGAGCAAATCCAGTAAGCAAAGCAGTGAGCTCTGTCCCAAGCCATCACTGGAGACTGCTTATTTCACTGTCTGAAAGAAGTGACCTTCTAATGATAGCTAGGGAAAAGCAAAAATTTGTGCTCAACCAATTGAAGATTTGAGCTCCTCAGGAAAACACACAGATCTCAGAAGTGTTTGGATCAGCTCCACAGCAGAAACAACCAAAACACAATCTAGAACCTAAGTACAATTTACACTGCTTCTAACTCTTTCTGAATCCCAAGGGCAGCCCACTTACAAGCACCCTTCAACCAAACTGACAGTGTCACACATACCAATTGTCCCAAAGGACTCAGCCTGGGCATTTTCTCCTGCTGGCAGCTGGATCTCTGAACTGCTGCCTGATGTTAAATGACTTTGAAATTTCAAAGGCTGGGAACCCACACAGCCTGCACAGAGCACAGTATCATAACCTTTGCATATTAAATGCTTGGGTCTGCCCACCTCAGGCTGCTAACTCAGTTGGCCAGAAATGCCAAGAAACTCTGATCTCTAGCTTCATTTAGACTAATTTTCAGTTTGTTCATTTATCACATTAATTTTCTAAACTGCTGGAGTGCAGCAGACTGACTCATTCTATTCAGGAAAATGAAAAAAATCTTTTGGATTTCCTGTATGAAGGTTTTTTGTGTTAAGACAAATAACATTTCCTTAATTAACGCCTAAGATACCACAAAACATATGCCAGGAACCATGCTGACACCTGTAAATGTGCTGCCTCGCTCCCTGCTGCTGCATTCCTGTGTGCCTTCAGTTTCAAGAAAGATGGGTGCACTTTTTGGGGTGTGGGCTTTTTTTTTTGTTTTCATTTGGGTTTGTTTTTGCTTTTTTTCTCTTTTGCCAATAACACAGCAACATGACCTCTCCGTGCGGGTAGGACGAGAAACTTACTTGTAAGTGCTGCAAACTGGCTGAGTCCACAGCGAACATGAGCAACACGGATGTCTGGGCTGAAGTCTGACCAGCCAAAAAGGCTGGGTGGGATCATCTCTGGTACTGCTGTCTCCATTAGGTTTGGTCCTTTCCCAAGAATTCCGTATCCCCAGACAAAAACATTTCCTTCTTCTGTATTACAATAAGAACAGATTCTGTAAGAAAGTCTGTGCTTGTGAAATTCATGCCACAACCAAGAGTTAATCAGAACCAAAGGGATATTTTCCTTTCTTCCAGCTTAGTCTAACACTTTTTGATTCTTTAAAATCTGCAAATAATGCATTTCCATCCAAATGCCTCAATCTTTTCCTAAGCTATGCAAGCAAATCCAGCCTCCTAGGCAAAACTTCTATGGGGAAATATTGCCAACTGAAGAGTGAGTTGTATAAAATACTACAGCTTACTGACTGATGGGACAGAGGTTGAGAGTTTATTATCATGGCTTTCTTCTTGGATGCGTGCCCAAACCAGCAATTGGATGTCACTCTGCATGGCATTCTGCCTTCAGCTGGGTGCCTGGGAAAGGCAACAGTTGGACAGCATAAGAAAGCCTAAGTTTCTGCATCAGCCAGCTCTGTCCCTTCATATTAGAAATTCAAATGTCTGGTCAACACTCCCAATACTCCCATTAGAGATATGAATATCTTCCTTGAGATAATCCTTCAAGAAAGTAATGCAATCCCCTCCCTCACTCCTTCAAGCAGCAATCCTCCAGCTATGCCCCCCAGCCACTGAGAGTCCAAAGAACCATCACTAAGGACCTGCTGCACACTTTCACTGTTCTCAAACTCTCTTCTTTCCATCCCTGTTCATGATTTATTATAAACATGTCAGATTCATATGGAGTCTGAAGGGTTCTACTTGACCCCAAGTGTTGCCTTACTTCCTCCCTCTATCCATACTCATTATAGCCATACTCAGTATGACCAGCAGAAGAGACCAGAAGAGCAAACAGCTGCCATGCTCTTGCTCTAGTCTGCAGAAGCACTCACAACAGCACACACTGGAAGCAATGCTCTGTACTAGTGAAAACAACTCCTCTAGTACATTCTTAAATCACATTTCTCAGTCTCCCAGCTTTCCTCACAGCATATGGTATCCCCGTTTCCAGAAAACAAGGTACTTGTTCATAATGTTACAGTCCACCTACTGTGCAGCCTTGCACAGTGAACGTTTCTGGAAGTGAACTCACCTGTGAGCACAACGTTGCCAGTCCCTCCACAGGCAGCCTCCTTTACCTTCCCAATCTTGAAGGGCAAATGCCTGGGAACATTCACCTGTCCAAGATTGCAGAAGAGTTGTTAGAGACAAGGTAAACTGCAAACTAGACACACGTTTTAACTTATTCTCTAGTTCTGGTTAGAGCTTACATACATTGATTCCTGATGCAACTTTTATTGCCTGAACCATAAAATGAGTGCAAGTCCCAAAATTTAAAAAAAAATACATGAAATCCATTAAGGTGAGGACAGGGTGGAAAAGGTGGAAACAACTGGGAAGCTTACATGCATGGCAAGAAGGCTGAGAATGACTAATAACTGCTTCTTATCGCTGGCTTTTAAAGTCAGACACAATGGGGAAGTCAATAGGTGAGCATGTCTTCGTCTTCTCACTGGATTAGATCACTAAAATTCAGTCCGCAGTGGCATTTTTGAACATACTAGGGAAAAACTACTTCGGAAAAATTGCACTTATTTGGTACAGTCCAACACAACCTGACATTCGTAAAGAGCAATCTCCGATTTCATAGCTCTGCCATTCTACACTTTGGACTGCATCTATATTTTAGCTAAGACTCTCATTTTTGGCAAATGTGCCATTTGTCCATCTCAGATGCTGCAGACCTCCACTGCACACCCAGCCAGGAAAACTGTTACCCTGCATGATCTGATTGTTGTCCTCAGGCCTTATGGATCTCAGCATTTAGCCCTACCTTAAGGTTACACCAGGAGAGGCATAAGAAACAAAGCTTTCTAAAATTCTGCTAAAGCTATTCTAATAGAATTGTCTGCTTTCAGCCTTCTGCCAAGAATAGCTTGCGTATTGATTAATTTCCGGACTCCATTTTCTAAAGCAGCTGTAGTACAAGACCAACTGCCTAATTACCTCAGCAGTACAAAGCCTAGTGTGAAGTCAGCACTCTACCAGTGCCCCGTGCAAGTTTGCTCAAAAAAACCTTTTCTCTTGTCAGACACTGGAATTTGTTTAGGACTCAGTTATAAAGCCACTAAGGATGTCCAGGAAAAGTTCACCAGCATGCAGGTTGACTGGAAGGGATTCCAAGGGCCATCGGGATCAGCACTATGCTCAAAGTAGGATCACCTGAAATCCCAGGTTAGCCAGGCAAAAAAACTAATTCCTGTCCTGAAATTAGCAAAAGCACTTGAGCTGGGTCTCAATTTGGTGCAAAGTCCAAGGGATGGGGAAAGAAGAATATGGAGTTCTTAGACTAACAAACTGGGATGAGGTGACACAAACCTTTGCCTACCAAAAAGGGGAAACATACTGCCTCCTAAAGCTACACAAACGTGCCAGACAGCTTGGTTTTGTGCGTTTATGTAAAAGCAGCCTGCTAGTGGTGTTTGTATCTGCTGTCAAAAGAACCCAGAACAGGGAGAAACATGTAATTTTTAACTCTGTGCACAGCAGCTGAACTGAAACACATAAAAACTCACCCTCAGGTCAACTGACCTGTGTGGTTTCTGTGACAGACGCCAACTGCAAGTATTCTGAATTTCCCCAACCAAAGACATCTCCTTCATCTGAAACAGCCAGACAACAGTCCCCATAGGAAGAGACCTGGATAATGTTTACTCCAGCAATGTCACCATGCAGCTTAGTAGGAACACTGGTGATGTTATAGTGTCCAAGACCTGAAAGGGAAAAAAGTAGAGATTATGAAGAATTTTTTTCCAGACACACTTTTAATGGCTGCATAGGCATTAAATGCATTTTTGTCACGCTGTATCAAAATCACCCTTCCTCTAAAATAAATCTTTCTGTCCATACTGCTGAATTACCAGCTGCAACAGACAAGCAGCCACAAACACCACCTCCACTAGCCAAAGCCACCTCTCTGGAGTACACAACAACTTTATACAATCACACCCTGAAGAGTCTCATATCTCTTGTCTGCATGGACCAAAGTGTTTGAAGAACAACAATCAATATTGTTATTGTTGGGCAGATATCCCAACAGAGATGAAGTTTCACAAACTGGCTGCATCTGTCCTCTGCGAGGAGAGCCGTGAGTGACAGCACACTGCAATCAGTTAGACAACAGCAGGGGAAATGGCAAAGGAGGCTGGGAAGCAAACACTTCACATGACAAATTGCTGCCTGGAAAAGAGACCAGAATGTAGATGACAGAAGGCTGGGTTACACTACATTGGCACAGAAGAATCATGGGAAGAACTCAGCTTTGGGAGCAGCAAAATGAATAAACAGTAGGACTGACTGTGAGAAGGAAGGTCTCTGCAGTAAAAGCCACCACAAAAAGGGCCTGCTCAAGGATCCCATGCTAAAACATGTAACAGCCATCAAAGCACTCATCAGTTCAAAAGAGCAGAACAGACCCAAAACGAGAATCAGGAAGGCAAAGCCGCCACCAAACTGCAGAGCAAAGCTGCCCATGTCACTTCCACATCCCCTCAGAAGCTTTAAACAGCACACACACCCTTCTCCAACTGCATGCTTAGACTGCCAGGGCGGCATCCTAAAGGTCCTCAAAAAATGAACTGGATTGTCTCAGTTTGGTTACACAAGAGTACTGGAAACATCAGCTCACAGCTGGGAACATCAGCAGCCCCTTTCTGTCCACACATTCATGACAAATACACATCACAACTTCTCAATTAGAACGGCTTGCTATATTCATCAATTCCCTGCAAAGCAAGCGGAGCCGAGTTCCTACCTGTTTGTCCATCAGCTCCCCATCCACATGCATAGACTGTACCCTTCTTGGTTCTAAACAGACTGTGGTCCTGCCCACACACAACCTGCACACAATCAAGAAGTCACAGCTAGTCAGGAAAGGTCACATGTTCAGACTTGATTTAGTGAAGCATTACTGACAAATAAATTGAGCAATGAACATCTATGGTGTCCATCAGTTCAGATTTTGACCTTTCTCTCCTAATCACGTGGCTCTAGAGAAAGGGAAGGCCAAGAACTACAAGATACAACACAGAAAATAGCAGAATTTTCTTTATGGAAAGTGATGCTGCAGTTGATTTGTTCTAAGATCCAAAACAAGGAAAGAAAGCTGGATTCAGCAGCACAACACGATAAAACAGCAAAGAGTAAATAAGAGCTCTCCCTTCAAAGGATGCTAACCACATGATTCTTGATGCCAGCTACAAACTGCTGTGAATTCTTTGCAATATAAGTGCTCCAGGGCACACAGCTGTTCTCAAATCTGTATTTATGTTGAACTAGCCATCATGTCTGCCACAGCCTGAGCATGAATGAAAGCCAAGGAAAAAGTCATTCAAAAGCAGATATTAAAAATTAAACAAAGATTAAAGGGATTTAATCAACAGGTTAAGAGAGTGACTACCGATACTAAGCACATAACTGCTGTTATCAAAGTACAAACAGGTGCTAAGTATTCAACCCCCCCCAACTTAGTTTTACAAGACTAATTCAAAACAGTTTTAGGATGAACCACAGCACAGTCTCATCACGTGGGTGTAAATGAATGACCCTTCCTCGGAACAGGAGCAACGTTTGCCCACAGAGTATGGCTGCAGGGGCACAGACACACCAACAATGCTCCTGTGCTGCCAATACTGCAGCCATGGCAGGTGTTTCTGCTGCCTCTCCCAGGAACCCAACCTAGAGAAACACTGGCTAGTCTAAGTGGGTGGTTTCACAGCTCCTTTTTGAAAAGGCGAAGAAAAAATTTAAAACTCCTAAGCAATAACAAAGTGACAAAACGGAACAAAAAATCACGACAGGAAGAGAGTAATGGACTGAGAGCCCAGAAGCAGACACAGTACTCTGACTGTGGCTGAGCAGAAAAGAAGAATCATCTCCCCGACCTGCAGGTCACACTCCTCCTAACACAGCCCAGGGTATCATTAGCCTTTTCTACAGAAAAGCACACTGCTGGGTCATGGTCAACCTGGGCCTTTTCTGCACAGCTGCCTCCCAGTCACCCCTAGCCCATGGTGGTGTCTGAAACGTTCTTCATCAGCAACAGGACTCAGCCATTTCCAGGGCAGGCCTATTTCTCCAGCCTCTGGAGGGCAGCACCACCCTCTGGTTTATCAGTCACTCCTCAGAGTTCCAGGTCACCTGCTATGTGCTGAGGGAACTCTGGGATCCAGAGCACAAGTGGGAATGTGCACAGGTTTGGGCCCCAGCTCCCTGGGGCACTGCAGCTCTTACTGGCTTCCACTCGGCTTTGAGCCAGTGACTGCCCCTCCGAGTCTGGCTGTTCAGGGGTTTCCAACCCATTTCCAGGACAGAGTTCAGATGATCCACTTACCTGGACAACTCTGCTGTCAAATTCCTTCAGCTGATGAATGAGATGGCTTTCACTGGACACCAAACACCCACCAAGAAGAGAAAAGGCAATACAGAGGATTTCAGAAGACTGCAACTGAAAAACACAAAGGTAAACCTGCCTCTACTGAAAGCCACTTCATTACCACAAGTAGAGAAATTTGTTCATGTGTTGTTTCACTGCAAAATACCTGCATGAAGAAGGAACATAATTCTACATTCTCTTATTTAAGAACTGCCACTTTTAAAGTATTAGCTCTTGTGATAATTGGGGGGTAGGAGCAACCCTCAAAGACAGTCCCTAGTCTAGCATGAGCAGAGACACTACACATAATCCTGCAGTACCCATATAAACACTACACTTAGCTAGAGATAAACCAGCTATCCCAGAGCATATTGCAGTGCTAACATCCCTGTCTTTTTTTCACAATACCAGGAATTATGAACAATCCAATGACTGACTTCCAGTATCAAGCCTAACAACAGCTACCTAATTACAGCTATTTTCTCAAATTTTACAGACCACAGAGCAATGAACAAGATTTTCTTTGGTCCTGCTAGGGAATCAGAAACTCAGCATATTCACTCACTCTATCATACAGAGCACTTTGAGCACATGCTTTGGTGTGACCCACAGAACATCCAGTGAAGGAAAAGCACTACAGACTGAGGCAGTTACAGACTTAACAAGAGGATACCTCTTTCTTAACTAAATGGCACTTCTAACATCCTCAGGAACAGCACATGTACTCTGAGCAGCTAAAGGGAGAAAGCTCAACTACTAACACCAACTACCTCAAGCAATTTATGAAGGTTGGGTTCTTTCACTATGCCCTGTAAGAACTGTCCCATGCTGACATTCTTCTGTCTCTTGTGAGTGTGGTCAGCTGAGTGCTAGTGCCCAAAGCCAGGCTGTGTGTGTGATGCCTGCAGCACAAAAGCCTCAACTCAGACTCCCTAACCTTAAATGGTACGCTTATACTACCAGACCTTTTCCACCTTCAGGTTTTTCTGCAGGGTTGTTTTCATGCAGTTATGTTTCCAACATTAAGAAAGTTCAGGATCTTTGAATTCTCACCTGTAAATTTCATCTTCAACAACCTTCCGGCCACACTGTCCGTAAGAATTGTTTCCCATTGTGAAAACTGAAAAACAATGATAAAACATACAAGCGTTTTATTACTGCCCAATCCCCTGAAAGCCTCTTTTCAGATCCACACAATATTTTCACACAGTTCTAAGTCTGAAAGGTGGGGCACAGCAATGTAAAAATTGGCATAAGCTTTTTCAAAGTAAGTCCACTTGAATTAAAGCGACTGAATCCATTTTCACCACCAACACCCAGCAGTATTGTTGCAGGCACAGCAGCAGCACCTGGAGCCCACTGTGTGTCACAGCTGGGAATTGCTGAGCTCATCCTGCCATTGTCAAAGAGACTCAGAAACAGATCAGCATTCCCACAGGAGTGGGAATCAGCGGACCAACCAGCTCACCCACTAAGAAGCTGCACTGGATCACTTGGTGCAGCACTGAAGCCACTGCACCAGAGAGTTCCCAGAGATGTAAAGAGACAATTCACTAACAGGATCTTCTCTGTGAAGGACTATTAATTCATTAATTGCTTTTATAAACATGGCACTCTGGGGCTTCTAGGGGAAGTAACACAGGAGTACTGCACAGTCACCCAAATCTGGTTCAAAAACACATCTGGGTGAACAAGACAGGCTGCACTCAGCCAGGCTGGGGCTAGAGAAACAAACCTTGTGGTAAAAAGCTCCCAACACATTTACAAATTGCGCCAAGTGAACTCATGGCTTTCCCTCACAGAAGCAATCCCACAAAGGCCAACAGCTGCCTGCATCCCATTTACAGTGCTAACACCCACCTGGGATGTAGTTCTAAAGGACAGATGGCAATTTTTTTCAAGCTTGTAGTAAAAGCACAGCCAGGCACCCCTTGCCAGCATCAGCACAAGCAACACTGTACCTCCTTCACTATCTGTCAGGACCAGGGAATGGGCTCTCCCACAGGACACTTGCAAGATTCGAGTTTGCTGCGGCTTCTCCAGTGGTAATGGAATTGGAGACGGTTCCAAGACATATTCGTAGCCCTTAGCTTAAGGAAGAGAGAACAATTTTAAGCCAGTAGCTTCCACAAAGTCAATTCAACATGTATTTGCTGATCCTGTTGTACATTCACACATTCACTTCTGCTTAGTTATGAAAGCAGATACATTTTAGAAAGCCAACAGACCAATCAAAGAGGTTAACAGGGATTTATCACAGAGGGAGAGAGAGAAGGTAAAACCTACAGGGATAGCTGAAGCCAATAATCACTGCCTAAATGAAGGTCCACCATAACTAGAGGGTGAATGTTATTAAGGCTTCAGGTGGCAGAACTGTGAAACTGAGGCTTTCACCCACATGTTCGACCACTTTGATGAATACAGCTGCATTACTAGAGCTTGAAATCACACACAAACATTCCGTGCAACTGGGGATATTGCAAACCAAGGCACAAGAGCAACAATCACAAAAATGTATCAGGAAAGGTGAACAAAAAAATCTTAGTGCTTCATATTGAAAGAAAAGTAGATTACAGGCACTTTCAGAAATAAGGAATGCAAGAAAGACTAGCTAGGCTATGTCCATAGGGAATTAGACATCTAACAATGATGAAAAATGACACGGTGTACTTGATAAAGATTCAGCAACTTGAAGAACATGAAATCAGTCACATTCAACTGAGGGGTAGGGGGGAAGAACAGTAAACCATAAATCAATACTAGGGAAAAGGTTAAGGGGAGATAAAAAGCCTTGATATCAAAGTCACTGTAATAAGTGAAATCAAGTCCCGGAGGACCCAAAGCAATATTGCACGCAGGCAGCAGTGCCTTACTGGTTCTTACTGCCTTCAACAAAAACCAAAACAAAATTAAAAAATACACCCAACATTAAAAAAAAAAATTTAAAAGATCTACGCATGGTCTTTGCACTAAGACACTACTGGATGTGAGGACAGGCAGCACAACAGGCAGCTTTGCCAATGCAATAGAGCAGGAACTTAAAGGCAACCAACTCTGCCCATCCAGAAACACCTGGAAGTCACAAAGCAAAAAAACCTTTTCCTCTCTCTGTTGCCTCCAGCAGAAAGAGACAATGGGATCTGTAGTAACCATCACTGAGGGGATTTGGAGAAAAGAGCGAGGTGGCTAAGGAACAAGGTGTGAAATAGTAGTAGTTTAGATACAACCATCTAAAAGTCAGAAGGCTGCAAATTCCCTTGGAAATGAAGCATCTACAGCAACACAGTGTTGGAAGCAGCAGGCACCAAAGTCGGTCTGTAAAACAGCAACGGGCCACACAACCCAAAGGAAAACACGTCTGGGGGGGATATTAAACATGGAGCAGTAGCAATCCCACTGACCTTCACCACATTTTCAACCAATTTGGCCAAACACACTCTCTTACTTAGCAGGGCTTGAACTGCAAAACTGTTTAACCTATTTCTGGATTCTCTGACAAAAATAATTTCCAGGTCAGATGAAAAACAAGGTAATTCCAAAACACTCCTGAGATATCAGCGCATACAGAAGTAAGACTCAGCAAGAGCTGAAACCTTTAACAGCAGAAGGGAACAGAAGCTTCTGCAGCCCTTGCATTTTGCAGCTGCTGTTTCAGCGCACACTTGCTGTGTGTACACACTTACAGAACTACCCAGTGTGCCACCACAAAGCAGCACCATTGCAAACCTCCACATGCTGCACTGTAGCTGCAATTTTCTTTTGCTTCTCCACCAAGTTTAATCTTCTGCCCATATCAAACACCCTACCTTGATGGATTATACACCATAATGACAAGAACTGCTTTTATCATGATTTTCCTCAGCTGTTTATGGTGGGATGTCTATGCAGTCAGCCACTCTACGAGGACAGTTTGTGTTTTCTCTGTCTTTGATGGCAGGTGGCAATGTTCTGCACAGAAATTATCTTCTTAAATAAGTTTCAGAGCCTGGTGTAAGACAAAATGACTGAAAAACATGGTTTTCCTTCAAAATGCTATTTTTTTCTAATTGCTATTAGAATAATTTTAAAAGAAACCCTACAGCTTCACAAAAAAACACAGAGTGTATTTTAAAAACCCTAACTGGGGAGAGAAGGAGGACTTTAGTTTTTAAGTGCAAAGGCAACAGAAGCAAGCAAACCGTCCTGCTAAAATGATTTTATTAACTACTCTGTGCCTACTATCAAACTAATGATTCACAGCCACACATTAACCAACCTCACACCTTGCCGAATAAACAGCTACATTCCTGTCCTGACGAGACTAATTAAGTGCAGTGTACAGGACAGAGCCACACACTGACCAATTACAAAGCACACAAAAACACAGATAAATTTCAGAAACAGACCTGTTTAAAAAAATAAAGCACACCCTGGGACTGCATCAAAGCCTCCTGATGTTTTTTCGGAACTCCAACACATGAAGATTCCTGTACCACAGGCACACTGCAGCGTCACCCTGTAAGTCTTTAAAACACTTAAATCCTTACTCTGATCTCTTCTGCTTCTCTGGAATCCAAGCTGGGAATCCTTGTTGAGCCCCATGCCCCACACTTTGGTGATGTCTCTGGTATTAGAGGCCAGCAGTGTGAATCCATAGCCACAGGCAGCAGAGGATATCTTTGAAGACAGACAAAACCCACACCATTCAGTTAGAAAAGGTGGCTTAGAAAAGCAACTTTCACTCCATGCTGCTTGTTCATCAGCATTCATTCTTCATCGAGCTACATTCATATGCAGCCCAAACTCATGGCATGTATGGTCTTGCAAGAATTATCAGGAGTCTTCTGTGATAAACACAATGGTGAAAACTCAGGTCCAAAAGGAAAAAAAAGGGGGGGAACAAAATGGGGGAGGGGGGGAACCCTACCAACCAAACCAAAACAAACAGAGAGACAGAGATATTAAGAGAATAACGTTTTACTCCTTTTGACAAAATAAGCCCAGCATAAGAGCCACCCACATGAGGAGCAACTGTGGTCACTTGGTTTGTTCAGCCTGGAGAAATGGAGACAGGTCACATCTCACTGGGATCTGCAGCTCCAATCTCTGCTGTGGGACCAGGGCCAGGAGCCGAGGGAACCTCTGGAGCCGTGCCAGGGGAGGTTTGGATCGGCCATCAGGAAAAGGTTCTTCCCCCAGAGGGTGGTCGGGCACTCAGCAGGCTGCCCCGGGGATGGTCACGGCCTCAGGGAGCGTTTGGAAAACTAAAATTCTCAGGTGCAGGGTGGGACTGTCGGGCTGCCCTGTGCAGGGCAGGAGCTGCACTCCATGAACCCTCCGCGTCCCTTCCAACTCAAGATATTCTGTGAATGCTCTGACTTTCTCTGCACTAGACAGCAAAGCACGAGTGAAACATGTAGGCAAAAGAGTAACATGATTTTCAACACAAGTTTCCCATTTGTCAGGTGGGAGCAGCCAGGAAGCCACTGGAAGAGCCCTGTTTTATCTGGCAAATTCTCTTCACACCCTGCCTCTCTAATGCCTCGGAAAAAATTAAAAACACATATTTTCTAAACTATATGCTGCTGCAGTTAAACCAGTAATCATCCCATGCAATACCACTATATCGATAAAAAACACTGATTCACGGCAAATCCTTAAAAGCCGATTCAGTAACGCCGTTCTCTGCTGTGCTAAGCCCTGACCAGGCCCCGCCGGGGCGGGCCCACCTTCTCCTCTGTCTCCAGGCGGTACGGCGTGGGTTGGATGCGCCGCGGCTTCTTCCAGCCCGCGTCCGGCCTCACGAAGCTGGGGATGCCCAGGGCGCCCGAGTAGCTGAAGCCCCACACGAACACTCGGTCCTTGCGCTGAGACGCCTTCCCCGCATACTGGAACACTGGGGCGGCCTCCTCGGCCTCCCGCAGCCAGCGGGTGTTCGGCGGCCCCGCCGCCACGGCCAAGCCCCTGCGGAGCAGCCGCCGCACCACCCCCGCCATGGCTCCCCTCAGGCCGCCGCCATTTTGCCTCTGTCACACGCGGGCCCGCGCAGCGGCACCGCCCCTGCGCGCATGCGCCTCTCTACAGGGGCCCCGCAGCGGCCCCTGAGGGGCGCGGGGGCCCGCTCTGGGGGCTGCGCGACACGG
>WBMY01018584.1:149737-161177 GCA_013397315.1 Donacobius atricapilla
AGGGGGCGTGCGCCCGCCTCTGGGGGCGGGGTCAGAGGCGCCTGAGGGCGGGGGCAGAGGCCTCTGTGGGAGGGGCCCGAGGCCTCTGTGGGAGGGGCCCGATGCCTCTGGGGGCGCGGCCCGATGCCGCTGAGGGAGGGGCCCCACCCACCTCTGAGGGGAGCTGCGCCCGCCCGCGCCCGGACCCGCGCCTGTTGCTGTGGCCCGATCCAGAAAACTCAAGCCGGCCCAAACTCCAATCTAAACCTACACCCAGACCGAGACCTAACGCTAAACACACCCCCACAGCCCAGAGGGGACTTATATCCAGACCCAAAGATCAAAACTGAACCTCAGGCCTAAACCGACTCGTGGACCCAGAGCCATCCCAAACCCAGAGATCATCCCAAGCTCAGAGATCATCCCAAACCCACAGATCATCCCAAGCCCAGAGAACACACCCAAACCCAGCCCCGTCTGGCTGTGACAGGGTTGCCTGTGGTGGTGACCAAATACAGCCGTCCCAACACCCTCCGGGTGAGAAACAGGCCTGTGTCAACACTGAGCCCTTGCTTTCCCCTCCAGAAAAACAAGAAGCCGCCTTCCAGAAGGAAACTGCTGTCCTTTCATCCCCACAACCAAATTTCCTCAGGACCAGCATCTTTTGCAAGAGGCCCTTGCCCAATGTACACGCAGGAGGAACACCTTTCCTGCCATCATGCCCACACTGCTCCTCAGGGTCTATCAAATGTCTCTCCTTTATTGACGAAAACCACAAAAAGAATTCAAAATACAAAGATGTGAGGGCATCTAAAGATGAGGACTTTCGGTGCTTATAAGGAGCTGGTAGAGCAGGGCTGGTTCCTCCTCAAAGTGCTGTCAGGACACCTTTGGGTGGCTCTCATGGAGGATGAGGATAGGCACTGGGCTGGACTGGTATGGCCAGCAGCCTTCCCTGGCCTGTGGTGGCTGCCAGAACCACCTGGATCCCTGGTCCAGCTCCGAGCCCTAGCTGCACAGGAGCTGGAGCAGATGAAGCTTTGGGTGGCTGGTGTGGGGGCTCACAGGATCCTCACAGGATCTTCCTCCGTGTGCTCTCAGTGCAGCGGTTCAGGATGAGATCTTTGCTGGGACGGGGAGGAACAGCAGGCTGAGCCTTGGGCTTGTTGTCCTCGGGCTCATTTTTCTCAACTGCAAGTAAAAAAAGATGTACAGATAGGCCAGAGCTCTCCACCACACACCACCCTCATGAACATTCAGCAGCTTCTTACATAATGGCCACCAAAACTCCTGCCTCTCCTCCTGTCGCTGCTGCATGTAGGGGTCTTCCCATAGGTCACGGTGTCAGGATGTGCCCACCAGTGCCCAGCTGGGAGCTGTGCTCAGGGGAAGCCTGTCTTTAGGTCTGCATGAGGTCTGCCCATCTTCAGCTCTGGGAAGGTCATGGGTACTGCATGGGGACTACCAGATCTAAAAGGTATACCTCAATGTCTACCTCTCTCCTTCTTCGTGAAGAGAAGGTTTTTACAGGGGCCTGAACTGGTAGGACAAGGGGGAGTGGCTTCGCACTGTCAGAGGCCAGGGTTAGATTAAATATTAGGAAAAAATTCTTTCCTGTGAAGGTAGCGAGGCACTGGTTGCCCAAAGAAACTGTGGCTCCCTGTGCCTGGAAGTGTTCAAGGCCAGGTTGGATGAGGCTTGCAGCAACCTGATCAAGGCGAAGCTTGGAACAAATTGGTCCTTAAGGTTCCTTCCTACCAAAACTGAATTCTATAATTCTATGATTCTTCATGCAACACCTCCTTCTGGGGGCTCTGCTGACAGCTAACAGACATGGTGATTGCAATGGTAATGGCAGTGTGGGGAGGTTCGGTGCACGAAGGAAAGCACAGGTCCCACATGTGGGCTGACCTCCTTCCAGGAGGACCTCCTTCCATATTCTGCTCTGTCTGACCTATAGGCAGGGGTAACAAAACTCATTGCAAGAAACACCTCCCTGCACAGACTTTCCCCATGGGAAAAGGGCAGATGGGCATGGTGTGACCCCAGTGTGCCCTTGTGCTCCAGCTGCCAGCACTGGTGGAGGCATGGGTCATGCCTGCAGGATTCCAGTTCCATTGAGACTTACTGATGACATTGACCCTGTTCTGGGACTTTCCCCGCATGTTCCGCTGGTTCTGGATGTACTTCTTGCTGTTCCTCCTATAGGTCTCCTGGCTGATTTGCTTCCGGCCCTGCTTGTGGATGCTCTTCACATTTCGGATGGTGGATCTGCAAGGAGCAAGAAACAAAACTTTCAGTTTTCATGCTGGCAGCTCTCACACCACACACTTCTTTCCCCACACTTCCTCCTCTGCTTCAACCAAACCCCAATTTCTGCTTTTGGGTTTTGCCTGGTGGATGCCAGCCCTTGAGGGCAGCCATCAGTGAGACACAGTCTGAGGTGTTCAGAGGCAGCTGGATGGTGCTTTGCTAGCAAACACTGAAGGGTGAACCCTGAGCACAAGTGCGGAAAGTAATGGTAGGGACTGGTGATGAAGACTGGGCATAAGGCTGGAAGGATGAGCTGGGAATGAGGTTTAGCCAAGAAAGCCCCAGAAGTGATCTACAGCTCTTTGACGAATGAACATAAAGCACCTATCCTGGCCACAAAATTGAGGTCCCTGGTGTGCAGCTTGGCATGGCTCCCAGATGCTCAAGGGGAATGGAGTATGGGGCACATGTCAGTGTGCCCCTGGATGTGCAGTGTTGAACGCACAGAAGAGAAACTACTTCGAGGAGTGAAAGGCTGAGCAGCACGGGGCTGCTGCAGGGAAATCCCCAGCACTAGGAAATGTCCTCGGGCAGGCAGACAGAGGCCCCTGCCTTGCTTTCAGTATTGTGGCAGGAATGAGGCAGCTCCTGATGACCACCCCATGGCATTGTCCTCCTGCTCTTCTCAAAGAAATGTGCCTCTGCCTTCAGCCCCTTCCTGGTCTGAGCACATACCCCATGTCACAGCAAAGCTCTTGCCCATAAGAGCAGGTCACCACCTTCGCAACAGGGCTTGGCCTGGCTGCCAGTGCCCCGGAGGCAACAGTCACAATGGCAGGAACAGGAACAGGCCACTGTCCTTGGAACAGGCCACCTCATCTCCCCCAAGGCTACCAGCAAACATCATTGTGTTCAGATACGTGGATCTGGACCACTTTACACTGTCAATCCGTGCTCCAGCAAAAGTGGATTTGGAGAGATTTTATAGCAGGCCTGATGTTTCATCTTGCAGAAAAAAGAGATAGCAGCAAGTTCTGCCCTTTTTAGCCATTCTGTTTGCATTGGAATTCAAAGAGAATCATTGCTTTTTATCTTTTTAATCAAAATAAAATCCCTTGTATTAGCTTAAATCCTCCCATTAGATTAGGCCACTTGGCAGCTCCATTAAGTCAAATCTCTCCTTGACTCTGAAAGATTCAGTGCACACACTTAGGAAGTAAGAAAATGGCCAATTAGAAAATAAAAGATTAGTCCAGAAAAGAAACTTTGCAGAAGGACAAGGAGAAATACACCTGACAGGAGGACCTGTTGGAGCAAGGCTCTTGGAGCCCTGCATCAGCAATGCTGGGGTGCCTGCGGTAGTTGGGGACACCAGAGGGAGTGGGAGGACAGCCCTGGTCTGTCTGTGCCCTGCTCACATTTCTCCAGGCAGACCCTCACTGACAGGGCAAGCAGGTGACACCACAACACCCTGTCTGGTTTAATTTCATCTCCCTCAAGGAAGAGGGAGATGTTCTTGTGCCTTCTACACAGAGCTTCTCCTACCTCCGTGGAGGAGCACCCCGGTTCCTCAGCTCACTCTTCACAGAGGTGTTCACCTCCCCAGCTTTCTGCAGGTACATGGAGGGGTAATAACCTGTGATTTCATCCTTCCTGCAGTGCAACACAAAACAACATCATTTGCGGTCATGGCTCTGCAACCACCTCCTCAGTCCAGGAAAGAGATCTGATCATTCTTGTGGGTGGTCACAGAGTCCCAGAATGGATTGGCTGGAAGGGACCTTAAAGGACCTCATTCCAACCCCCTGCTACAGGTAGGGGCACCTTCCCCTGGAAGAAGTTATTCCAAGCCCTGTCCAACCTAGCCTTGAACTCTTCCAGCTCAGGACATTCCATGAGTCATGGTTCATGCCTGTCCCCCGCTGGTGCCATGTGGGTTACCTCTCATGTTCCTTGCAGCTGGGATGAAAGTTGAGGTTTTGTAAAGCAAAATGTGCCAGAACAATTAGAGGCAAAATAACAGATACTTTTTTTTTTCCATCTGCCTCCTTCTTGGATATTTCTGAAGCCCTCAGCCGAGGAATCTCCAGCTGCAATGTTTAATATCTGGCAAAGAACAGACTCTGAGAAGCAGCCCTGGAAAAGGAAGCGCTGGGCAGTGGCACCAAAGACGCCATGGCTTTCCCTGATGTGGAGAACCATGGATGCTCCCTTCCCTCTGCCCGAGTGCCGCTTGCCTGACCATTCATGACATCTCTTACCTGATGACCCACCAGCCATCAAGGAGCTTGTGGATGACTTCAATGGTATCACCCTCCTTGAGGGTCAGCTCATCCTCTTCCACAGCAGTGTAGCTTTTCTGGACCACGTACGCTTCACCTACACACGAAATGGGGATGGTGGATCATGTGCTGACACCTCAGGCATGGCGGCCCAACCCCCAGCCATGGAGAAGAGGAGGCACCAGAGCATTAGAAGGCACCCTACATTTTAGGCAAGACTCAGGGTGCTTCAGGTTTGGATTCAGACTTCCCTCAGTGTTGTCATTGCCCATGGCTCATCCTGGCCCCTTCACCATCCCTCCAGAAGAATGCTTTCGGGTGCAAGCAGAGGAAGCACACCTATGGTGTGTTCAGAGTTTGGGTGGTGAAATAAGGCAGAAGGAAGTCTTGTGCTAGTAGAGCCTGCTCCAGTGTTGTGAAACCCACAAAGCTGAAGCTGGTTGAGCAATTGGCACAAATCTGCAGGATCCTCCCCCCTGCTCCATGTGATAAAACCCTGGTGTCATGGCAATGCAGAGGGCAGGGAGCAGGGCTGGGCTGTGATGAGGACAGCACAGAGGTGAAGCACTGTGAATGCCTGAGCCCAATTTGGATGCTGCACACCATGCTGTTCTGCTAACCCAGCATCTCAGCCTTCACCCAGCCAGCTCAGCATGGCCCCTGGGTAAAGATCAGCCAAAACACAAATCTCACGCTGAGTTGCAGATCATGGGAAGCTCCCAAGGTAGGCACTGAGGCACCAAGCCATGAGATTTATCCCTTCTGGCAGTTCCTACAGCTGCATGTCCCTGCCCAGTGATCCTACTCAACCTGAATTTCCCAGCTTTGCAGTGAGCCATCTCTGTGGAGAGCTGCAGTGGGCTGTGCTCTGACACGCACACACCCCCTGGTCACCCCAGCATTTTACCTGCATAGTTAGGCTCCTGCTCTTCAGACTCATCGGGACCATCCATTGGCTCCAGATAGGCAGCAGGTACCCAGCCTCGTTTATTCTTCAACTGACAAAACCACCAGCCTGCAAAGAGAGCAACCATGGGCAAGAGCACGGTGTTGTGGGGACTGGCCAGGGCAGTGCAGGCATCTCCGTGTCCTGGAGCAAAGGGATAGTGCTGGGTCCAGTCTCTGCTGACATGGTGCAACCAGAGACCTTAACCAGTTCATCCTGTTCCTGCTGGGCAGGAAGCCTCACAGGCTGAGGCATGGCCAGGATGTTGCAGAGTTTTCTAGAGCTGCCCTTCAGCCTTCACTGCTTAGCTAGCTCACGGGCTGTTTGGACACAAGATGCAAGGGCAGTACTCATTCCTGCTGAAACTGTGGCAGGGAGTGGGCTGGCCCTCAGGGGCTCTGCAGGGGAATGGACACATACCGTTCTCACTCTTCTCCACAACATCCACCATGTCCCCAGCTTTGAGAGCCATCTCAGATGTGGAGCTCTTCTCATAGTCAGCGATGGCTCGGTACGTTTGCAGGACAATGGGGCCCGTGATGTCTGCACGAGAGAAGTGATGGATGTTCCCTCCTCCAGACCCCAGTCCAGAAACATTCTATTTCAGGCAGGCCAAGAGCAGCCCCAGGACAGCCCAAAGTGCCCTCCCAGCCTCTTTCAGCCCCAAACCAGCTGGATTCAGGAGAATGACTGGATTTCAGGACAAGGATTTTTCTTCCCCACAGCTGCAGCTCTGGCACAGCAACCATGCTCTTGGTGAGGATATCTGCCATGGAATGACAACCTCTCTCCCCAGCAGGTTTCATTGCTGCTGAGGCAGCCACTTGCAGCCCTCTGAAACCTCTTACCAGTGAGGTTTTTCTTGGAATCCTTCGGCAGGAGGAAGACCTCAGGCTTCTTGATCCTAGACAGGTCAGAGCAAAGGCAGCTCAATGCCAATCAGCCCTATCCATCAGCATCGACACCCTCCCTGCAGGCTACTGCCAGCACCCAAGGCCAGGAATGCAGGATTTCCCTCAAAATAGCAGGCAGCTGGACTCACTGGCTGTCTGTGACAGGGTTCATGTCGTCATGACGGACCTTGAAGAAGTTGACCACATGCAGGCACCGGGAGATCTTGTGGGGCAGGTTGATCAGTGCGTAGCAGTACTCGGCCAGTGTCCCTTGCCTGTTCTCAGTTGAGCGCTGCCCATCAAACCACTTTGGGGCTGGGGGAGAGGAGAAAGGGCTCAGAAAAAGCTGACAGAACGCCTTGGTTTTAATACTTCCCCAAGCACACTGCTCTGAATTACTAATTTTGTCCTGCAAACAAGTGGGTCTGGCCCCGAGGTGCTGCATGGCTGCATTGTGCCAATAAGGTGAGGCTCTGTGGGAGCACAGCTCACACAAGCCCAGAAATGATCCTGTTTGACCCTATTTCAATTTTAGGGTAACTCCTACATATGTGGTCAGACTAAGCCCAACTAATGGGCCACAAATACAGCAGATGCACCGAGGCACCAGGAGGGGCTCAGGGGACCAGCCTGCAGTCAGAGGAGAAATGCTTTATCCTCCCATCCCACTGGTCATGGTGTTCTTGACTCCAGAGCTCTAAAATACTGCTGGCAATCCCACCTTGAGCAGTGTTGAACCACACGATAGGGGGTGCTTTTGTGTGGTCAGTGGCACCCCATGCCCCCCGGCAGTCTGACATCTGTCTGGTCCCCAGTGCTCTCCGTTCCCCAAATGGAACAAGGATGCTTTGAACAGCCCCAGCACAGTGGGGGCCGGCATGCTGGAAGAGGCCCAGCATGGTGGTGTTAGTCCAGCTGCAATGGAAGCCCCCAGACTGGCGCCCACACTGCTGCACAGCGCAGGCTTACTCCTCCTCCAGAGATGTCAGCCACAACTGCAGCTCTTTTTCAGACTCCCTTCTGTCTCCTTTAAGGCAGGAAATTAAATAAAATGGGAAAGTTTTCTGGCGTGCACCTCACTGGGAGACAGAGCCTCAGCTGTTTGGATCAGGAGTTCATTCTCTGTCATTGAAGACATATTGCATTATTTCCTCTTACAAAGTATCTGTGTTGCCATAAGGGCATTAAGCCAACACCAGTGATGGTGTCACCAAAAGAGGGCTCAGCTCAGCTCCGCTCAGTTCAGCCTCCCCAAAGCCAGAGACTTCGCGCCAGCCTGGGGTCATAGGGATCACAGCTGATGCTCCTGGACGTGCCTCTGGGGTGCCCAGCCTTCAGAGAGGAAGGATGGGGTCTGCAGGCCCGCTGAGTGCTGGGAAGAACCACTGCCACTGCTCAGATCTTTCTGGGGTTTTGATTTCAAGCCTGGTGTACAGGAAATACTGCACCACGCACCTGTCTGGGAGCAGCCAGCACAGCTCAACCCACCAGGGAATTTCCCAACTAGCTGCAGTTTCTATTCACCCCCCAGCCGCGGTGCTTGCCCCTCACCTGGCAAGTGCGGGATGATCCGGTTCTCTATGTTGATATCCCCGGATTCAATGGGGAACATCTCCTTCAGCGCTTTCTGCAGAGCAGAGCCAGGCACAACAGTGAGGATGGCACCAGGGGAACACTCCGTGGCACCCACTGCTCTGCCCCTAGCGTGACTGCTTTCCTGGTGCCTGCCCTGCTGCCACTAGCACGAGTTGGCTGGATCCCACACCTCGGCGCCCTGTGCCCAGGGACACAGAGCCAATGGCTCCCACCTTCGAGGGGCAAAAGAGATTGAAGGACTGGACCCAGGAGCCTCTTTTGAACCAGGTTTGCTTTGAGGCAATTTCAGATGGCATTCACCCTCCTTTTTCCACACCCCAAGGCTGTGTGTCCCGGGAGGACTCACGTGGAACTCATATATCTCAGTAAAGCGGCGGTAGACGACTTTTTCAGTGAGGTCATTCCACTTCACCAGGAACATGTAGACCTGAGGAGCAAAGCAGAGGCTGCAGTTCTGCAGGAACACCACACCCCACTGTGCCCAGGGGAGCCCCGTGGATGGTCCAGTCTCAGTTAAAATTGAACGTTTTCCTTCCACCACCCCAAAGCAAGTAGTTCTGCCTTGCCAGCAAATAAACTGGGCACTAGGGGAGCTTGGAACGGACGGAGAGGGGACAGAAACCTGCAGGTGGGTGGGAAACGAAGAGGAAAAGGCCCTTTCCAAGACTGCAAAGTAACCCAGGGCTTGCAAAGGAGGTGCCCGAAGTCTTGTGTATTCAAGACATTTTAGTCTCTGGCTGCCTCCAGTTCATGTTACCAGCCATGACCCCCTTCAAAGGAAGCATTTAGGCTCTCAGTCACATTTATCTAAGGAAATTTGTTGGCCAGGCTTTTTACCCAGGCCAGTCCTCAGTCCTCACATGCCAGAACGCTGCTGAGTACTCACGTAGTGCTGGCTGGGGAAAAACCTTTTCTCGTAGCCCAGCAGTTCGATGTGCCGGATGAAGGCGTCCCCCATTGCTGCTCCTGCCTGCAATGCTCCACTCCGAGTCCTGCTCCTGCCTGGCCGCTGTCCCCTCCCCTCTGCCCTCGCACAGCTCGGCTTCGTCTTAAAGCCCTGAGGAAGCGGAACTCCCGCTGCAATCGCACCCGCAGTTGTTCACCCGCCGTGGTTTGTGCTGAGGCGGTGTTTCCCGAGGCAGGTTCCCAGCCCAGCCCCTCCAGGGTGTCCAGGACTGGGGAGGAGGTGAGCTGGGAGGCCTTGGGGACAGCCTGGAGGGACCTCTGGGACCAGAGGACAGTGAAGGGTGAGTGCCAGGCTGGCTGCCCTATCCAAAGGACTCCTCTGAGCGCTGCCCCGCGATGGCACAAGGTACTGCAGCAGAGGCTCAAGGACAGGGGCCAGAGACTCGCTTTACCCTCTCTGTCACAGCTGGAACGGCAGAATGAAGCATGTAACACACTCCTGAGCCCCAGGAATGGCAGGTGGGGAAGCTGAGGCACAGCGCAGCCAGGATAGGGAAGCCACGGGCTCAGTGTGCAAGACCCCCTCCCCTTTCATCACCATTTACTTCCAGTCACTTGCAGCTTCCCCAAAATCTGCCACCGAAAGGTTCCTTTGAGGAGTCCCCGAGCACCTGAGACAGTCCCAGCCCTGCTCACCACCTTACCTGGGCACAGGGCTGAATGGGAGAGGACCCCAGGCATAGGGAAACCCCCGAGTGGGCTGGAGACAGAGCCCTGTGTCCCACTGGGAGAGCAGGAGAGTCCATTGCTAAGCCGTTCTGAAATGCCACTACAACCAGCTGCATTCATGTCCTCCTCCTTCTGCATCCTCAGCCCTGAGCAGAGAGACCTGAAGGGATGTGAGAGCTGCAGGGATCAGTCCCACACTGCTTGCGAGCAAAGGTGTACCCAGGAGCACTTCTGTCCCCATCAAGGGCACCCTCAGTTACAACAGGCACCAGAGGTGGGCAGGGACCTGACAGAGCCAGGCCCCGCTCTGCACAGGACCCTCGGAGGAGCCCAGCTCCAGCCAGCTCCATCCCTGACTCTGCTCCCTGCCCTCCGGAAGCCCGAGGACAGCTGATGTTCCCGGCGGGCCAGCACGCTTCCAGGAGCTGGTGTCGGAGCAAACCCAGCCCCACGCTCCGCCAGGAGCAGAGAGGCAGCAGCCCTGTCCCCTGCCCCTGGCAGGCAGCAGCCCCAAACCACAACAGACCTGCCAGAGGCTCTCCCCACTGACCAGCAGCACCAAACCCTGGCACAGGGGCTGCCCAATGCCCTTTTGTAAAGACAAAAGCTTCCTCTGGCCGTATTAAAAACATCAAGTAGTAACCGTAGCCCTCCCCTGGAAGCTGGGTGTGGTACTTGCAGCTGTGCTATAGCAAAAGGTCATTTACATTCGGTTTCTTTTATTTTAACGTGGGGACTTCCCTACATGCAAGGCAAAATTATTCAACCACAGTTATTTAAAAATATCCATTTAGGGCTGTTTGGATTCTGCTCTGTTAGTCACCAGATAACTGCTGCTTATGCAGAACACCATAAACTTTGTCAAAAAATCTAATTTCATCATTACAATTGTTTGTACTAAATTTAAAACTGCATTACAGACAGTACATTACTGGAAACCCCTTAATTTACATGTTTCTTCCTGTTTCCTCACTCCTCATCTTGTGATGTGAGAAATGAAAGGTTTTAGATGCGACTATCAGTGAAGGATTAGTTCACAGCATAACACCACCCGTAACTGTGTGATACAGTGCTGAGCGTTCCATCAAATGTCTCACAGCTAGTATGTGTCAAGAAGCACAATTTTAGAAGAAAATTCTCAGAAAAGGAACATCCCATCTGAACGAGGTGAATTCTGTTGGTTTTGCAGAGTCTGGTTTTTGGTAGCCAGGGGGCTACGGAGGTGGCTTCTGTGAGAAGCTGCCAGAAGCTTCCACCGTGTCTGGCAGAGCCAATCCCTGATGGCTCTGGAGATGGACGCGCTGCTGGCCAATGTCGCTGTGCCTCTCCGAGTGCCCACTCTGCCAGCCCGGGCTAACCCTGGCACGCAGGCAGCAGCAGGTACAGCTCCATCTGCCACACAGACTGGCTGATCCTGTGGGCTCCTCAGCGGACCCAACTCACGGCACTGGCCCGAGGGCTTGTGCTAGCGATGAAGGCGAGGAGAAAGGAGGGCTCTGAAATGTTAATTTTGAGAAATTAAGGATTTTAGGAGAGTTAAGATCATAGTCAAAGCAGATGTTGCTGAGTTAGCTGAAGTAGATAGATAAGCCTTTGCCTGTGGCTAACAGAAGCCGGATTCAGATAAGCTACCCCGGATCTAGTAACTCATTGCTTGTCAATTTTAAGCTGTTCTTGCAATACAAAACAATAGCCCAAACTTCCCCGTGCTAAAAAACAGACCGAACACAGGAAACCGTAAATTCTACCAAGGATTCATCTGTCACGTTTGTCACAAATACACTGCAAAGGTAGAAAGGTCAGAACAAGGAAGACTCCTTTTACTTCATCATTTTAATTGACCCCTCCTCAGAAAA
>WBMY01018584.1:161634-199344 GCA_013397315.1 Donacobius atricapilla
GGGAGTCAGAGATCCACCCGCAGCGCCTGGGGATCCATGGGGGATGCAGAGATCCACCCACAGCCCACGGGGATCCTCGGGGATGCAGAGATCCACAGCCCACAGGGCAGGTGCGATGCTGGAGCAGGTGGGTGCCTGCAGGAGGCCGTGACCCAGTGGAAGAGCCGCAGGAGAGAGGGCTCCGCTTCCAGGCTGGAGCAGCCTGTCCTTGGAGGTTGCACCCCGTGGAAAGGGAAACCCACGTTGCAGCAGTTTGAGGGAAGACCATGTGCCTGTGGGGAGAATTCACATTGCAGCAGTTTTGGGAGGACTGCTGCTCGTGACATTGGAACCATGTTGGAAAAGTTCAGAGAGAACTGTCTCTCCCATGGGAGGCACCCCAGGGTCTCACAGGGGAAGGATTCCTCTCCCAGAGCAGTGGAAGAAAATCTCAGTGATGAACTGACCAAAACCCCCACGTGCTGTCCCCTGCACTGTCAGTGTGAAGGTCGGAGGGGTAGAGGGGGAAAAAGGTGTTTTAAGGACTTACTTTACTTCTCATTATCCTCCTCTGATTTTGCTAGCAACAAATTCACTTTGTATCTTAAGCCAAGCCTGTTTTGCCCTTGGAAAGTCTTCTCNTTGCACCCCGTGGAAAGGGAAACCCACGTTGCAGCAGTTTGAGGGAAGACCATGTGCCTGTGGGGAGAATTCACATTGCAGCAGTTTTGGGAGGACTGCTGCTCGTGACATTGGAACCATGTTGGAAAAGTTCAGAGAGAACTGTCTCTCCCATGGGAGGCACCCCAGGGTCTCACAGGGGAAGGATTCCTCTCCCAGAGCAGTGGAAGAAAATCTCAGTGATGAACTGACCAAAACCCCCACGTGCTGTCCCCTGCACTGTCAGTGTGAAGGTCGGAGGGGTAGAGGGGGAAAAAGGTGTTTTAAGGACTTACTTTACTTCTCATTATCCTCCTCTGATTTTGCTAGCAACAAATTCACTTTGTATCTTAAGCCAAGCCTGTTTTGCCCTTGGAAAGTCTTCTCCCAGTCCTTAACTCATGAAGCCCTCATTAAATTTTTCTCTCTCTGCCCAGCTGTGGCAAGGGAAGGCAAATGAGCAACTTTTGTGGGTGCCTGGCATCTGGCCAGTGTCAAACCACAATAAAAGTTTATTGAGTTCATGAACTGATTCATGTTTTGGGAAACAAGGCTGGGATCTGAACACAGGATCCCATTTTGAGAGATGGAGAATATCCATGTCCTCCAGACCAAGCTGGTAGCAGGGCTCTCAGCAAGGCCCCACTGCTTGGGAGTGGGAAGAGCACACAGAGGACTTCAGAGGATGGATTTCAGTCAAGGTTGTTGAAGATGGAGTGCTGAAGGTTAAAAGTTTCTTAGGCAAATGGACTATCCTCCTTTTGGCACTGCTCCACATAAAACTAGTACCAAAACTTCTCAGAATATAAGAGCAGATGGAAGGAATGCCACCCTAATCTTTGTTCAAAACTGAATTTTTGATTTTTGGTAGTTTAAATTCCAGCTTAATTCATTACGGAGCCAAGGGAGGCCTTTCTTATGTCACTGATAGCAGACAGCTGTTACACAGTCACAGAAATGAGAGCCTGCCCTCTTCCTTGGCTGTGGGTCTCTGACAGGACAGACATGAAGAGAAACAAAGAAGAAGAGGTTCAGATTTTATATGTGGAAAACTTCAGCTCCCAGGAGAGCCAGCAACTGCATCACAGAGATTTTGGACCTCAGCTGCTGGTTATGCTTTGAGAAAAGCCAGGGTGCCATATCTGAGGAATGCCCAGTTGCACCTTGGACACCCTGAGCCCTACACTGCTTGGATCCAGAATTCCCTTTTAAGAGAAAGGTGCCAGTCCACTGCACAGGACAGGCTTTTAAAGTTCAGTAGAACATGGGAAATAAATACTTGTCTACTTCTTTGTCACCACAAACCTTCCCTGTTGGGACAAAAACTAGTCAGAGCTCTTAAAAGTTGTTGCAATTTCATGTATTCATTTATTTATCAGTACAACCAAGGCTTTTTAGGGCATATCTCATGTACTACTAGTTTGAAAATGAGTGAGATTTTCATACATGCTCAACATCTTAAAAGTCTGCTAACTGTTAGGACTACAGGTAATTTCTTAATACAGAATTGATATCTGGAAGGTATAAATATTGGTGTAATTATTTCATCAGACTAATTTCTCTCAACTGGATATAACTCAAAATGTCTGAGACCAAAAAGAGCCTTCAGCACTGAGTGCCAACTCATTGCCAAATCAGCATTATTGCCCAGGCAGCAGCAGGCCACTCCCCATGCACACCATGGGAAGGCTCCAGTCCTTTCAGCAAAACCATTGCAACCATTTTTCCTTCAGCTCCTGAATACAAAGTTTCAGTAGAGCCACTCTGCCCTTACACACTTGACAAGGCAATACCTGGAATTATTTCTTTTCCCAGTTCCTTGGCTGTGACAGTGCCCTCATTTGCAGTCAGCACTAACAGCTCCACTGGCAATGGAGAGCTGGCAGGCAGCTGTGCTAGAAGTGCCTCCTAAAGAGGGCCGCGAGTAAAGAAGGGATGAACCGTCCTGCTTTTGCAGAAGGGGAAGTCAAGCCAGCTGAAACCCGGGGAAAGCTGCATTATCTCATTTCCCCATTCTAAACATGTCCAGAAGTAAGTGTGAAACCTGGTCCCAAACTGCTGCTGGAGGTTTGCCAGCTCAGCACGTCTGTTCTAGTGAGCAGCAGGCAAATGTGTTGATGGCTGTAATGTGGACAGTGCCCACAGGGCTGGGTTAACAGGTGAGCTACAGCAGCTGGACTCATTCCATGGGGCTGGAACGGCTGTCTGCTGAGGCAGGAAGGCAGCAGGGCACCACCAGCTCCAATCTGGAGAGAAAGAGGATGAGCTTTTTCAAAATGCCTCAGCATGGAGCTAACCCTGCCCCTGCTGACATCACCAGCACAAAGGATTGAAGGGAGGGCACCGAGATCTGCATGTTGTGAAACACAAGAGATGTCCTACACGTCTCCCTTACCTCCAGAATGACAGAAATGTGCTGCTCTGAATTTTCCAGCTGAATTTCAGGTTGCTCCCAGGGAACAGCCACTGCAGTTAACTGAATTTAAGGCTTCAGAATTTTCCTTGAAGATACAACCACCTCACCCATGCAGAGCTGGATTTTGGCCTCAAAGACATGACTGGACTTTACTTCTTTGCTGGCAGGAAACAACCACGCTGCAGCATGTTCTACCTGCCTACAGAATTACTGCTAGGACTTGATTTGTTGTAAAAGACATAACTGTATACTGCATGGACAGTCATGAAAAACATCAGAAAGGTCTTTATTTCTTCATCAAGGAGTATGATTTACCACTTGTGCATAATGCAAACATCTCAAAACTCATGCCAGTAAAACAGAAATCTTTACAAATAATCTGCATTTTTAGAGATTACCATATAGCCAGAACTGTACATCTCTAACGGTTTGTGAAATTTGGAAAAAAAAATATGTACGTGATTCCTACGTGTTGTGGTGCATAACCAGGACTACAGGGGACTTAATTAAATGGTTGTAATCACAGAATATTCTGAGTTTTTGACATGATGGGACTTAGGGCAGGCTGTAGCATGTTTGCATAACTAGTTCTAGATGAGCAGAGGAGCATCCCCACAGCCTCCAGCAGAAAAGCTCTCACACAAGTCCACACAACTGTTGCCTGAGGTAGGACTGCAGGCCCAAACCCATCATATATAAACTGTGTGATACTCTGATATAACATGTACTTACTTCCTTGAATTAACAGAGCAAACCATGATGGGGTTTAATTTCAGTTGGTTCCTAACCCATACACTGGCATACCGACCATTTCAGTCTATCACATTAGTGCATACTAACAACCAAGTGAAACAGTTTATCTTTTATTTAGGAAAAACATATGAATGCATAGATATATTAGGAAAAATTAGCTCAAATATACAGACAGATACTATTGTCCAATGAACCATTAAAGTAATAACTGAAAATTAACGTGGTGGGGTTTTTCCTCCCAAGTAAACAAATGGAACTCTTCAGGAATTTTTCATTACAAAAGTTAGGATGCATTCAGCTACAGTGAAATTCAGCTTTATTGGAAAATGTATACAGCCTTACTTAAGTCCCTGTTGATTTTAATCCCTGTCATCTCCCCAGCATTGTTGCATCAAATTTAGTCCTTAAAATATATTCCAAAGTAAACTCAGACATTCCAAATCTACAGTCAGTCATTGGTTTAAGTCAATTCACAGAACTGCTGAAAAAGTAAACATTTCTATATAAAATACAAAAGGGTTTGTATAGAAGATACTTCTCTTATACAGTTATATTACACAGCTTTAGACAGGCCAAGCAGACTCTTCTCAGAACGGGAAGCTTCTGACTAGGTAAGAGAAATTTTAAAAAGTAAGTTAGTTTCATTGAAGCTTTGTGTCTTATTACAACTATGAGCAGTTTGTATTCTGTTTTCCTGTTCTTTAGGCCTAGATTCAGCAAGCATGCAGAAGCTGAATATTGCTCTCAATAAATATGAGATTAAATGTGTGCTTGAGTGGTCTCTGTCAGAATTTAAAACAAATATTTATTTTAGTATAAATTCAGTGGGTGGCCCGAAGCATCCAAAACTCTGAACCACTGCAGCATCAAATTGTGCAGCCATTGCTCAGACAACATTTCTGTGACACTCAATTGACAAGTGAGATGGGTTTTTTTATCTCACTGGCTGCAGTGCATCCCATGACGAATCAAAGTTTTTCTTTTAGTATATTTTATCCTGCCACATTCAGTTTTACCTCCAACACAGACAAATACCTCCAATACAGACTTCAGTGATTTAATAAGACCACTGTTGCTGTGGCTGTGGTGCTGAGAGCACAGACAGTTGGGATGCTGGCTTGTCAGAACATGCAACTTTCTACCACATCATTTCACTGTCCCGGTGCCCCCTCCTGTGTCCTGGGCTGTGCTCATGCTGAATGGATGGAGGTCAAGGCTGTCCCTCAGCCCCAAAACCTTACATGGTGCAAGGAATGAAACCCAGAGGCTCCAAGCTCCATGCTTCATTTGACTTTACACCAATCAAATCAAATTGGTGAAGTATCAAATGCCGCATAATGGGGAAGATATTTGGGTCTCAGTATTACCAAAAAACCTGAAATGGGAAGTACTACCATTTTCTTTGATTGAAGTACAGAGACTCCAAAGCATGTGGGTCAGTCTTTTAGATTTGATGATGTGATAGCATTGCTAAAACTGCTCTCCACCACCACAACATTGTAATTTTTAGGAACAAGTGACGTTAAAAATAGAGTAAGAGAAAGATTTGGACGATTGGGCATTGTAAATTAAACTAGGCTTTTCATAAAAGTTTAACTTATGAAAAGTTTAACTTATGAAAACTTTTAGAGGAGGCTGAGTTGTCATCACAGTCAGTAGTTTTACTGAGTGTCCCAAGCTCAGACAATACTGCAATCATAGTGAAGAGCTTTCCTGCTCAATTACAATTTGGAAATACGTGTGCATTACCAATAATAATAATGCTTTTCCACACAACCATATCAGAGCTTTTCATAAACACTAATTCCCTCAGCTTTCAGTTGCTCTGCTTCTGAGGTATGTGATTACCATCGCACATTTTAGGCCACATTTTTCCAGGACTTCCTCACAAATTTGAACACATTGTGCTTTATATTGTATTTGGATAAGAAAGTGCAAAACATGTGACACCTTATATGTGAGAACTAAGACACATAAAATAATTCACAACTAAAGTACTGGCACCTTCCAGCTGGTACCTTCATCTCTCCGTCCCCCAGCCAAAAATATAAAAATATTATTCCCCCTGAGAGGTGTTGACTTCAAGAAACACTAAATTCTTTTACCCAGTAGTGATGAGGTCTATGATGTCAGGTCTGGATCTTGTTTTATTTGACAATTTTCTTCTGGTTTTGTGTTATCTGTTAAAAAAGGAGTAGTGAATGAAAAAAGCGGAACTTTCCCACCAATTTTGTTACTGTTGTACTTTAGTAAAAATTTATAAAAAACATGAGAAGCAGTCATTATCTTTTTTAACTAATAATAACAAATAAAAGCGTATTCACAGCAATCTGATTCTGTGGAAATTATCATTTCCACTCCAATGTAAAGCAGCTTAGGATCTTACAGCATTCTTGTTCTTAATTAATGGAAATAAAATTAACATTAGTAGGACTGCTTCTCTCTCAACTAGATACAGATTTCTTCATTATTCTATTTCAGTCTGTCCAAAACAAATTTTAACCCTAGCTAATTTTCAAAGCACAGTATCACACAGAAAAGCATTATGTTGTGTTTAAAAAAAATCATGTTGGCTAAAGCATTTGTCACCTTTTGATACAGTTTTATTAATTTCAGGGATGCTCGGAGGTAAATCAAAGGAATCTCATGTCTGTGTAGCCCTGTCCACATGACCCAAAGCCTGATTCTGTTCTTTTTACAGACAATATAATGTTGGAAGGAAATTGTTTTTTCTCTGAAGTTCTTTGGAAGATTTGGGGTGAGAGTAATTCATCACTACACAGACAAGCTGTTTCACCACATGATCATTTTATACCTTCCAGCCTAGTTCTGAAGTGATTTTGGCCAGTGTATGCCTTTTCACAAAACTTTTCTGTAGTTACAGTGACTGAAGCCAGTTTTGGAGGACAAATTCCTAACTACGCTTTTCTATCTCTTCCAAACCATCACAATGAAGGCCCACAGCTGAATTTCTCCACATGACAGTACTCAGGAACAACTGTCTTTCTCCTGCATCATCTAGCTTCAGCAATCCCACAGTTTTGGCATGGTAAAGACAGCTGATGTTCCAGCCTTCATAACTGTGAGCTTAAAATCTGCAGCTCAGCTCTGCTGTGACTCTAACGTTTGCCTTCTTTCTGTCTGGATTGCTGCAACAGGGTCAGTGCACACTCCAAGGACTGACTTAAAACCCTTGGAGTGACCCTGTAACTCAGCTTGTAACACTCATTCTGGTTGAGAATGTTCGCTTGGCTTGGCTTAGAGTTCAGTGACATGACATGGAAAGTGAAGCAATGGGGACTGGAAAGGGAATTTCCATGGGAAAGGCTACAGAAGAACAGCACCACTGAGATTTGCTGCTTTCTCTTTTGGGGCAATGTAAGCAGGATTAAGGAATGAACCAAAGTTGAGTCGCAAGACGGGAAGTGCTGATGCACAGCAGCCGCCATCCCAGGGCTGTTGGCTACGTTGCACAGGCACATCAGTGAACCCTTCTCGGGACCACCTGACACGAAGGCAGCAGCCCAGCAAACTGCCGCAGCACCCTGGGTCACCTTGGAAGCACGGCAGGGACAGCCGTGGCCACCCAGGGCCCTGCTGACAGGCTGGGGAACAGCAAAGGCAGCATTTACAGGCGCAGAGCACACAGCAGACAGCAACATCCCAACCCTCAGGTCAGTTCAGTATTTCTAATGCAGAAAGGCTGTGGGCCTGATATTTCTGAGAGATTTTAGCCTGCTAGCAGCTGCTAACTTTTTGCAAGGGAAAAAGATCTCAAGAAAGCTTCTTCTCAAAACAATCGTAGCAAACAACTGCTCCATTCTCAAAACAATCTTTCTCCAAGTGGTGTTTTGTCTTTCTAGTTCTGTTTCTCTAGTTTAACCAACAGGATTAGAGAGGTGTCATTTCTATTCACCAATCATGTTAAGTCTGCATTAGAACACCTTATAGCAAGAATTAGACAATAAAGCCTTCTCATGTTTTTGCCTTCTGAAATATTTAGAGTCATCTCTTTTTTTGTGTCCTACAACGACACCAAGACCACATGCAAAAACACATGGGGGAAAGAAAACCCACAGCTTCCTTGGTCTTACATATAAATACGTACTAGAAAACACTTCTTCACCAAAAGGGTTGTCAAGCCCTGGCAGAGGCTGCCCAGGGAAGTGGTGGAGTCACCATCCTTGGAGGCACTGAAAAGCCACGTAGATGTGGCACTTGGAGAGATGCTTTAGTGGTGAGCTTGTGGCAGTACTGGGGCAACTGTTTGACTTGATAATTTTAGAAGGCTTTTCCAAACTAAGCGATCCTATGATTCTATCTGAAAAGGATACAACTCAAGTATATTCTTGGACAATAGGGAAGTTGGATGTTTTCCAGAGTTTAAGTGCTAGAAGAACAATAATACTCTACTCCCTTGCCCTCGACACAGCATGTCCAAGCCCATGTGGCATTCAGAGTTCCTGATGATGGCCATCACTCACATGCATCAATTGTGGAAACTACTGTGCTGAATAACTAGATGCATCATTCAGGATATGAACAGTCCCTCAGAGCCTATGTATAGGCATGACTCACCAACCACGAAGAATTCATAAAACTCCTTTGTAAAATTACTTAAATGATGTTTTGCTGCTAAGTATTTTTCACTTGATGCAGCATGATATTATTATAAATGAAGAAACGGGCCTGGAACCGATAAAAGACCTTTCCTTGGTTTTGATTGACCTGACTTTAAAAACAGATGCAACTTCGTTCAGCATTACTTAAAAATATTTTTTCAGAATATCTGAAGACAAACACCTCCTAGAGATACTTCTATTTGGCTTGGTTCAGATGGCTCTTAAATGAAAAAAATACAGTCAAATGAATATGGATATAGTTTCAACAAGATTAATCCGATTAGGGAAATTAAGTTTTCCCCGAAAAAAAGCACCTAATTTTCCGTCAACAATCAGGCTCATATCTCTTTGTCTGAGATAAATTTGTGTATCTTTCTACAGTTTGTAACAAAATATTAAAAGCCCCCAAATATTTATCACATTCAACTATGTAACACTTTCTCTTCTAAGAATGGTTCACTGTGACAGACATATCACCAAGCCCCAGAACAACAAAAGGTGCATTTGCACAGAATACACCAAATTTGGAGCAGCTTAAAGAAAGAGTCACCACTTCTCCTAAGCACTGTCTTTGATGGCAAGTATGTGCACTTTGGGGAAGAGTGGGAAGAGGCAGAACAGAGGACAAGAAGTATGCTTTAATTCCATGCTGAGTTTTCTACTGTCTCTGCATGGACTGTAGGTGAGCATGTTCTGGGAAGACCATTTAACCTTTTTTACACTGCAGATGTTAAGGACCAACAGACCACCCGCACCTCCACATGTAAACAGAGGAGCCAGAATTTCCCTCTGTAATAATTTTCATCATACAAGTGTCCCTTACTCTTAAAATGCTTATCAGATGTTTTCTCTTAGTTTCCTGGTTTCTTTGTGTAATGATTTATTCAGTCAATTGCAGAAGTTTGCCCTGCACTATACCAACTTAGGATACACATTTTAAAAGGTATATGAACATTTAGAAGCGATATTGGATCAAAGTGAAGTTGCCCAATCACATTTACTTTATTCAATTCACAACCCAAAGCTAAGTTCTCCTTTCAGACTACGACAGGTGATGTGTGTGCAGTCCCAGATCCAGTCTAGCAGGGTCACAGAGCTTGGCAGCAGGGAGAAATTCCATCCAGACCCCACTGCCAGCTCTGCAGGCAAAATTCACTTGGCTGAACATGCAGACATGCACACATTTGAGTATGTGTGTATGTCACTGGTGGGGGGCATATCCCTGTATTAATTATTAATAAAGGGATACTGAATTGCCTTTACACATTGTCCCCACTAATCTTTCTTCCCAGCTCACTCATCATCTGTAAAAATCAAATCAAAGAACACACCAATGACACAGCTTGAAGAAAGCAGAGGCACTTTCCTTGAATGTTTAACAGCTGTTAAAGTGTTGCACATCATTTCTCAGTATGAAACGGCTCATGAGCACCTTATACCTAGGACATGACTGCTAACGACATCTGCCAAGAGGATGCAGAACTCCAGAGCCCACCCCTCCTGCACGGACACGTGTCACACTCTGCATCACCTGGTAGTGCTGTGGCTGCTGCTGGTGCTGATGGTGATGGTGCCCCTGCTTCTGCTTGTTCTAGCAGCTCTGAGAATAGAAATGAACACTGGTTTAGTTCACAATGAAAATGGTTCACATGCAACACAAGGACAAGCTTTGAATATGCAAATCCTGAAACTTGTCACATGAACAGGTTAACAGAACAGGGATTGTGATGCCGTTCAATTTTCGGTGTTTCAGGAAAAACATTCCGTCTTGACTGCAGGCACCAAAAATTTCCTCTTAAGTTTCCACATGTTCTTCAGATGAAGAATAAAACATCATACTTATAAGCAGTTGGCCCAGAGCCTTTCCATCGTTCACCTTGGTATCCATCAGCGTAAGATTTTTTTGATCATAATTAGTGGACACAGATAATGCCCAAACCTCATGTGGTCCATGACCCCTCTGCTCCCCCAGTCCCAGCACACGCTGACAACTGATGCTGAACTGACACCAGTTCAGTGGATTCTTCCATTTCTGACTGAATTCCCTGGAAATACTATGACACATCTACTTGCCTGCAAGGCTCCCCCTTGCAAAGAGACCTCTCTCCCACCTCAGGAGTGCACCCAGGTCTGTGAGCAGGCCAGTGGGAGTTACTGGCTACAAGATCTTCTTGAGAGCATCTCAGACTTGCAGTGCACAGACCTCAGCTCGTTAGCTGGAATACACTGGGGGCTGAATGCATTTGAACAAAGCTAAGGCTCAAGTTGGGTAAGGCAAATTTGTGACAGGTTATTTGGCCTCTGAATTTCTAATCTGACATTGGCTCACAAAGAACACGACACAAGGGACACTGTAGTGACAGTCTTTGTTGTTTGTTTTTCCTCCTAAATTACATCCAACAACCAGGTCACAGTTATTTTAGCAACCAAAGTACTATACCTTTCCCTCCCGCTACCCCAAACAATTTCACTGTCAGGGCAAAACTGGCCGTGGCACTTCAGGTAACCACAGTCTGCCTCTCTAAAAAGTTATAGATTCAGCAGAATGCAGAATTTTTCACTGGAACAGGGCTGTGCAGCTACTGGAAAGCTCTTGCTTACTAACTGCTACTGTGATGGATTTAAACCTACAACATAGGAACTCTCATATAAGAGTGTTTCTCAATCAGGATCCTAAATTTCTTCGGGACTGCAGCTGAAAAATACAAAATCAGAGTCTTGCATTTTCCTATCAAGTCAATGCTAATCTTACGCTGTTTAAATGTAAATTTATCCCCCTGCCCTCAAGTTAACTGTACATATGTGTTCAGTCAGGAAATCCTAATGAGAAATACACAGGCAAGAGTTATACAGAGATCTTAACAACTTGGGGCCTCTGCCACTAAGACACAATGTAGAAATGAATCTAGGCAGGTTACAAAAATACATTTGTCATCAGTGTCTCAAAAATACTTACGATCGTTAATCACCAGTCCTGGAAACGGTCTGGAAAAAAAAAAAAAACAAAACCCAACTGATTCTAAAATGCACTGCATGGCATTTCCTCCCAGTGTAACCTCCCCATACCTTCTATAAAAATGAAAAGTTAAGTAAACAGAAGGAATAGCAGCTCTTGGGCACTTTGGTTCTTCAAAAGCATTTTGAAAAGTAACACATATGGGAAGAACTAAACCCTTCATTCAGTCACTGCTACTTAGCAAGGGGTCACCTCTTCTTCAGGGTTCAATTCAAAAACACCTCAAAGTCTTTTTGGTTAGAATATGTTCTGTGTATTAAGGGTTGGGAATTCAGACCCCTTAGCAAAATCTATTTAAAAAATCTCTCTCTCTAAAGAGGAACTGAAGCTTTTAAACTCGTGCGAAGTCATCTATAATTTGAGAAATTACAGAAATGGATCAATTTTTATTTTCAACTCCTCCTTAGAACGATTCCAAAGTTTGAGCTGCTCTGCTTCATGCACACAAATTAACATTGGATATGTGTGTGTGTATATATGTCTATGGAGATATACACATACAAATGAAATTCCCTTACACTGTAATTGGACAATACTGTATTTTTCAATATTGAATAGAAACCAAAAAGCTTTGGACTTGTCTCAAAACTTGATACTATGACTGGGAGAGCAAGGCCCAGAAAACTATAGGACTTTTGCACACGTTTTGATTAGATTTTAACTCAAAAGACAGCTTGCTGTAATATGCAGTATTAGTAGTATGTCTTTTGTCATACTAAATTGGAAATGTCCTCCTTCATTCATGCTAGGAACATCTAGGCTGCATCTGACCTGATATATTGTTATCCAAAAAGAGCCAACACCTATTTAAAGATGTACTACAACTTCTATTCTCTCACATTTATTCCAGCTGTGGGGCTGTATTCACAATCTGATCAATGGTAACCACATACCTAACGATAGTAAACTTGATGAACTCTGCTGATTCCAAAATCTTCCTCATTGAGCTCATTTCCAGGTAACTGGGTGCTTTAAATGCCACACCTGGAGGCATTCCATCCACCAGCACACTGCCAGGGTTGTTAGTGATCTTTCTGTATGGAACTCTCACAGGAAAATTCATGCCAATGGCTTCACCTAAGTGAGAGAGGCCGTGTTTATTTTCAAACATACAGTGTTTATGATTACACTGAAGAAAAAGTCCTCAGATGATTAAGAAACAAAATTCAAGCCACGCTTTCTATCAGATCTGAAACGATGAAAATTCACTTGACACTGAAATGATTATTGTGTCATAAATGAGGCTTTGGATTACACTCATGAACATTACTATGAGAGCATTACTCACAACTCCAACTCTGACAGTTCAACATATGAAGAACAGAGATTCTGCTCTTGGAGAATGATATAGAATAAATAGGACATAAAAGGAGATAGCTACATGAAGGAAAACAAAACATTTTCTGCAATGCTATGAAAAGCAAATCAGTGCTTCACAAGTGAAGGAATTTCAGATAAGGAAAGTCAAGTCATTACTAATGTACAATGCAAAGTAAAAAAACCAAATGAAACTATACACAGCAAAAATGTTAAATTGTATTTTTTAAATTACTCTAATCCCAAGTATTAAGAGATCAGGATTATGAAGCCCTGAGAAGAACCACAGATTGCCACCAAAATAAGTACTTCATCCATGTTGACACAGAGAACAGGAAAAGGGAAGGGGAACGATAAAGCAATCTAGACTCTAAGGACTTTGTTTAAAATACCAAACTGCCTACATCACTTACAAAAAAATCTTTTTGGAGTCAAAGCACAACATTCATATACAATTCTCAATTTTTTTCATTTTAATGACCATATATATAATTCACTGTGAGGGAATATTCATTCAGTAACTTCAGTATGAACAACATTAACTGCAGTCACACCTACATAAAAATGGGGAGTAAGAAGCAATTACCGTATTTCTGGCTGAAAAGATCATTTACTTGCTCTCTCAATTGTTTGGCATTTTCTACTTTTGAGAGTCGCTCACTTTCATCACCTGGAAGAAATTGTTAGAATAGAATGAAAATTAAGCACAAATTTTCCCCCCTGAAGATTGCTTATCCCTGCATGTTTACTCAAAGCAAGTATACCCAAGAGCTTCTAAACAGGCACTGTCTGCGTTCCTCATTTTAGCAGTAACATTGAATTGTAGAAATACACAAAAAGAGATGGCTCCTAAGAAATTACAGAATCCTAGAATGGTTTAGTTTGGAAGAGACCTTGAAGATCATCCAGTTCCAAACCCCTGCCATGGGCAGGGCCACCTTCCACTAGAGCAAGTTTCTCCAAGCCCCATTCAATCTAGCTCTGAACACTTCCAGGGTTGAATCTAGAGATGTCTAGAGATGATTTTATAAAGTAAATTAAACCAACAGATTGTAATTTACTGTGTTACGGAACACAGAATGGTATGTAAAGGTGAAAGCAAAGTGATCACTCCACAGATGGCCATAGCATGCAACAAACAAAGCAGTAATTGGTTAAGACAAAGCAGTTCAGCCTGCATGGTCATTCAATTCAGTTCAAGTACTGACATCTGGAAGTTGCCAAGAAACACAAATCAATATTTAATTTATTGCATCATAAAAATGTGGATACTTCTTAACAGGTGGTTGGACTGAGAATATTCTAGAGATGTCACTGATGAGATATATTAATGAATGTTAGATAATATTTAACATCTCAGCAAAACCCAAAGGTAACTTATGTTCTTTCTTGACTGTATTTCAGCAGACCAGCTTGACTGTAGCAGAATACTTTATCAAACTAAACAGAAGAATATAAGAAGGTCTATGAAGAATATAAGCACAGGTAGTATGACGTGAAACCAGCCAGTATACACACCTGGTAGGGTTACTTCAACGATGTTTAAGTCTTCAAGACCTTCAGCTTTGTTCACTACTGTGTTTTTTGAGGTCCTTGCTGTATTGGCTTTACTGGAGGAATTATTTTTTCCTAAGAGGATTAATTTAGAAAACATTTATAGAGAGCTCAAAATCTTCAGTCTCATCTACAAAGAAAATATTGCAAAACAACAAATATTGGCAAAGTTTTCAAAGAGGACCTAGTTTCAGTTTCAAAATGGGAGCATATATTCCATGACCTACCTACCTGACACAATTTTCTACTGGCTATCTGTGCTCCTGTCTCTGGTGTGTGTCATTTAGATGATCTACATACTAGGAGCAAATAATTCATCTCTAGACCTGAATAACTCCTGGGAATCCTACATTACTGGCTACATTTTGATAGAATGTAGTAAAGAATACATTAGAGGCACAATTATTTGCAAATAACTTAAAAAAATCAGTACTCCCTTGTTAGAGCAATATTTAAACTGTAACTGGTAAGTGTTTTTCCCATCTTAAAAACAAACAAACAAGCAAACAAACAACTGCAACGTAGAATAAATATTTCAGGAATTTATTAACATGATGCTGCTCGTGTTAATAAATAATATTAAGTCTTGAAATAAACTGTTATCTACAAAGTTAAGCAGTTGCAAAACTCACTTTGGGGGGTTGTATCAGAACTTTCTTTGACAGCTTCCTGAAGCTTCTCAGGCCTGCAAACAGATTGAACATTTTACATACAATAAAAAATTTTAACATCAACATTAAAGAAAATCCCGTTTTCTATAAATGGTAACTAAATGATCTCCTCTCAGCCAGACAGTCAAGAATGCAATGACTGAGAGGCTCCATAACTTCACAGAATCCCAGAATCTTAGACTGGATTGGGTTGGAAGGAATCTAAAAGCCCATACAGTTTCTTGCCCCTGCCATGGGCAGGGACACCTTCCACTATCCCAGGTTGCTCCAAGCCCCGTCCAACCTGGCCTGGGACACTCCCAGGGATGGGGCACCACAGCTGCTCTGGGCAACCTCTGCCAGGGCCTCGCCACCCTCCCAGGGAAAATTTCTTCCAAATATCTAATTTAACCCTGCTGCCAGTTTAAAGCCATTCTCCCTTGCTCTATCACTACATGTCCTTGTAACTTCTATTGCCACTGTTTCTGCTTTGGCACAGGAGTATCTAAACCTGTTCTAGGCAAAAGAAAGAAAATTCTTACAGCCTTCATTAAAATAATCACCACTCCTCAGCCCTCAGAACACAACCAGAAGCTTTATGAGTAGCCCATAAGTGCTCTCTGCAGTAGGAACTAAACCAGTGATGTAATAACTGTGATGGTTTAAGAAATATGGACTTACTCTTCCTCTCACAACAAAGTGTAAGAGTCTTTCAGAGCAAAGACATTATTGTATCTTGTTCCACTTGCACAAGAACTTCCTGACCATTTCCTAAAGTACTAAAAATATTGGAGTGTGTATTTTATGGAGTAATTTAGCAACTTGGTAACGCAATTTCATTTTTTGGTCTACATTTCAATTCTCATTATCAAAGACATACGCGAGCCTTACTTTTTAATAATAAATCTTATTTTGGGTTTATTTCTCAGGATCTTCTCTAGTCTTGGAATCCCAAAAGTTGAAGGTTGGCGGAAGGGCACCCCCTCAGGTAATCCTTCCACGTAGAAATCCTCTGGGAAGGAATCAAAGAGGGCATATGGCACCTTCACTGGCTCACTGAGTCCCAGCGCTTCTCCTGAAATGCAACAGAGCAGGTAAGGCACCAGGCAGGGAACTGATGTGCACAGAAATAGAATACCTCAGGTATAAATGGAATAGAGTACTTGGCACATCCATACTAATTAGACAGAACCAGTCGGCTTTGCCTTTTTTGGTGACAGCTATGAATTTCAAATGTAACTCATTCTGTTGCAGTAAATCTCACCATAATTTGCTGAAAATTAGTAATTTGCTGTCGCCCTGATTTTTTCATCCTTCTGATGTGTTTCACAGTTCCAATGTTTTTCACAGTTCTCAGTTTTTTTCTCCCACACGAGTGTTATAAATAGAAGCAATGTTTATGTTAGACGAGGTTGTTTACATTCCTTCTCTTGGAGTAAGGGACAACTGATGGACAGTTGTCTTGGCCAATGGGATGGGAGAGGTGTCAACCCTCTCCCCCAGTCCCTGCTCTGTGCAGAAATACTATAAAAGTGGAGTCAGATATTGTAATAAATAGTTCATGCCTTTTCACCAGTGTGCATGGGTGTGTGATTGTGTGTCCAACAGCAACAATTTGCAGCCAGCTTGTGCCACTGGCTTGTTCTGCATACAAGACTATCCTATTCGTATGCCACTTAGTTGAAGGCAATGCATTCTGCCTCTTTCTCTTCTAGAGAACAGCACCTAGGGCAGGTGAGATTAAAAATCCTGCACTCAGAAGAGTAATGAGAAGCCATTACTTCCAAAAGTCACCAGTTTCCAAACAGCCTGCTCTAGAAGAGGGGCTGGAATGTAGTGGAGCACATTTCTCCAGATAGCACCCATAACCCATTCTGAGTCATGCAGAGTCATACAAAGTCCCATTTATAGGCAGAGTGATGAAAGCTTAAAAGGATGTGCCAGTATGTGGAATCACTCTGTCTGTGGATCATTAAAAAAATTCTAATCCAACTACAACTTCTCCATTTTCACACCCAAGTAAAATGACTAGTAGAGATGTGACACTGGATTGCAAGTACATGAGAATGAACTCAGATGGGAAACTTTAAGGTACACAAGGATTGCAGGACCTCTGGAATAAACATATGAGCACCTCTCATATATCACGTATGTTCATAAGAAAGGCACCTCAGTAAAAAAGAATCAATAAACATACCACATTTTTCATTAAATAGATTTTCAACTTTCTGCTTTAAGTCACTGATTTTGGCATTCCACGCCTCTGCCAGGAAGAAATTGGAAGAATTAGAACAACACTCACACAATGAATCAGTCTTTGAATAACATTTTAATAATTGTTAAATAAATTATGCTTGATAACCAATTTACTATCACAGTAAAAATGTGCAAAATGGCTTTCATTCTGCAAAACTGTATCCACATAAATCCCCATTTTCCTGAAACTTTGAAAGATACTGCCACTAGATAAAGCAAAGGTGATTAAAAGCGAATATAATCCCAGAATGATCTAAACTTACTATCAGATAGCATAAAATTTATTCATCTGAACCAGCATCCAAGATAGTGGCAGAAAGTTCCTCATTTGTTCAGTAATGCAGCCCTGAAACACATGCCTCTCTCCTGAAAACTTTAATCTCTAGCACAGTTCCTACCTTAAGGGTGAAATTAAATGTCCATCTAGATAGGCGTTTTGTTTCTGACAGCCACCAGAGCAATTAATAAACTTGGTTTACTTGTTGCTGCACTGAGTGGGCCATGGCTGGTCTACAAAACTAAAACCTCAGTCTAAAGTTTAAAAAAGTTGTAGATAAAAAAAAAAGCCTAGGTCTGACAGCAACAGGAAAGTCCAAGAAAACTGTACACAACTCTAAATACAAATACCACCTGTGCCAAATCAGTATCTCATTCATTTTCAATTGGCTCGGTAAGAGTAAATAATTTCTTTCTTATATGTTTTATGATCATACAGCTAAAAGGAAAGCACAGGAGACAAAAAAGATAAAGCAAACAACAACAAATTCCTACACAAACATAAGCAAATAAACTCAGAAGGTAAGTATGCTGAAAAAAAGGTTTACTGAGACATTTTACTCACAGTTACTTTGAATGCAGTCACTCATCTCACTTGACAATGAAGAATTTTTCTGGATTGGACATTGACCCTGCTTTCAATACTGAGCTTTCTGTTCCAGAGCACTGCACTAACAGGCCTGGGCCTCCATGGCCAAAAGCTCAGGCCTACATTCATGAACACAACTACATCACTTTCAGTCCTGTCCAGCTTTTCCTTTACTGACTTTCCAGAACTGGAGAGGTCAATCATGGCAATCACACATAATTACCTCTGACAGGTCATGGCTTACTAATGTCAGTAGTTCAAATCCTTCCTGGTCCCTACATCCCACCTGGGTATCTCTGCACAATGATGTCAACATTTCAAATTTGTGGAGGGCTTATGAAATTTATGCACAGTATCACATCTCAGCTGGGTTTATGCACTTGGTGGTACCTTGCCCCAGAAAAGGCCTTTAAGGGTCTGCAGCACTGTGCAGTAACAGACCGGCAAAAATCTAAACCTGACTCTGCAGCTGAATCAGTAAGACCTAATGGATCTGGGCTGCATTTTTACAGCATACTCGACATATTATCCAGGATTTCTCTAATGCAGATTACGCCACATAATGAAGAACTGAATGTACACAAAGTGAGAACTTCAATCATTTACTAACTGCACATCAGCACATGAACTCAAAATATCTGATATGTAATCCAGATGTTCCATACCAGTATTAAAGGAATGCATGTGGTGGTAATTCCCCCAACACTTACCAAAAGAAAACTCTTTTCCTTGTTGCTTTGCATTTATACTGGGGCCATTGGTTTGAGAAGTAGTTCGAGCATCTGTTGTTTGTGCCTTTTTGGGACCTGTGAAGAGACATTACATGTGTAACTCAGAGAGCAGAAGTAAGAGATCACACACAAAAAAAAAACAATGCAGCAAACTTGATTACTAGAGAAATCCTCAGTTCTGAATCAGGAGCAGAGTAAAAAAAAAATCCTTTAGGAAGTTGTAGAGTTGTATTTAAGCATTTAATGCTACTGATCATGTCTGTCATTGCTCTGCTCAGGACTGCATCAGTTCCCACACCTCTGCTTGGATAATGGCCCAAGCAAGCTGTCAAACTGCAACATCTTACCTAAGCATCATCTACACAGCAGCCAGTTTGTTTCAGAAAGGAAAAATAAAGTTATTTCTATATTGAAGTGCATCTGCAGCTTTGAAGTGTCACAGAGTTTGCTACGTGAGGTGTACGTTACTTAAAGGCTATGAAAGCTTAGAAGAATAGAAAATACTAGAAGAATATAATAGAAGAACATCAGAAGAATATTTAAGGATATTTCATCCATACTCTCATCAAGAGTAACTTCAATCTCTGGAACACTTGAATTTTCTGAAGAACTTCGAGACCTTCTGGAACTCCTTGGACTACTTGCTGGAAGCCAAAAGAACACAAGGTGTAAGCACAAATCTTGCACTCCTAACAAAGAACAGCTGTATTCTAAGAATTCCAACAGACTGAACTAAGTAGAGTCTGCACAGTAAAACCTGAACAATAACAGTGATGCTCACAATCTTAAAAAGTTTAGTGCTCTTGAAAAAGACACACTTAGATTTTCCACTAACTCAGAATAAAAGACACTGTTTTTTCTAAGTGTGAAGGCGAGTTTTGCTACTTTTTATTATCTAAAACCCCAAAAAATTACTAACATCGGAATTTTCTACGGACAAAAGATTCTTTTATTCTTTTCTTATAAAACACCATTATTATTTTCTGCAGTTCACAGCTCTCAAAATTGCATAAATTCCGTTTTCTGTACTAGAACAGTCAAGTAAAAAAGCGGATACATTTGTGATTTGAGTGTCTTTCTCAAATAATAACAGATATAGAGGCTATTGCACTAGATCATCTTAAATAATGCTTTTTATTTACAACACCTGTATTTTTCAACCACAAAGATCTCTCAAGTCTGCTATGGAAGCAGAAAGGAAGTATTTACAAATGGATGGCAGCAAACAATATTTAATTGCTTACCTTTTGTCTTTAGTTTACTAGCCACTCTTTGAGGCAAACGGGAAGCGATAAGCTCAGGCCTAAAAATAGAACAGAACAAATCCAATCAATTGCAAGACAAGTCACACAGCAAAATGTTACCAATTTCTTGGAATTCAGTTCAGTTCCAGTTCACATAACATCAGCTCTCTATAATGAAATTCTGTTAGAAGCATGGAGGACTCTCCATCTACTATAACCACAAAAAAAAATAGAAAACATAAAGCTATATTTTCTATTCTGCAATTTTTTTCTGGGTTTACTTCAAGCCAAAAAAATAGAGAAAAAGGAAAGAAAAAGGAGCAACAAAGCTTCCAGGTACAAGACCCTTTTCTCCCCTCAATTCTTGATGCGTGAAATGCACAATTTATGCATCTACAGAAATTTAATGAGGAATGTATGTCCTTGTATGAGATAAAACATGTGCAAAATATCCTTTGTGTTTCATGAAAGCAGAGTTTAGGTAGCATTTAAAGCCTAGAGTTGCTGGGAATGAAGTCAAATAACTTCAAAATCAGAGGTAAAAGTAACTGGATCACAAACTTACTTCTTAATAACAAATTTGATTTTGTCACTCCCACGGATGATTCTTTCAAGGCGTGGAATTCCAAACCATGTGGGACTCCGGAAGGGGACTCCTTCTGGCAAGCCTTCCACGATCAGGGAATCCGGGTGTGATTCAAATGCAGAATAGGGAACACTCACTTTTGAAACCTCTGAAATCCCCACAGCTTCAGCTGAAAAGAAAGATTAAATGACAGAATACAAACTTAAGTGGGTGGAATCTTATCTCATGTGATTTTAAGAATCTTACAGATTCTCTGCTACTCAAAGCTAACGAGCCCTCTGCAAAAAAATAGAAACATTTAAATATACTTAAACAGATTTCCTATTACTTTCAGTGGAGTAACTGCAAGTGGGAACTTGGCCCATCTTGCTACAGATAATGTCTAATACAGGCCTGCAGTGCCTAATGTTTTACTTTCAGAACTTCATCCAAAGCTTTTGTGCAATCGCCACACAACTGGAAAAATTACAGCCTAAGATGCTGTTACAAAAACATTTATATCAGTTATAGGAAAGAGTCAGTAAAACATAGGTAAGAGGAGTCAAGATTTCCATATCTGTCCTAGTGTAATTCTGGTGCTTAAGTAAATACAGTAATGTTTAAACAGGGGAGTTTTAAAATGCAGCAGCATTACAGGACAGTTCATTTAGCATTTAGCTTACCAAACTTCATACGAAATATATCTTCTACTTGGTTTCTTAGCTTTGTGATCTTGGCATTCCAATCATCTTTCACTGAAAACCAGAAATAGGTATCAGAGATCACCCAGCTCTAGATACAGAGGTACATTTGAACATACTTCTTTCAACTTAAGTACATGAAAACTAACAACACATTTACATCTGATCAGACAGGGACACACAGTCAGTAAGGATTATTAATAGCAGCTTAAATTATATATGTAATTACCTCTACATAATGAAAAAGCTGGTTAAATGTAGTTACAAATTTCAAACACTGAACCTAGCAGAACAACTTGTTCTTCAGAGCCTTCAGATGCAGGAAAAAATTATTTTAATGGCTCTTACAAAACTGCAATTAATTAATCATCGTGTATAACAACATCCTTTAGAACATGAGGATATAAAGAATGTTTTGCTAAACATTTTGATTAGAATTTAAAAAATCATCTTCAGTCCTATTTTCTATCGTCAGTAAAAGCCAATTATAGGAGTCCTAGCCAGTGCAGACAATTTGTAGCTTAGAGAAGAAAGAAAAGGATGTCCAATATAAAGCACTTTTGTTTTCTAACAAACAGCATTGCAGGGGTTTTGCATGGCCTGGTTTTTGGTGGCAGGGGGGTTACAGGGGTGGCTTCTGTGAGAGGCTGCCAGAAGCTTCTTCCACGCCCTGGTGCCTCCAAAGATGGACAAGCCACAGGTCAAGGCTGGGCCAGTTAGAAATGGTGGCAATGCCTCTGTGATAAAAGATTTAAGAAGAAAGATGAACAAAAAAAAGTGGCGGCGTAGCGGTAGTTGCTGCCAGAGAAAAGCAGGGTGAGAAGACGTGAGAGGAACAACTGTGCAGACACCGAGGCCAGCGAAGAACAAGGGGCAGGAGCTGCTCCAGGTGCCAGAGCTGAGGCTCCCCTGCAGCCCGTGTGCAGCCCAGGGAGAGGCAGCTGAGCCCCTGCAGCCACCGAGGGCTTGGGGGGCAGAGATCCCCCCGCAGCCCCCAGGGGAGCCCATGGCAGGGCAGGGAGATGCCTGGAGGAGGCTGTGAGCCCGTGGGAGACCCACGGAGAGAGGGCCCAGCTCCCAGGCTGGAGCAGCCTGCCCTTGAAGGACTGCACCCACGAAGAGTGACGCACGCTGCAGCAGTTTGAGGGGGGCTGCCTGTGGCTGGGTTTGTGTTGCAGCAGTCTCGGGGAGGGCCGGTGCTCCTGGATGGACCCATGTGAGAGAAGCTGGCAGACACCTGCCTCCCGCGGGAGGGACCCCGTGGTGCAGCAGGGCGAGGACTTGTCCCCCTGAGCAGCAGGAGAAGCTACGGGGGATGGACTGAGCAGTTCCCTTGCCCAGCCGGGGTACGAGGCACAGCTGCAAGGAGGGAGGGGTGGCTGGAAGGTGTTTTCAAGGGTTGATTTTATTCCTCATTATCCTGCTCTGATTTTGTTAGCAATAAATTCACCTTATGGCTCTAAGATAAGCCTGTTTTGCCCATGGTGGGATTTGATGAGGGATCTCTACCAGCCTTTATCTCAATCCATGAACCCTTTGTTATATTTTCTCTCCTCTGTTCAGCACCAGAGGGGAGTGAGTGAGCAGTGGGTGCCTGGCACCCGGCCAGTGTTAACCCATGGCATCATATTTCATTACTTTTCATTACTTTTCATTACAACTGACAAGTAACAGTTAACTGCTACTGAGCCAAACCGATTCCAAGCTGTGAAAGGCATGCAGGAAGGTGGCTATACAGAATTTTTTTGCTTCCATATCATATTTTTGATTCACAAATGGCCTATTTTGCTTATTTCTAGTGTCTTATGCTTCCATGGCAAGATGTATTAATTTTTTTTTCAGTCTGGCATACTTTTGATAGATTTCACAGGTATTTAACACCTGCACATGTGTTTATACTTCTTCACATGTTTCCTAGTGGCAAAGGAATCAGACTGACTAATTAACTTTAAAAAATTGTTATTCACAAACTGTCTATTGATGGCACAGGATTACTATTTTCCAAAATAATAATATTTTGCTTGAAAAAGTCCAATATTCTTTAGCAACATTAAGTTTGTGTCTGCAGTAAGAAGATCCTTGGCCTTTGTCTGGGAAAGTGGTTTTCACTGGGCTCTGAGCCCAGGGGAATTTGCTCTGTTAATCTCTCTGACATTTAGACCCCAGACAGCATGGGCACTGGTAATTCCAGAATTACCTATAAATCAGTGAAAAATACAATGAAATATCTACTACAAAAAAAAAGTATTCTATACATTCCAGTAGTCTGAGGTTTAAGGATCATCATCACTACTCACCTATTCTTTCACAAAGAGGATTTTATGAGCTGGATTTTTTACTGCTGTCACTGGCACATGCTGTTACTACTTTGAAAAAAACCCAAACTTGACACTGCCTTTTTTTGTTCCACAAGAAAAATGGCCTTTTCTATTTAACTTCCCTCTTACTGAATATGAGTTTTTTCCTAAAATTCAAAGTGTCATAATACATTGTGATGACGTAAGGTGACTGCTGTTTGCATGATTATTAAATCATATGAAATCATATCCCTTCTTTTTATTTTTTTCCTCCAGCAAGCTGCGTGTGTGTAAAACCATAGGAAGTCCCGAATCTTGTCTTGTGTTCTTACTACATGCAGATTCAGACTCCTAAAAAACCCAATGAGATCTGGATTGCACATTCCTGTAGTAAGAAAGCACCAAGACACTTTAATTCAGGGCACTCAGAAATAAACCCCAAACTGATTCTTCTCCCTGTTAAAGGCACATCATGCTTTCAAGAAGTCCCTACAATTCCTTACCAACAGAGACCTGGAAGAGCTCAGAGTCAGCTGTGAAATCCCAGGGGTCTCTAGACCTTTGATCCAGGCCAGGACAGTAACTCCACTTCTCTGGGACTCTGAAGGTCACCCAGTCTAGTTATTCAAAGGCAGCTGGGACAGCACCAGGATTTCACAATCCAGGAAGCCATCTACATTCACAGTGATCAGTTTATTCCTTAAAACCCTCAGGAAGAATATGCCAGCACACTCATCACACATGAGTTACTTTAGAAAAACGCTGCATTGATCTGGATGCGTTTCCCCATCAAACACTTCCATTCCCACCTGTCTTACCCGTCTTACCTTGAGTGCTCAACCTGGGCTGAATAACTTCGGTTGAAGTGTGAGTTAGCAGCTCTGGCCTGCAACCAGGACACAAATAATCTGCTTATTCCTGACATAAATTAAATACTACTAACGATTATGACATGAATTGAAGAGTTTGAATTTTTCTATTCGGTTTTTCACACTTGTCAACATGCTAACAGATATGCAAAACATATTCTGAAATATTTTTATGGATTGCAAATGTGCACTTGATGATGCAGAATATTTAATTTGCCTATTTGGTAACTAGAGACCAAATGTGTCACAACTTAATGAAACCAAGTGCTTGATAACACATATGGTGGTTGTTTGGACTCTCTTAAAAAACCCTCCATGTTCAGACTTACCTTTTGATCACAAATTTTATTCTGTTGGCCACTTGAATTATTTGTTCAAGGCAAGGGATTCCATACCAGGAAGGACTCCTAAAGGGGACATTCTCTGGCAGCCCTTCAACACAGAGGTCAGTTGGATGAGCTTCAAATTTCTTGTATGGAACAGCTTTGGGCTCATTGCTCCCCAGAGCCTTGGCTGTGGAAACAAAATACATCCAGTAACTGGACAGACTGGCCAATCAACCTTCATTAAAAGCTAGCTGATACCAATTCCTCAGCCTGCTGCAACTGTGATCTTAAAATGTGGAACAATGCAGGACATTTAAATCCAACAGAACCCAAGTCTCTGCACATTAAAATGTAAAAAAAATGCCATACTGTATGATGCCGTTACTGGGCAGCCACAATACCAGACCAGACTGCTCATTGGGCCATAACACGTTTGTTTTATCCAAAGTTGTTAATTTGTTATAGAGTATCACGACGAATTTTACTCTAGCTCTTAGGAGTTGATTAATTTTTCATATTGGACAGAACATAAAACTTCACCCAGAAATGTTCTAATACTAATTATGATGATATTGCAGTGGATATAAGTAAACAGCTGTTTTATTTACTACCTAAGGAAAAGATCCAAATAGGAAGGAATTGAGAGCAATCAGAAGAGCTGTGTATGTAAGACTTATCATTCTTTTTAAACTATGAATTTACCTTGTAAGAGCAGTAAACAAAAACATGCTCTTTCACTGAACTTCCAGAATTTTAAATACTTGAAAAAAAAAATCTGAACAAAGGTCTCATTCACATAGACGTTCAGAGGAAGGAATGAAAGCAATCTTCAAGAAATACAAAGCCATCAAGAAAAGCAAATAATAATACTGTACTTACCAAACTTTTTACAGAAAATTTGATCTACCATCTTTCTCAGTTTGGTGACTCTGACATACCACTCTTCTCTCACTGGATTTGGGGCTGACACAGAACAAAACCAACATTCCCTAATTATTTCCATTATATTTTCAGTTGTTTAGTTTAAATGATGCATAATCATCCTGCATTTTCAGGTAACACATAAATGCTGTGTCTAAGAAGTATAGATTCAATGTGGAACTAGAAAAAATTATTATAAAATAATGACAGAATATTAAAACTGACAAAACTCCACTGGACTAGTGACATTACTCGTGCTGCAAAATACACACAGTGGATTGGCCTGAAGAACTGCATTACTTTCATCATCCACCTCCAAACTGCAGATTCCACTTGGAGATAGGAATAGCTTTTCAACGGTTTCATTTCCTGAAGAATTGTCCTGATATTCATGTGTATGGGACGAAAATTCACTTTTAAGGGATCAAGGCTCATGTAATACAAATCCCTTTTTGTTCCTGAATATGTTTTTGTGACCAATAAGTGAAGCTTCCCAGTCTCAAAGAAGACACTGGCCAGTTGCCACACTGGAGGTTTAGTCAGAATGCAAAGCAATGACCTGTGTTCCATACTTGCACCACACTGGGCTATCAGTACAAGCACCAGCTCACGCTTCTCCAGTCATTCCTGAGATCCAACTGGCCTGTCTTGCAGCCAGTAGCAGTCTCAGATTTCAGGACTGAGGCCATTCCACAAAATATTCCTGACCAGTCTGCTTCCTACAGAAATGCAAATGAAAACCATCTTTTCCTCTGCCAGTCAAAATAGAGGGTCCATACTCATCCCTGCTGGGGACACAAGCTATCAGGGCCTATGCACAGAGCAGGAATTGGACACAGGGAGCTGAGAGAGCAGAGGCTGGTGCTCTACAGCTCTGTCTCCTGAGATGGCAGTGGACACAGCAGAGATAATGAGCTACTGGGAAAGAGAGAATCCAAACAGGAAGAAAACTGCAGGAAAGGAGGCTCAGACAGCTGCTGCCCTCTGTGTTCTGAGATGTTACTGACAGCTCCCAGGGAGGCTCTCTTCCCTTAGACAGGATGCAGAGGTCACACATAACCATCTCTGTCAAGTGATAGTTGGTGATGACAAGCCATATAAGCAACTGTTCAGAACCTTGTGACACAGAAATTGGTTACCACTGGTTTTCTTAGCTACAGGGGTTTCATGAATTGAGCAATGTACTTGCTTTGCCTTCATAATCAGTACAAACATATTAAAAATTACTAAAACAACAGAAAAAAGGCCAATTTAAAAAGCCACATAAGAGTCCAGTTAAGGCTAAGGCTCAGTTACTAGCCTACCTGCTACTTTTGTAGTCAGTTTGTGCTTGCAGGTACAGTAGGTTATTGAGACTCAATACACTATGTTAACTTATACTTCAGAAGAAGTTTAGTTCTTGCACACATGTTAAATAAGACATCCTTATGGTATAACGGCTCTGTTTAACTTAGATCCTTAATATTCTCTTTAATACAGTATTTGATATACTTTTTCCAACAGAAGACTATGAGTATATAACACACATAATGGTGCTGCCCTAGTGCTAATACTACTGTCTGTATGCTTGTGTTGTCTGAACTAAGGACTTCTCTGCTATCACTAAAACTTCACAGTTCAAGCAGCGTGAGGTTGCCAGTCAGCATTTTGGAGTTGGGAGCAATCTGTTTGTAACTGTTGTTTAAGGCATACAGGCTTTTAACACTTGGTTTATTTGGACAATTAAAATATGCTCTGAAGCCCAAGAGACAACAGAATTCACCTGAAGGGAAAAACAAGTCTAGGAAAGGAATTTACCAACTAATGCCCACGCAAAAGTACTATTCTTTCAAAATTTGGGGTTTTTTTCCATGCTAAACTTGTTTTTATCAACTTGAAGGGAAATGGGTTCACGGGTGTAATTCCTGTAGTCTTATTTTAACATGATCATTTTTTCTACCTTTGGATGGACGCTCAATGAAGACCAGACGTGTAAGAGCATGCATCTGCTGAAAAGCATTCCTGATGGCACAACTGGTTGGAATGCATTATCTTTGCACTACTATGAGCAAATGTAGCCCCATTATCCAAGGAAATCAGATCCTAGGGTAATAAATGCCACTATGTTCACTGCTGAATTTCAGTTAATCCAATTTTGGAAAATCCCATATACAAGCAATTATTCTATGGCAGAAACAGTTTCCCTGTCCAGTACACTCTATCAGCTGTGGAAACCAGTGCCTTTTCTCTATTTCTCAAAACAAACACCTAGCTAGCTCATTGTTTATCTTTCTGCCAAGCTGAATAAATCCATGGACAGTAACACTAGTTTGCATAACCAATGGAAAACTTGAAAGAAAAGCTTAAGAAGCTAAAGAAAATTTAAAATCAGAGCAACTGCTTGCAATTTATATTATTTTATGTATTATTAGTAAAAGCAAATTGTAGCCACCACTAAGACTGACAAATAGGAATATCATACTGTGCTTGTACAACTCACACATTTGAAAACCTACCTGCTGGAACTGTCTTGTTCACTGGAGCTTCTGTAGAATTCAGAAGTTCAGGCCTGAAAGATTTAAGATCTATGTTTGAACAGTGACAGACACTTTGAGAAACTAGCCTCCAGCTACAGCCTCAAGTTACTACTTACTGAGGATCAAACCCAAGAAACCTCACAGGGGACATCATGATCCCCAGCACTAAATTCCAACTAGCACCAAAGTATTGTAAGAGCTGGCTGGAACCCTACTGACAAAACATTTTTCATGCCCAATACCCATATCTGCTGGAGCTGTAACATTTCATGGTAACATACGGGTTCCAGTAAATTTACCTCTGAGTTCCAAGATACACTTAACCAGAAACAAAGATGCAAATTAGAACTTTAATCTCTAAAAGAATAAACTTCAAAGCAGACACTTCTGTTTCCCAAAATATATCTAATTTTATCCACAGTTGAACAAACAAAAAATTGAAGATTTTGATGTTTCTTACAGAGCCAAACTAGTTTTTTAGCTGCTCTGGTTACACATTTCAAAATCAACAAACTCCATAAATTAATTTCTATTAACAACTATGACATATTTGACAAAAGCAGGTGCCAGCATTGTATAAATAATTAGATCTATGTATGATATCTGATTTCAAGTGTGACAAAAGGTAGATCTACACTTCTTCCTCTCTTCTGGTTATCTGCAAGCATTAGGATGATAACTGACCATGCTCCTCTCAAATGTAAGCAATTAGCACCCTGGTAAAGGCAGTATGCACAAAGGCAGGGGCTTCCACTGTCCCCAGTTCCGAGCCTGACCACTGCAATCAGCAGATTCCTGTCCATCTCAAAAACTCTTCAATTAAGCCCTACACCACTGAACCCAAGAAAACATCAGCTGTTACTCACTGAAGCTTCCTTTAAACTTCAGTCAGTCTCCATCCGAGGTCTGCCTCATGTACACTACCTGATCTACCCCCAGACACACCAAGAACACACATCCAATGAAACCACAGGAACCAGGAGCTATGTGTTGGCCTCAAGCTTGCCCTGGGAAATGCTTTATACAAATACAGCCACAGACACCTTGATACAACATTCCAGCAAATTAAAAAAAAAAAAGCAAAAGCTAAAATTAGGCCAGGATCCTCAAATAGGATCAAATATCCCAAAGTCAAGGGCTTTCAATATGTATTGCAGCTGCAGAGATCTGAACAGTACAAAGAGATCTGCCCCTGACAAGAAGTCCGTAATACTGAAGAGATCTGTCTAGAGATCTCTCCACCACCATTGTAAGTGTTCCACTGGTCTCATAAGCTGAATTTATTGGTGAACATCAACTAAAAACTACTCCTTAGTACTATAAATTAATGTGCCAGTAATAACCAGTTTGGAATACCTTGAAGAAAAACGAAGCAAAGTGAAAGGAGCAGAAAACAATGAGTAACGTACAGACACAAATGCAAAGTCCCTTACTTTTTGATCACAAACCGGATGCGCTCCTTCGCTAGAAGAATCCTCTCCAGCCGGGGAATGCCGTAGGTGGTTGGGCGCCTGAAGGGAATCCCTTCTGGCAGCCCTTCCACGTACAAGTCTTCCGCGTTTGACTGGAAGTTTGTGTATGGGACAGACACTGGGCCCTCTACTTTTAGAGCTTCAGCTTTAGGAAAAAGGAGAATAAAAACATTAGACTAGCTGGTGGCTCTACTCAATTACCTGTTTGATATCACTCTGATGAACATTGTAATTAGCATACAGGCAATAACCCCTTAGCACATTTAAACATGCAAGCATTCATGTTGTAAGGGACTTGGTTGAACAGCAAAATCACTTTGATTCACAGTAAACAAGCTGCAACCCTGCATACATATGCATATCATCCTATTTTCCCTTTATGTAAACATTTAATAACAGTGACTGCACTTGTTAGAGTGAAGATTCTCATTATTCTGGTTTTGCTTAATAGAGCATTTTGAAAGATTAAGTTATCTAGACTTCATGATAAACCAAGCATGTTTCAGTTCACTAGCTCTTTTATTGTTTGTTACTACTATTGGCTTACAAGTCATGAATGCCTTGGACTATGGGCACACATCCTTTCTTTTCAGTGAGTTCCTTAAATTTCCATGTATTTTAGAAATCCAAAAATCCACTAACGAAATCAAAAATATACTTCTAACACTGCTGAAAAAAGCATGGCCCTACTAATGAAATCTTTGAAACAAATGAAAAGCAAGTAAGTGACTCAGGACAGCTGGGAAAAAACCTCAACTTATTTGTTTAAGTTATGAAGATCACACTATTATCAATACTCCTATCAGGCTGGCAAATACTGGAGAATGACAAAAGAGTTTGCAAATACCCGAAGGGCTGATTTCTTTATATGCACAAGGTATGTTAATTTTGTAGGCCATGCAACAAGAACTCTCTATTACCACGTGACTGGTCCACATAGTTTGGTACAGTCTGCTGTTTTGATATGGAAATTAGCTGGAAAAAATTATTTGAGGTGAGAAAAACCAACTTAAGGCCAAATTAGAGTACAGTGATGCTCTGGCAGGATTTCTGAATGTACAACTATGCAGGGCAAATTTTTCAAGCAACTTAAAGTAATATCCAGGCGGCCCATGGCTGAGATACTGTTTATACAAAATGATCCTATTAACTAGCAAATTTTTAAATGAAATAAAATAATATAAGTGTTAAAGTTATTTGGGTAATACACTCTTTCAACCACCTGAAACCAGAATATTTCTAGGGATGTTTATTACAAAAAGGGCAAGCTTTGAAAACACTGTGTATTTTTTGAAAAACATCTTAGTCTTCTATTTGGATCAGAACCAAGTATCAAAATCTTAGAAAATTGCAAGAAGAATGGTGTTTCAGCTAGACTAGGTTTCAACCAGACATGGTTTCAACCAGCAAATGTAAGATGGCCAAAACTGGAGACAGAGAACAGATTCGTAGAGATGGACACGAACCCGAAGATGACTCTTCACTATTCAAACCTGTGCCAAAGGAGCTCCAGAGCAATCACCAACAGTTCTGTTGTATATCACACCAGCCCTTCATCAACACAGATTTCTATTCCAGTCAATCTACCTCTTTCAAGAAATTAATGGAAGCTTTTCTCAGTCCTGGAGGTTGCTGCGGTATGTGCTGAAAAGCTCAACAAACCCAACAGACAAGCCTCAGATCAAGAACGTCACTAAAATCCAGATTCTTACCCAGCATAAAGTGAGAACAGCTTCAGAGTAAGAAAAATCCTGCCTATTTAAATAAGTAACTAACAAGAAGTAAGTTTTCACATGTGAGAGTCTCTGTGTCTCTTAAATCAGCAGATGTTTTAACCAATACTCTTCAGAGAGCCTGAGAACACCATCAGCATCAGTCTGCAGTGAGGTTTCTTAGATTTGGAATCCCACATGTTTTCCATAGAAATCCTACTGAATATAGGCTTTATTCTTGTGAGTCACTAAAAGGAAACCTCATTGAGTTGTCACCTAAAACACAAAGCTTTGTTTTCACACACGTCAGTTGCAATAGATTACAGTGGCTGATAATGCTAGAAGAACACTCTGGAGCTACGGAAGCCAACAAATTTGAAAACCATTCTGGGAATGCTGGATATCCATAATTCATTTTCATAAATGAGAGACGGCATGCCAACACACATAGAAAGAGATAGTTTGATAAGGAATTGTTTTGTGAATCAATGAAATGTTGTCATCCACAGGGAAAAGGAGATCATTTTTTAATATGATATGGCCTGCTATGGAAAGTCAGGAACAGCTCAGCATTCAACAGACTGTACAGGAGATTCTTCGGTGGGTGTTATTATGTTATTGCATTCCATATGTATCTGTACCCAAAAACTGTTCCTGTCTCTTTTAGACTCTGCAGCCAGAAAACACTGGCCGTGGGCGCTTTTGAAGTCAGCTCTCCCGGGCAGCTCAGGCTCTTTTTGTCATGGTTTTTTGCCTCTCTGGCCTCTTGGTCTTTGCCTCAGGCAGAGAAGCTCTCTCTTGCAATTTGTCTTTTGGCCCCTTGACTTTGTTTTATTGCTGCTGGCAACAGTAGCAACTCAGGAACTGTACTGTGCCATCCACAACTGTTTCAGGGTGAATTTTTTAACTCCTGGAAGCAGCAGGGGGCTAGAGCTGCTTGGGAAGACCATTGTTCCTCCTTGCAACACGCTCGCAGCTCACGAACAGCAGCACCAACACCAGCGCAGTTCAGTGGGTGGCAGAAGGACACACAAGGACCTGGAGGCTGACACTGTGGGCTGGAGTTTTCCAGGCAGCCCCAGGATTCCCACCTGCCACCAGAACTGCTCCATGAGCTCCTCCCTTCCCAGGAGGGTTTGCTGCCATTATCCCTCTGCGTTTCAAGTCGCGAGGTTGGTTATGGTGGCTGTCATCTTGAGATGAGAGGGACATACACCATCATTCCACATTTCCCATTACTGCCGTGGGCTTCCAGACATTTAGCAATTTTGTATTTAATGATTATTTACTCTCACTTTTTGCCTGTTGCTCTTTTGCTTGTTATCAGACTGTTATTTTTTCAGTTAGACCTAATAGTAAATGTAGTATTGCTGGAAATGAACTGGTTAATATCATAAGAGGAAGTAACTCATTCCATAGTGTCTACCTCTTAAATTGTCTTAAACCAACTTAATATTCTTAAACCAACTTTGCTACATGCAAACATCAAAATTAATGCAATTCACTAAGAATTACTCTCCTTTCTAGAGCAATTAAAATACAGTGAATCAGATTCTGAACTGTATTACCTTGGTGCAAGTTGCTTTCAGCAGGCTGTTTAAATGTCAGATGATAGTCACATCCCAAACATGTAGTAACTCCAAATCACAAGGTCTATTCTGAAAGCACTTCCACTTTTTGTGGCAGAGGCACACCAGCATTTATTTTTAAATATTTGCTGATGCCGTTTTAGTTTGTGATATATGGACACAAAACATATCTAAGTGCAGCATTTGGAGACAAATTCCAAAGTCTAATGCATCTGCTGCTTTTTCTTTCCAAGAGTCATTAACATATGTAATTTTTGCTTCACTGCAAAACAATCATAATCAAAAATGAACAATCAATGAATCAATTTCTTCAGTGCCATTCTACAGATTCTTTCACTTAAGGACTCTGTGTAATTGCAGAGAAAACGACAGCTCTCTCAACTATGGATGCCCAAGATATGTGAACATGCCAGTGCTCCAGGAGACTGAGCACAACTGAAAAATAAAATCAAGTTTTGCACTTTGGTGCCAAACACAGATATCCCATACTGAAATTACTCTGCTCATTAAAAAAGCTACTTTCCTCAATTTCATGTCTTCTAACAGTATTTAGCCCTTTGGTGCTGTCAGTTCTGGTTCTGAGCCAACAACAAGATGCATGCCAAAGAGCAGTCTTTGCCTTTGCAAAGGACTTGACAAGGGACTTGTCTTTTGCTTCTCTTGCTCTTGCCCTGACAAAGGACTACAGGCAATGGCTTGGAAAGGTGTGTAACACATACCATATCTCTTTTCAAACAGGTCTTCAACTTCCTTTCTCAAGTCTGTAATTCGTGTATTCCATTTGTCTGCAAAGAAAAGAGGAGGACACGTCAGACTATGAACAAAACTGAGACTCTCTTGTAAAATCTGTGTTACCATTAAACAAAATATGCAGTTTGCTCACTTGCAAAGAGGTGCCTGCAGAGTAGAGTACAGACTAAACCTTAAAATGCATGGATACATTCAGAAAAAAAAAAGTACAGAATAAAATGCTGAAGTCCCAAACTCGAACATTAAATGAAATTTAAAAAACAAGAGCACAAACCAGGTTAAAGTAACTTCCAAAACTGATTTCTCTCTTTGATGACTCAGTCAGCAGCTCCTGCTGCAACCAGGCGTAAAGGCAGCTTATGGCTGCTGTTGACAGTTCCATAAATATGGGTGCTGAAAAGCTTAATTAGTAAAGCATGATAAAGCTTACAGAAAGTACATGGAGTTGTTTTGGTGCCAATCTCTAAAACTACATAGATTAGGAGGTGTCAGCCATCCTTTACCTCAATATAGTATTTCTCCAAGTCCAAACACAAATACTGTGCCCAAAGACATATTCCTGACAGAATGGAACATTATAAAAGCAGACAGATAATGTGTCAATAAACCAAACCTAACCAAACCACAGAATAAATGAGAGGAACAGGATAATAAAATATCCCAGGGGAAGCATTTTTAACCAGGGTAAACTAATACGCATTGATGCATTTCTGTGGAGAACCCAACAAAAGGGATCATGAAAGAACACAACCAAAAGATCACAAATTGCCGTGTGTCTATTTATGTTGTCATGTCAAATAACAAAAAGCAACAGAGACAGCCCATGATGATGATTATACTGCAGCAATTCACCTACACAGTCCATGGCTCCTAATGAAGGTGGTACTCACATGTCTCACTCCGGCAGCACAAAATTACCCAAAACCTTCTCATAAAATAAAGCAGGGAAATAAAAATAATCTTTAATTTTCATCTTACCAAAGTTGAACTCTTTTGTTTTACTTCTCCCATTACTGGCACCAGCATTACCCGACGTGCGGCTCCGTCTCTTGTGGCGGGGTACATAGTCATGGTCATTATCTTAAAAGACACACAAAAAACATCACTGTTTTTGTGTCCAAGGAACTTGTGGGCAGCACTGGAACTGCTCTGAATTTTAAAAAACTCTAAAACAATTAGGGAACTGTGCTTATCAGGACATCAGATTGTCCAATAAATTACTTACAAGAGTAACTTCAGAAAGCTCCTGATCCTAGCTATGAAGGAACAATTTGTTTCTTCAAAAGGGCCTGTGCAAAACATCAGACAGCAAAACACAAAGCTGCTTCTGTACTTCCTAAGGAAAACAACATTGTCTTCTGAAACATGACTGGACATTGCATGAACATAACACGACCATGCAACAGCAAAAGGAAGCACAAAATACATTGTGCACGTAGGGACTACCTTCTTTAGCTAACTGGAAGTAATAGCATTCCACCAGTAGAGCTCAAAAGACACCACCTAACTTTTGTCCGGAAGAGCTCCAATGATCAAAACCCACTTTCAAACCAGTGTAAAACTAATGGGTGACAATGAAATTCATCAAACAGGTCAACTCAACCTTAAACACACACCAGGGGACAGACAGAACAGCAAACTGAGCTGTTTGTCAGGGAGCGGCTACTGAGCCACTCACTCCCCAGGCCATCTCTACCTATCTTACAGTAATGACATTCTCAAACTGCCCAGCTATCAGTACCTCCCAACCTCAGAGGAAACAAATGGTTAGAGCAGATAAAGAAAACTAATTTCATATACAGAAAAACATATACCCACATCAACAAGGGCATGGTTCACTCAGAAAGAATAATATCACAGAGTCACAGATCTTGTACCTAGATAGCTCTATTATATTCTGATAGAGAAAACCTTTTCAGAGCACTTTTACTAATCTGGTAAAGGCCTTTACATGTATGCAAAACTTCCCATACAAACTTTTCAGCTGAGGTGGAGTTCTTTCCGTGCTGCATTGTAAAACCCTGAAGATAAAGCCAGAAGTGTCCACATTGACCCAAATGCCACAAGTCCCACCTTGCCCTGCCTACTTTCCAAATTGTTGGTCCCGTGGTCTTCAGCTAATTCCACAAGCAAGCACTGCAAAAGCCAATCTCAGCAGTCGCTTAAAGCACTTACAGGACACTAATTCACAAATACAAGAACCACGGCTGACCTCCTCCCAAGATCCTACCATGAGAACAGCAGGGACACTGGTTAGCAGCTTTAGAGCCATTGCCATCAGAAAGGGACGTGCTAAGGGCAAAGGTTGCTATCTCATCCTTATCAATATTAGACAGACACCTGGAGGCTTCACTGACACCACCTGCAACACAGCCTTTCAAAAACACATTTTGGATATAAAAATGCCAACTGAAATCAATGACCAGGAGTACTGACCTTCGCTACTGAATTCAGCCTCAGAATCTTCACCTGATTCTGACGAGTCGTGCTGGGAGAAATCTGAAAGGGAAAAACAGGACTGCTGAATGATGGACAAGGACAAGGTTTTCAATCAAACACTCCATCACATTGCATTTCAAACAACATTTTCAAAGAAGCACCTTGCACTCATAACATGAAACAAAAAAAGAACCAAAGATATGTTACCAGGAGCCTTGTGCAATTCCAGAATAAGGCAAGGAGGTGAGCATTACACTTGCTAATCTGCACGTGCAGCAGTGCAGAGTTGCTGCTATGACAGAAGGAAATTCCATAGTCATGCCTTTGGAGGGTGAATACAATCATAACTATTTTCCCCGCTGTTACTCAGGATTATTATAATATAAACAAAGGCTGCATGTCTCCAGTGATTATCTGGCTTTTTATATCTCTACAGACTCATGGTTGCTGTGCTAGGATGATTTCCTTAACAGGCTGCAAAGGCAACAATGAAACAAGGGAGGGAAATTCATGATCAAAAGGCTTTAGCTGGGGCAGAGTGCACCAACCACACAAGCTGGATAAGCTGATCATCATCCGGTGTAAGAAAGAGCAATTTAACTGCACGACAGTTCAGGAAAGTGAAGCTAATTGTATCAGAAACTACATCAAAATTAAGTAGCAGCATGTGAGGGAAAATATTTCAGTTATTCCTGCAGAGTAAAGCTATGCCTGTGCATTCTGAAGAGTATATTCCTTCAGATCTCCATAAGATGCAGTATGGTATCACTTTGGGAGCAATTCTGAAGGAATCTTTGTTTCACAGTTTCCTCTTCACGTGCTGTGTGAGGTGTGTAGCAGAGATTTAGCTTTGTCTACTTGGGCACTTTAATAGGAGTATATTTAAACTACGTCATATACATGATCCCCTTCATGGAAAACAGTATCATGTTTTAGTCAAATTCCAAGTGAGTGCTGGGTACATAACTAGCAAATGCAAAGTACTACCAAAAGAACTAATTAGGAGTTGCTTTACTAGACATGAACATGCCTAGTAAAAAAAACTACAGTCACAAAAATGCCTGTCACATCAACTGATCACAGAGAACGCTTCTGAGAGATTTAAATTAGATTTTAAAAAATTTAAAATACACAGCATTTTTCAAAATTTATGAATAGCCACCAGACTGGAAGATGTTCCACCTAGTCCCACACCAAATCCCTGACAAACATTCATAGTTAAGGGACTCATGCAAAATACTCAAAACAGGTAGCAACAAAGCTCCAGAAGAAAACTCCCAGATGGGACATTTCTTCTTAAGACACATTAAAGCAATGGTGTTAAACATTGAAGTAAGTTCTTTTAACAACACATTATCATTACTAGATCTTAATACATAAAGAAACACAGCCCCTAAGTAAGAAGGCTTCTTCACAGTTCTAAATGTTGTCATTCACTAGCACTGGCTCCAGTTTCTCAAACAAGATTTTGCTTCCTTTAAAACAATTTC
>WBMY01018585.1:0-206074 GCA_013397315.1 Donacobius atricapilla
TACTGCGCATGCGCGGGGCGGGCGGCGACGGCGGGCGGCGGGGGTCAAACCCGGCCGGGCGCAGCGCCCGCCCCGGGAGTGAGCCCGAGAGTCGGCTGTGCTGGAAAAGGCACCCGACATCATCGAGCGCAGCCCGGGACCGAGCAGCACCGCGTCAAACAGCCTGGCACTGAGCGCCAAGTGCAGTCTTTCCTTAAACAGCCCCGGGCACGACAACAACACTACCTCCCTAGGCAGCACATTCCAATGTTTATTTAATCATCTTTGCTGTGAAGAAATTCCTCCTGATGTCCAACACCAACTTCCCCTGGCACAGCTTGAGGCGATATCTTCTTGTGCTGTCACTTGTTAACTGCGAGAAGAGCCCGACCCGCCCCCGGCTGCAGCCTCCTCAGGGAGCTGCAGAGAGCGGGGCGGTCACACCCGAGCCTCCTTCGCTCCAGGCTGAACGCCCCCGGCTCCATCCGCTGCTCCTCACGGCACTTGTGCTCCGGAGCCTTCACCAGCTCCAGTGCCCTTCTCCGGACCCTTCACCAGCTCCTCAATGTCCTTCCCGAACTGAGGGCCTCAGAACTGGACACAGCACTCAAGGTGTGGCCTCACCAGTGCCCAGTACAGAGGGACAATCACTGCCCTGGTCCTGTTGGCCACACCATTTCTGATGCAGGCCAGGATGCCACTCGTATTCTTGGCCACCTGGGCACATGCTGGCTCATGTTAAGGTCCCTAATTCTGTCTTTGAGGTCCCTTCTATCCAAACCATTTTGTGATCCGATTAAGAGCCATGGGAGAAAACCAAGTTTACTGAAGGTTGCCCAGGGTGACACTGCTGGGCCAAGGGACTCAGGCCTTTATACAGAGAGTTTGCCAGGAATTATTGGCCAAGCCTAGAAAGAAATGAAGCTGTTTGTAATCCTTTCTAGATGTCTCTTAGACAGTTTTTGTACCTTTCTTGCAAATGAGGAACATGTGCTTTGCACATGATTTCCAAATAATCACCACCTGCACGTGGAATTGTCGTTTGTATTCCTGGGGGGACTCTGTGGGATTTACACTTATGAATGCTATAAATTCCTGGCTTGAAAGAACGAGTCCCTCCTCTGCAGTGAGGTATTCATTCAAGCCTTTTGCTCCCTTGCCAAAGCCAGCAGATCCTGACATCAAATGAAAGAGCTGGACCTTTAAAACTGAAGAGGAGTTGCTTTTCCTATGATGGAATTAAGAAGAAATTGTCAATAGAAAATTTCAGAGGGAAATCATACAGCTGTGGCCACAAGCTGGAAGAATGTTCTTTGCAACAGCAGTTTGAATAGATGCAATTTGGACAGCATTCTCTCAAACTGAAGAAAAGTTTATTACAATATTCAAAATGAAAACGAAGAGTCTTTGTCTAAGAGTTTTTCCCATGTAGATTAACACAAAACCCCCAAATGTTAACGATGTCACGCAGAAAGAATGACAAGATATATCACCAAGGGCAAATCATGCCTAACAAATTTGATGGCCTCCTAAAACCAGGTCAGAGCATTGGTGGATGAGGGACAAGCAACTGACGTCATCTGCTTGGACTTAGGCAAAGCATTTGACACGGTCCTGCATGACATCCATGTCTCTAACTAGAGAGGTATGGATTTGATGCATGAACCACTTGGTGAATCGGGAACTAAGGAATTGGCTGGATGATTGCACTCAAAGAGTTGTGGTCAAGAGCTCAATGTTCCAGTGTAGACCACTGACAAGTCATGTTCTTCAGGGGTCAGTCTTGGGACCAGCATTATTTAATGTCGTTTTTGGTGGCATGGACAGTGGGATCAAGTGCACCCTCAGCACTGTCCACGCCAAGCTATGTGGTGTGGTCAGCACGCTGGAGGGAAGGGATGCCCTTCAGAGAGACCTGGACAGGCTTGAGAGGTGGGGCTGTGCAAACCTCATGAAGTTCAGCAAGGCCACGTGTCAGATCCTGCACCTGGACTGAGGCAATCCCTAACACAAATACAGGCTGGGCAGGGAATAAGAAGGGACACTTGCAGGTGTTGATGGACAAGAAGCTGCCTATGAGGCAGCAATGTGTGCTCACAGCCCAGAAAACCAACCACATCCTGGGCTGCATCAAAAGCAGAATGGCCAGCAGGTCAAGGGAGATGATTTTGCCTTTCTACTCTGCTCTGGTGAGACCCCACCTGGAGTGCTGTGTCCAGCTCTAGAGCACTGCATCCAGCTCTGGAGCCCCAGCACAAGAAAGACATGGACCTGTTGGAGTGAGCCCAGAGGAGGCCCACTAAGATGATTAGAGGGCCGGAACACCTCCCTGTCCTCTTTTGGAGAGAAGTTGGGGTTGTTCAGTAAGGAGAAGAGAAAGAAGAGAGAAGAGAAGAGAAGAGAAGAGAAGAGAAGAGAAGAGAAGAGAAGAGAAGAGAAGAGAAGAGAAGAGAAGAGAAGAGAAGAGAAGAGAAGAGAAGAGAAGAGAAGAGGAGAGGGAGAGGAAGAGACCTCAGAGCAACCTTACAGTGCCTAAAGGGTGCTTACAAGAAATCTGGAGAGGGAGTTTTTACATGGGACATACAGGGACAGGATGGAGTAATGGCTTTAAACTGAAAGATGGCAGTTTAGATTAGATATAATAAAGAAATTCATTACTGAACTTGCCCTCATTAAAAAGACAATACAAAAGTAATTGGAATAAAAGCATGGCAGGTTTCAGGGCTACTGTCATCATAGATAAGATATAAGTAATTTTCCTGTAAACATCAGTCTTGTGGAGACAGAATATTTTGGTGGATGGAACTAGGTCTGTAAATAAAAAAATCTTGATTGCTGTTTTCAATAGCTTCCTTCATGGCTGGCCAGGTCATTACATTCTTTTCTGTGTGGCCAGTTTCCCCATGTGCCTGAGATACTGCTGGCTAGCCATCTTTGTGTTATAGTTAATATGCTAAATGAAGTGCTAATTGTTATCATCCTTTGATGTCATTACTGTGGCATATACAGCCAACTCCTTATTGTTCTGTGTAAAGGGCAGTTCAGGACTGTGCAAATAAGAGATAAAAAAAAAGGATGGAGAATACATTACACCAAGAGCCGTGGAAGGAGAGCAGAGACAAACAGCTCCATTAGGTCAGTGCACAGAGTGGCTTCCTGTCACACCAGTTTCTGAATGGATTATAGAGCTAAGTGTGGTTTGGACCTGAGTGGACCCTGTGCATCCAAATGCCAGAAAGTAAATAAACCTTCTGAAAACAAGAAGGCATATACAGAGATACAGAGACAACATAAGTTGTTTCCTTCCCAGTCCACCCCCTCCCTGGGGGTTCTGACATCTACTCCAGTTGTCTTTGGGACACAAACATTAGGATTGTTCTCTCAAAAGGTGTCACAGCTATTGAAGTAGAATCTTTTTCCTCTCCAAAATACTGTAGAGCCAGCAACAGTTTACATTTCTTCATTGTGTCCTCAAAAGGGATCATCTTTTGAAGAATGAAGACAAGTATTAATGCTAAATCATCTCTTGCTTGTGCTCCACTGAATTGAAAGTAAAATTTACTTCTGACTTTAGTGAGAGAAAATTTAGTCAGTGAATCCTTGTCTCTTCCACAAAGAGTACCAGCTGTGATACTCAGGACTGTACTTTCTGTGGTGTGGACTGATGCCAACTAGGAACAGGACTGTGACAATCAAGTGATTTTGCATATGCCATAAAAAGTCCTTAGATAATCATAATTTGGATCAAATTAGAACCAAAAATCTACTGGAAAAAGACCACATGGGACATCATCAATCCCCTGAGCCAGATGCAGTCCCAAATAGTTTAATATAAACCCTACCTATCACAAAAGAAACAGAAGGTAAACAATGCTATGTGCCACATGTAAAATTGCATACATTTGGACTCATCGCCCCTTTCTGTGCCAGAAATTAACTGTTCAAATACTTTCTTGCCACAGTTGTGTCTACATCAACCAGTGGTGCCATGGAACAAAGATATGGTGGCACAAGTTTTTTTAACAGAATTGGAATGGCAGCTGTACAAAAAAATGAGGATGAATCAATGATTCCTAAATGGAAAAAGTCCAAATTAGTAGGGGAAAGAAAAATATCTTTGTACTTCCAAAAGAGCAGTATAAACAAAGGAAAAAAAAAGAAAATTTCAAATCACAATAAATGGAGCAGACAGGGGTTTTACAAGCTTTAGTTGATTTTATGCAAGTTTCTAAAATACAAGAATCTCCCAAAAGAAGTGATTTCTTAAGTTTTATTCCACTTGTAAAGAGCCAGATTTTGGTGTATTAAATACACATGAAATAGTGCAAGAATTATGCAAATGATCCTGTGTTTGGTACCATCATGAGTTCTAGTGTTAAAAAAAGAACTATTTCTCAAGTTTCCAACTTCCAGTCAAGACATGGCTAATGTGTGTATTCAATGGGCCAAGATGCAGAAAACATACCAGGTTTCAGAGCTGTGACATCAACATTCATGTGACACCTTGTTTTCTGGATTTTGGTTCTGCATTAATTGTCCACCCTCTGAAGTCCTCTGGGTTTGGGGGATCTATCTGAAACAAATACACTGTTTATTTTAACACCAGGAGACCCTTGGTTGGATAAATTGGGTTTTTAAACAAGTGGAACTCTCTATGTGTCATTCTTACCCAGAAGTTTAACTTAGGCAAGTGTAACTTCGTTATTCATTGCCATTATGTTCTACATTATCATCTGATTTCTTAGGAAAAAAAACAAAACCACACCCACAAGAAACACCTCCTTCCAGTCCCTGTTCCTTGCTCAAAGCCCTTTAAATGATGCCAAGATTCTTCTGTCTTTTGTGGTTTTAAATGTTATGTAGCTTGTCTGCAATGGGAGTAAAGTCATCAAAGAAACATTTTTATACTGTTCCTTTATTCCTCTGTATTTGAGTAGAGGTACTTTACCCTGAGGAAGTTTTCTCGTTCCTCATCCTTGTTTTTCCAGGAACATATTGAACCACCTTTACAGACAAAGTACTCCAATCTAAAATTTAACCAGTCAACACATAAAATTGTTACATGTAATTCAGTCTCTACAGGCCCATCTCAGCAAGTGACAGCCCCCCCAAGGTAGGCCACAAGCATTCCTAGTCTGTGTTTGGTTCCAGAAAGTGTTCACGGTAAGAACAGCACAGGAGCTGAGTTACTCCCTTAAAAAATGAAAGCAAGGACCACAACATGAGGACGAAAGACCAAGTTTTCACACCTCTGTTTCCAGGCATGCTTTGGTTCATGTGCTGTGACATATTTTAGTTTCACACAAGGCAAAATTCTCTAGCTGCAAACATTTTGTACCATACAGAAACTATTATATGGCTTGCATGATGTGCCCAGCAATCCTGGTGAGTCCCTACATGCACCTGGTACATTTGCCAGTGCTCCTGTTCTTGATTAGGGATGTGTTACTCTGAGTCTGAGCAGAAGATTCACATGGGTACCCTTCAGTAGTCCAAAGCCACTGAAACAAGGAGTGTTCTTCATACATTAATAGAGTGTAGGCCAGAGCCTTTGTTAGCTTCTATTTTTGCCAGATGTGACCAGTGAACATCAGACCTCCAGGAAAGCAGGAGGTGGCCAACTGCTGCTGTTGACACAGCTATCATCTTGCTCAAGGAATTAATCCTCACAGAAAATGGCAGACCAACTTCCCTGTGGGTGTAAAACAGTGGCTGTGAATTGGGAAAGCCTCCTTCAAATAGAAGATCAGCCTCACTCTCCCCAAGGCATTACATTTGTACCTCCCTTGGTTAGGGTCAAGGTACTTGCTTGGGCAGCTCTTGGCTCAGCATGCTCCTCTTGGAGGAGTGAGCTGCACAGAGAGAAGAAGGGGCCTTGCTCAGGTTGCCAGCACTCTGCAAGGGTGATGCCTAAATATTTGCAGCAGTAGGATTTAACCCTAGGGATATCTTTGCTGTTTATTCAATTGACCTAGTACAGTACAGAGCTCATTCTGACAGAAAAAGATTGGCGCAGGTTCCATATAAAGATCACTTTGCAATTGGTTCCTGTGGCAATTTTTAGATTTTTTACTCAGATTTCTGAACATCTCATTTTAGTCTGTTTTAATTTACACTGAGGTGATGACATGGTGTTACAAGATGTTGGCAAGTTTTCATTTCTTTGCTTGAAATTAGAGTCTAGAAGGAGTGAAGGGTGTCTCAGATTTGTTGTGACTTGTATCATCATAGTGCAGTCACATCAATCAAATCATGTCCATTTATAAAAGACAGTTCATGAACAAAATTAAAAACCAAAAGTAAAATAAAAAGTACCCCAGAGATGATGTGTTTCTTGACCTCTTTATGATCTGGTGAATAATTTGTGAGCCTGAAAATTTATTCATTGTTTCCAATTACATTACCTGGTCTAGTCAAATATTATTCCTAAAGAAATGCCATTTCTTTCATTTATTTCGTTATTGGAAGAATCTACCAACTTTGAATTGCTATGTTTTGCAGAGGCTTCATAATTTCTATTTGATATTTGATGGTGTTTCAAATATAATAGATTTTCTTTATAATCATAACCTTGGGAACATTTTAAGTCCCCAGAGTCAGGGAGTTTCTGACTACAAAATCCTCAGAGAAGCTAAAATCCATCTCAGATCATGGTCCCAGGTTTGAAAGGTGAGGCACAGTCAGACATGTGAGGCTTCTAGAAAGTAGTCAAATCATCTGTTCATGTTTTTTTAACTTGTTATTGGCATAAACTTTAAAAAATATCTGTACTTAAACCAGACTGTTTTAACTCTACTGTTTTGTTTGAAATAATCTAATTAGGAAATCATGGGTCTCAGTTTTCTACTGCATTGAAACTTTTGAGCTTCATGATTAACAGAACTGGCAATAGATAACAGTATAAGCAACCTTAAATACATTTTGGTTAAATGAGTTCAGGATACACTTTCCTGAAACAAATTTGGCCATGTTCAATATGGCATTACATATAAATGTCTGGAAAAATTGCAGTGTTTTTCCAAGCAGGAGGCATGAGATTACTATAATCCATAGCCCCCACCACTGTATTAATTAGCGTGGCTCACTAACCAGGGACATAATATTTGTAAATGAAACTCTAGAAGGGCATCAGTAAGGAACAGGATGTTGAAGCCAAATGGAAAACATGAACCAATAAAAAGGCTGAACTAGCTAGAAGTGCAAGCTCAGCCTTTGAAGTTAGTTCAAGTACTGCATGCTTTAATTTTGGTGTAATCTTATGATGGAGGTACAAACAAGAACTCAGAAACAGATTTTGTAACATTTGGCCCAATTGTAGATGAATCAGTTTGTTGATGGTTACCAACAATTGCACAGCCAGAGAAGCTGTGGTCTTTGTTAAATTAGATTGAATAATTGGCTTCAGTGGGAGTTTCGGGTGCAAAGCAAATGAAGTGTCACGGCCCTTGACTCTCATAAGATTCCTTAGCAGAGGCTAAGCTTTTGCCTTCAGAACAACCTGAATATGGATTCAGAGAACGAGTCCCTCAAGGGTTCATCTAATTACTCCCCTGCCCCAGTATGGGTCTGAAGAGTCTTAGTCATTCCTGGCAGATATGCGTGCCTTATCTGTTTTTAGAGTCCCTCTGATGACAATAAGGATACCAAAAGCTCTCTGGGCAGTTTGTTTCCAATGCTTAACTGTTGTCTCAGAATACAGTCTTTGGTTAGTACTACATTACCTTGGCAAGCCCAACTAAACCTATGTATTTCTGTGTTTTGATTTTGTTTTGGTTTGTTATTTTTTAATATACTTTCATGTGGAACTCCAGTGACAAAGCTGTGCTTTTCTGGTGTTTCACTCAAAAAAAAGAAATCACTGTTTTTGTCCTTTGGATAGCTCTCTGAAGGCCTACTATTGCCAGGTGCTGAGCATCGCTGGAGACATGAATTAAGAGAACGAGTTTCAATACATTCAGCAAATTACAGGATCAGGCAGCCAGGAGTTAAGATGATCTTGAACTGGAAAGTCATAACTGGAAAATGAACATAATCATACACACTCTCCTTTTTTAGATCAAGCATTCACTTCATTAGCTTGAAAATAGTAAATAATTTATTGTAGTCTTTAGTGAATAGCCCAACACATGCTGTTAATTACTTTCTCATTTGGGAAAAAAAACACAGCAAAAGTTAATTTCTTTTCTCCATATGCTTTCTAGAAGAAAAAGAACTCCCCAATTATACATTTATTCCTCTTTTCAACAGCCATGCAGACCTCTGGAAGGAGCCATATTCCTCAACAAAGCAAGTGTAATGGCTCTGTTTCTCAAATGCAAGTGAGTATGGACACAAACATTGTAATGAAACAAAGACTTTAATTTCAAAAAAATAACACAGAGGAAAATGGTTGAAATATTGTATTAGGAAAAAAAAAATCTATACACCAAACTTAAGCCCTATGTGATTATGGCAATAAAAGTTTTCCAAAGAAGGTTATTTTATGCATTTGTTGGGTTGTGTTTATATATACACATATATGTGCCTGTAAATGCTTATGCACATACAAAACTGTTAGGGTGTAAATTATTCTAGAGATGTGATAGATTCAATTCCCAAAGTACCATTTTCAAGAATGAGTGGTATCAAAGCCAATCAGAGTCCGGGGTTTACAAACCCCATACTGGGTTGGGTCTTGCAGCTGGCATGAAACCCATTGAGTTGCCTATGGATAAAAACTACTAAGAATGCCATAAGGTTGTTGATTGCATTTACAGAGCTATAGTCACCATGGCCTATTGTAGTGAATAATTCCAGGGAAATCTCTGTTTCCTGACTTAGTCAGATGGGGAATATTGCATAAGCTATTGTATGCCTGTGCATTCCTTGAGTGTGATGCTGTGGTCTTTCTCTTGCTCGCCGTGTCATTTGTTTCATTTAACTGTCTCATTAATGGCAAAATTGCTTTGCTTTGTTCAAAAATCCTATTCTGAGGAGCAAATATTACTTTCTTCTTTAACTTCTTGCCAACAAAAGATTTTAAAATGCATGTGGTACAGAGGAACGTACAAGATTTTTTGAGAGCAAAAAGAAATACCAAAAATTAAAAGCACGAATCCACTTACTACATTCACATTTTTTCCTCTGACATGAAATGAAATCTTAACGTGAGAAATGCACACAGTTCATTAGCCTACTCTGAGCAAATACATAATTAACATGTGGAATATGCAAAGCTGTTGTCAACGCTTTCACATATGTTACCACAAAACTAAAATATTTTAATTAGTAGAGAAATAGAGGAAAATCTAAGTAAATACAGCCTGTACTTGACATAAAAATTAGCTTGACTCTGTAAGTATTAAGTATTATACTGTATACACTATACTCTATAAATATTAAGTACTATACTCTATAAATTTAAGTATTAAAAATAAGAGAATCTTCTCTCTACCTTAACCACCCTTACCATACTAGGACAGCTTAGTGGGTCAAACTAAATAATTTGCTCCAGTGCTGATAATTCAAATTTTCTCTGGTGCTCTGATAAATAATTACTTGGCAGAGGAGTCTCCACTGTGGCCATTGTGCAAATGCTTTACTAAATCATTGGCAGAAATAAAAATGTGTGAGTTCAATAGCAGGTAGGTAGAAAGTATAGACTTTGGTGTTTTGTAATAAGAGCAATTTTGGGACTGCACTCTCAAAAATTATAAATTGCTTTAATAAACCTGTCAGGTCTGATGAGAAAAAAAGTGAAATACACAGTAATAGCATCTCAATGTAAATATTTATTAATTGAAATTACATCTTTAAAAAATCCAAAATAATCCTTTTACTGTTATCGTCTGTTAATTAAAAGTAAACATCAAAAGTAAGCCTGAATGAGTATGATTGCACAGTGTATTTTAACACCACTGGATCATAAATCTATCTAGAAGTTTTCTAGGTTTGCAAGTTTCTGAAAAAGAGAATTGGTTTTATTGTCAGCAACAGCAAACTTCCCAGAGAACTGTTATTCGTTCTGCTCTAGAGACTTCTGAATGTCACTAAGTATAAGTACTTAAAATAAACAAGGAATAGATTTTAATTGTCTGAAGGGAGAGGTGCTAGTGTTGTTGCGAAAAAATTTTCTATCTCTTTAAAGCTGCTGAACTCACATAGGTGGTAAATCAACCTGACAGAGAATAGATCTCAAGAGCAAGACAAAAAGGCAACAGAAGTACAAGTATTCTGAAGTTGTATAGAACCACCATTCAGAGTAATAATATTTAGTCAGTTCTCAGACTCTGCTGTAACTGGTCCCTCGGGATGAGACTTAAACCACTATTCCATTTCTGGTGTATCACCAAATAGTAATTCTAGGGTATCTGCCATTGCATTAGATTAGATCCAGTAACCCAGAAACTTAAGGGTCCCTGTGTCTTAATGTATTCTCTGTTCAATTGCACAATATTTCTTTAAAATTGACACATAAAATGAAAATAATGATATGACATGTAGTTCTAGCATTACTAATACGCATGATCCTTCCCAGTTGTGCACTGAAGACATGGCCTTGGCACTAAAACAGTGCATGTGTGTGTACATCCATCCATATGTTTCAGCTACCACAGAGAACAGCAAACTAGATTGAGAGTAAACCTCAGTTTGCAGCACTTTGAGTGAATAGGGCCAGTTTGAAAAATTCTATCCACTGATTAGGTACATGAAGTATTTCTTTTTAAGTTTCATAAACATTTATGGTATTAATGATCATAACTGTCTTGGACAGTAGTTTTTTGCATGTGGTAAATTTGCTGGTAAATTTTTGTTAATTGTTTGGCAAGGCTGGAAAATTCAGAAGGCGTTTTATCATTTGTAACAAATATCTGGGTAATATTTTTATTTTTTTAAGTAATCCATGTATTAATCACGTCAAAACTACAAGCATAAGATAAGCAATGTCTACATGTTGTTTAACTGCCCCAAAATTCAATGAAGGCAAGAATACAGCAACACATAAACAGCCTGCCATGCTCCAGCATTTGGTTGCGTGCACTGTACTGACCACAGCAGTAGAAGGTGGCCTTGCATGTGCTTTCTAGGGTGACATACATCACTGCATTTATGGCACTTCATGATTCTTCTCTGCCTTTCACATTAATGAGTGGTAGGCCACACAGTACCACATGTGCTTTGCTCACTACAAGATGTTGCCTTCCAACCTCCTCAGATGTTTTGAACATTAAAGTCTACTGCATTTGTGAAATTTGGGAAAACATAAAACACAGGGAAAGTATTTGGTGTTTTACTTCCTTGTAGCTTCCACCAAAAACATATATTTCTCAGGTAATTCAAACACAGAATGAGTGCAGAGAAACATGAAGATAACTCTGAACCATGGGCAAAGTGGGGACTGAATCAATGATCTCCCTTGCTCCTTCTGTGAGAATATATGAGCAGGGCAACTACATCCATAAAATAAAGTACATTTCTTCTCTGCCAGCCTATCTGAAGCAACTCCCAATGGAAATCCCTTACAATTCTTGGTCACTCTTGGCACAAGAGTGAGGAAGACTATTATTTGTCCTCAGCTGCCACTTCACACTGAGGAGGAAACCACCCTTGGATGGTCCTTAGCAGCATGATCTGGGAGCTCCAGCTGAAGAGCCTGTACTTCTGACAAAGGAGACAGAGCTACATGGCTCATGCTCCTTGTCTGAGGGGTCAGGATGAGTAGCAGGAGACAGTCCCATCCCTAACTCAGGGCTAATCCTCAGGAACTGAGCTTGCTGGAGCTTGCTGATCAGCTTTTCTTTTACATGCGTTACACACATGTGGGGAAGAATGGAGCCAACAGCTTTGTGGCTGGGGACTGGTTTTTAAAGTGGTCTGAAGAATATGGAGAGGTCTAGTATCATCCTGTCTCTTGCTGAGTAGTTAATTCCTCCCCCGCCCCCTCTTAATTTCTCAATTAATCCTTTGTCCTTAGTCCCCACATCAACTGTGTCCCAAGTCTTCTTAAAACTTTTTAGAAGTAGGGAGAGCTACACAAAAGTTACAAGCTCCTGCAACCTTCTGTTGAGTGATGCCTTGGGATTAATGACATTGTATAGAAAGTCCCAATCCCACCTGTGTCCTAATGGATTTTAAGCCTTTCTTATGGATCAAAACTCAGAAATGAGACAGAAGGTGAACTTTGGAACAGTAATCAGACAGAACTGGGAGGAAAACAACAAGAGCATTTGGCTTTATAGTAACTCAGAGACCTCATGAGTCATCCTCGATGAACAGAAGTTGTGTGAATTGCATAGTGAGAGTACGGTGTGCCAAAACAACCTGCTTCAGAGCTGTCAGTTCAAGGTAAGTGTATTACTTATTCATTAGATCAGGCACTGAAGAACTGGGTTTGATTATATGATGTTTAAGATGGAGACTACCTAGTAGTTTGTGCCATGCATACTTCAGTGGAATCTTACTGTGATTTCAGCCTCAAGGTATATTATTAAATTATTAACACAAGAGCCAGTGTCACAATCAGGTTGATATGGAACACAATGGAAGATGTTTATTTTCTACCCTTGATCCCATGGTTCTTAATAAAATTCCAAGTCGTCATCTTTGCTCTAGAATTGTAAGAACAAACCTTGCCTGTACATTAAATTTGAGTCTCCTGACCACCTCCATTGAACGTCTCTGCATTCCCTTCCTCTGAGAGATTTTAATGTGCCTGAAAAGGTAGCAAAATATCACTGCTGTGTTCAGCCAGTTGAAATAATCAGAACAGTTCTTCAATAAAGGCATTAACTCAAATTGGGGAAATCAATTTATTGCAAATTAGAATAAATCATTACTGATTCAGGAGGTGGGGGAGAGAGGGAAAGAAAATAAGAACATTTACACACTTAGAGAAAACACTTTTCCTCCATGTTTCCCAGGTTTAAGTTCACTCCAAGTACCTCTCCTCCCTTTCCTTCTTACCACCACCAGTTGCACTCTGTCCCTTTGGTGAGGCACTGGGAAGCCCCGTCTTCCTTCTCACTATGTTCCTCTGCTGCAGCACTGATCCTCCACAGGCTGCAGGGAATATCTGCTCCACTATGGAGCACCTCCTGCTTCTCCTCAACTTCCTCCTTAACCTCTTCCTCTTATACCTCCTCCTCCGCCCTTGTTGTTCCCTCTGTTGTTTATCACTCCTTTTATTTCTTCCTCCACTCTCTGGCTTTCTTTGCTCTTTCTGAAATGCGTTTCCCCAAAGGTGCCACCATCTTGGCTGAGGGATCAGCCATGTCCTGTGATGGGTCGATTGGAGACAACTGGGACTGGATGTGCCCAGCACATGGCAGCCCTGGCCTCTCTCACAGCCCTCCTGCTGCCAGCCTTGCCATTTATCCCCAATAGACAAAGTGTTACCTGTTCTGTTACAAAGTGGAGGGAAGAAGCCCCATCAAGAGCATTCATGGTCTTGTGTAGCTATCTCACCCTACCAGCTGAGTGGTCAGATCACTATAGGACAGTGGCAGGCAAATTTCCAGTGGCATTAGAGAGTGGAATGCAACTGAAGCTGGTGAGAGAGACCTCTCCAATCACGCAGGACCTCGACGTTCTCATTGTGTTACCCTGTACCACAGCCTGGTGCCTGGCAGGGATGCAGTTCTCCGGTCTGGAAGAGCCAGGGCAGGCCAGAGATGGCTGGGCTGGGCTGGGCTGCAGCAAGGGGTGCCTGTGGTCACTGGGCCCAGCTGGCTGAGGTTCCTCAGCCACAGAGCAGGAGCAGAGGCCCTGTGCCAGGACTCCTCACAGTGATCCAGCTCCATGGGGAGAACAGGCACGCAGAAGGCAAAGGTGTGTGGAATACAGTCACACCTGTGAGGCACATGAGGCCCCAGGTGACTGGATTACTCTAACTGCAACTGTAGAACATGGTAAGAGGGCAGAAAGAGAGTGGGAGGGAAGACCAAGGAAGGCTGAAGTTTTCTCTGAAGTCATTTTCAGAAAATACTGCCACAGCATTAGGTTCAGACACTTGGAATTTTAGGACTAGTGAGGGCAGGACACCAGGTTGCCTAAAATAGCAGTGCTAAGTACAGAATTAGAAGAGGAAGGAAGAGCAGAAAAGGAAGGCAGTAATATTCCAAGTTCTATTAATTTTTTTAAGTCCATCTAATTTCAACATAGGCTTAAAAAAACAAAAAAAATACCTCTAGAGGATTCTTCTTTCTAGAAATTCAAGCTTTGAAGCAAAATCTGGTTTTCTGTCTTTATCAGTTTTTTTTGCTGTCCTATTTCTTTCTCTCAGTCTGATATTTAATTGGCTTTGGCAGAGATGATCTATTGCTAGTTCTGTGTCAGGTTCTTGACAGTAGCTTTGTAGGGTCTGAGATTTCTCCAGTCATCTCATGTTTCTATTTAAAATATCTTAACTGGAAAGCTTAGATAACCCAATTTCAGAGACTGCCATTTTGCAACAAAATTCCATCTGGTCAACATTAGATCCGCTAACCATGGCTGGCGTGAAAAATAAGCTTGTTTTCATATGGAGGCTGTACAGCTTCAGTTAAAAATGATTTAGAGTGGGATAACTTGCTACTAATGAGCATCAGCACTAGGAGCAGGAAAACTAGCTTTTGAGAATTCACATTTCAAAGTACACTTGTTGGCAGTCTGGTACTCCCTGCTTCTTGGAAAGATTCAGAGTTTACGCTTTGTAGGAATGGTGGCTTTCACAGAAGTTTCAGGCTTCAGGGAGGACACAGACAAGGAACCTGAATATGGAAAAAAAATTAAAATTATGTGAAACTGAAGGAACTGAACATTACATAGTGCTATTGCTAGCCCTACTACTAAATGGATATTTTTCATAAATAAACAAACAGGTCATAATATCCTTGGCAAAGATCTACAAGGATATTCACAGCTGAAACAAGGATGAAGCAATGCCTCTCACATCCTCCAAAAACATACTGACTGTGAGAAAGAGGTTTCAGTATCTGCTTGAATGTAAGCTGATGAAGCACAAGAAACCAGCGAGGTGAAATGTGTATGATTGCCATGTCACTGCAAAGTGAAGAAATGGCTTTATGCCTCTCTGCAGCAGGACCTGTTCAGTAAAGACACCCTGCAGCTTTTACTCTTCCTTTCTTAAAAGGTATACCACTCATGAGTACAGTGCAGAGAGCAATTCCCCTACAGACAGCAAAAGAGAGGCAGAGGTTTCTGTACACAACTCAGGAGAAGAGCAAACAGAGTCTTTGTACAGTGAGAATTTTGCCTAAGCTATAAGCTTATCCTGCTAAACTACAGAGCTTGGTCAATAACCTGCAGGGAATGATGAGGTTTTCGTCAGATCTTCTTGCCTTTTAATGTATATTCTTTCCTGCTCCAAGGCTTCTATGTACTTGGAATAGGACGAGGAAGTCTGCAAGAACCATCAAAAACCATCAGCCTTCAGGTCATATCACTGTGGTTTCTGATCCATTTCAACAGTAAAAGAAAAAACTTGTTTATATTATATTCTTATTACTGGTTACTTACAAATATTAAGATTTTTTTTCATTACAACATCGAAATAATGGGAAAAAGAGTATTGCTGTAAATAAGTAAATCTCAAAACACCATGATTTAAGCAAGTTTGACAGATACAATGTTTATATTTATTTTCCATCCCTGGTCTGAATGTTATTCTCTCTCTTTTCTTGTTCAAAAACAAAGCAGAAGATCTTTACCCTCCCAGAATATAATTTTTGCTATCAGGGACTTAATTTTATCTCTGTGCTACACCATTAGTCCTCTCCTAGGACTATGATTGCTCTGTTTGACATAAACCCAAAATAGCACTGATTTGTGGGGTGAGAGGAAATGTGTATAAGAACAGCTGTTTCTAGCATACGTCCTTTCACTGAACATCTCAACATTAGCCTCACAGCTCCTTCTGCCTGCCCTCTGCAGCAGAATGCTGCTATCACTAGAGATATCTGCCATCAACTGGACCTGTCATACTTTCCTTTTCTAAGGATAAAATACTGCTTTTAAAGAAAACAACCACAGTTCAGTTGGCATGTAAATAATAGGTTGCTCTTCCAAAACAGGATGAGAACTGCGCTTTTATTTGGCCTGGTTTCTATCTTACGGTATGAGAAGTTTGAAGGCAATTTGTCATATCATGATTCAGTAAGAACTTCTAGCACCTTCCTATAGTAGAAAGGGGCTTGCAGAAGGAAGAAGAAACTGCCCTTTAAAAGATTATTTTTGATTCTACCCCTTCCAGAGGGCTTAAGTGTATGCCAGGGATATACTGGCTCACCCAACCCCCTTTTTTTAAAATAGGGATGAGCAAAAGTAAAAAGATCCACTTAAGGGTAAGAGTGTAAGCTTATCTATGCAATTCACACCGTGGTTTCAGATTTTGGGGGTATTTCACAGTATCTTTTTCTGTATTCTGCTCCTCACTACCCTTATGCCATGGGAAGAGCACTATGGAATACAAGCAGTGGCCAAAGTGTGCTTTACTCCTGATTCACGTGACACATCTGGGCTTATATGGTTGCACAGGTTCCCTGTTATGTTCTGGCAGTGCCAACTCAGCCATGAATGGTTCCTTAATATGCCCAGTGTATCATGTCTGTTTTTCCCATTTCCCAGTAAAACAACTGTTACCTTTTCACTACAGATTTTATGCATAGTCAGAGTTGTTATGGAAGAAGTCTTGAAGTGATATTTGCTGTCAGATTTCCTAATACCTAGATTTCCTAAAGGAGTTCAGCTTCAGTTTTTAACATATGACCAGAACAGGACTCTAGCCTAAACCAAATTCTTTCAGGATATCAATTTCACAAATAATGAAAATCTTCTTATTCCAGAACTGAACCGCCTTTTATTCAATTTATCTTTAAATACAGATTCTTTTTTAACCCATAGGACCATAAGAACTTAACATTCTGTTAGCTGTTAATACTACTCAAAACTTACATCTTAAAAAAAAATAATAAAGAACAAAAAAATTCATCTGTAAGGTAGGTAAACATACAACAGCAAAGCTAATTGTAGGAGAATGAACAGTTATTGAAGAACCATCTGACAGCAGTATTCAAAATCAAACTTCCCCATCCCCTTTTCCCAAGATCATTTTATCTCTCTTGAATGACATCTGTAGAAACATATAATATTTACCTTCCTCCCATATCCATCTCTAGGTGCTAAAGATACTGATGATCTTTTCTTTGTATCAAGCTCATTTACCAAAACACTCCTTGGCAGTTGAGTCAAGGGCTTAAGCTGAGTCAAGGGCTCAGGCTGAGTCAAGGACTTAGGTTCCGTCAAGGACTTAAGTTGAGCCAAGGTTGTAAGATTTCTCCCAGCTTCTTTACCCTGCAAATTCTAAAAATGCATAGTTAGATGTAAACAATAGTTACAGAGCTAAAGTAAAAAAGCAAAGTCTGTGGAACCAAAAAATGTCATTGGAAATGAGATTGTGTCATTTGCAGTAATGTTTTATAATGCTTAGTTTCATAATTCATCATGTTGAGCATATTTTAAAATAATCCCTGCTTTTTAAAAGCATTTCTTTGTTCTAGTTCATGTTTCCTGTCCTCTACACTTTTCCAGACCATCTTTTTTTCAGATTCCATACCTGCTCCAAAATACAGCTAGGTGACAGGACAGATCTGCATCGGAACATATTTTAAGGACAGAGAGGACATTCTGAGCCTCTAATTTGGCCTCAGATATAAATGTAGAATGTAGGATTTGTCAGGATTAATTCCAGCTTGGTCCAGTAGCTGTGTATGAATTACAGTATACAAGTTAGGAAAACAGGCAATGTACAGTTTAGTGAAGAACAAGGCATTGTAACCCTTGGCAAACTGCTCTGATGATTAACTGTTTGTCATTTTTGTGTTGGTTTGTTTTACCTTTGCGCATTCTGTCTGATGATCCCAAAACTCTTTATAAACCTTAATCAATCTTCATACTTGACCTCACAGAGAGCTCTCTCTAAGACCTGAGTAATACTCCCATGTTCCAAGTGAGAAAGTAAGAAAAAAAAAAAAGATGATCAAATGGTTCCCAAAGTTACTTAATTAGTCCCTGAAAGATCTGGAAAAAAAAATCCCAGTATCTTGTTTCCTTGTTCCCAAAGTGCCTTTTGTTCCTCATCATTCCCTCTGTCCTATGAACCCATCAACTATAAGAGTGACTTTTGGGTACAGAACTGCCCAGGCAGTGTGATGCTGATCTTCTCTCCAGAAACAGGCTCAGTAACTTCTGTGGCACGTGCAATTGGTGGAATAGAGAGGCCAGTGCAAACACAGAGCAAGTATGAATACTACTGCCCTGCAGTTTATGTTTGCTGTTTCTCTCTATGAGAATGGTGAATTAAGCAAAGTCTTTATAAATGACTTCTCATAATAAATTAAGCAATGTTATAGTGAATTTAGATCCCATGCCATTACACCACTTACTAACAAATAAGCTTACTGCTAAGAGACATGGCAAAAACATGGAAAAGGAAGATAATGTTGATGGCTTTCTTTGCTAAGGACATGGAAAGAGAAAGTCCATATCTACAATCTAAGTTAAAGCTAAAAAGTTAAAGCTATTTTGTGCACTTGAAAGAAAAAATAATCCAAAAACTACCTTGGAGATAAAATGCAATGATGTACACAACAAATTGCTAGTACTGGCATCAGTCTGCAAAAAGTGACTTATATATGTGAAAGTATGTGGCATGTGCATCTAGCAGCTGACAAAGAAACAAGTCCATTGCCAGGGTGCCTTTGATAGAATTTGCCCCTTAAATAACAAATAGGCATACAAAAATATTGAGATAGTCAAACAATACCAAGTTATGCATCATTGCTCAGTGAAAAGCTCTTTGCCCGTTTTTTTCCCCTACACTGCATGAAAGTCCAACTCTAATCAGTTCAGTCCTAAAAGCACAGGTAGACAGACACAGTGCCTTGGGGATACGTGTAAAGGAAGAAGAAAGCAAATTCCTCCCCTAGGGCTATGATTGCACTATTTGACATAAACCCAAAATAGCAACTGATTTGTGGGGTGGAGAGGAGATATATCTAAGAAAAGCTGTTTCTAACCCTTGCCAGTGCTTTGCTCTCATTCAATGAGCCTGGTGGGGCAGAGGAACATAGTCCTTATTTTCATTGCCAAGAAATCATCGCCTTCTACAAGCCAACAAATGAACCTGCTATTGCTCATGTTAGATGAACCTTATCAGTATCCTTCAGGGATACTGAATCATTTGAATTATGTTGTCACTGAGAGGACAGAAATCTCAGGCAGGAGAACAGGAAACAGCAAATTCTTTAAACAGTAACAGAAAGGGGAAAGGATTTTAAAAATATTGGAAAAAAATTATCTGTTGCGCCCATTCTTTTAAGAGATTTTAAAAGGTAACTGGTTTACTGATCTCTTTTTTTTTTTTTTTTTGTGAGAAGAATAGTCTACAAACTGTTTACTGAGCTGAATTCTCTGTCACTTTCTGAAATTTCTTACTCTATTTCCCTGCTTAGAAGTGTAATTCACCATTCCCATTGTTCTTCAAAAAAGCTAGGCTTTTGCCCTCCTGCCTAAGATTTGCTCTTTGTTCCTTGATTGTGATCAGAAATCTCATAGACAGGCAACAAACAGATGGAAAATAAGTCTGTGAAAATGCAAAAGTGAATTACTTTATAATCTTGCATTCTTGCAATATAAGTATTGCCAATGGCCTTGGCAGACAAATGTATATGGAGACAATGTGCTTTGGAGAAAGGAAGATGAGTTCTTGGATTTTAGACTTCCCTTGACATTGATGTGTGGCCTTGAGTAATGCTTTGCTGGTCCTCAGATTTCATGTACCTAAAAGAGGATAACAGTGTATACACGTTCTTATGGGCCTTTGTCTGTCCAGGTATCTGTGTTGTTCGTATCACATGTAACATCTCAACACGTGTACATGATATTTAAAATAAGTAAAGGTCTCTGTAGTGCTACTTATTATAGTTTGCAAGTCCAGTAATTTCTCTGCCCTTAAAAGAATGTTTTCTCCTCAAAGCTTGCCAAACAATTGTATTTAATAAAAAATAAACTTTTTCAAAGCCTATAATCAATACAAAAAGAAGTCTATTATATTTTAATTTTAAAAATCCAAGAAAAACAATTTTACAAACAAGCATTCCATTGTAGAGGTCACAGTTCTGTTAATGTGCTGGAACTGTTTGGAAGCTCGCTGTGAACAGTCTAACAATTTCACTTTCAAAGCTGAGAAATATTCAAGAAAAAGCAAAGATTATGCAAAGCGATTACCACATAAATATTTTTTTTTAAGTAATGTGCAGGATTTCAAGTGGTCCTTCTGGAAAATAGATAGGAAATCAATTCCGGTTTGAGTTCGGTTTGATTTCAGTTGTGATCCAGAACATAAATTCTAATATAAGACAATAGATCATGAAAGCACAAACAGGTCTGCAGTAGGTCACAGTACACATGGACTGTACACAGATTTATTGTTTATAATTTAGCCTTCTTTTTGCTTTTCTCTTGGCACAAGAGGTGACTAAAATACATTTTTTTCCCTCTGGTTAATTAAAGGAGTATTCCATTGACTCATCTGCTTCAAGTTAAACATATGTATATGTATTGGCAGAATTGGGAACTAATCACCTTAGGACTGGGTTGCATGTAAAGCTTGAAATCTAACAAGATTTGGTAGCTTTGGATCAGGCTGAGAAAGGGATATTTTATTTTATGTATCTTTGCTCATGTTACTCAGTTCATCAGCAGTGAAACCTGAGAAAGTTTACGAACCTTACCTTTGCTGTTATTCCTTCCATCTTTCGCATCTCTTTTTCCTTTTTTTTCTCCAAGCCAACTAGAATTTTGTCACAATCCGGATTGCTTTGGAACTTACAATACTCTGGCCAAAATTTAAACAGAAGAGCAAAAATACTCATCTGCACAGGAAGAAAATAAAGTCAATCTTGACTGTATTAAGGAAACAGTTGACTGTAAAATAAAATGCAGAATAAGATAACTATTTTTTTTGAACACACAGCCTCGTTCCTCCCACGTACTCTGTCCTGACATTTCAGCCCAGCTTTGCTCGGCACATGCTTTTCATCAGTGTGTTTATTACTGGTGAGAAATATTCCTAAAACACAGTTAAAAGGCACTGTCTTTTTTTATATTTCCCTAAACAATTGTTTGCATTAATGAAAACATCCATCACTTTTTACAAGTATTCTTGATAAAATATACAACAGTAGAATAGCTTTTGCACCGCTGTTCTGCTCAAGTATTTCAAATATTCAGTTCATTAGGGAGAGGGCTTTTTTTCCCCTCCTTAAGAGAAAGGAAATACTTTTTTGCCTCTGGAAAGGCTCTTAAACCACATTACAGATCTATGAGCAAATCTTGGATAATTTTTAAATGATATAATCTCTCACAGGGTCGTTTTTGAACTAGAATAAGAAAAACAATTTTAGAAAAGCAAACAGAGGGGCTCAGTGAATTCTGCTGCTGCACGTACTAAGGCTCACATTTTTCAATTTATTTAGATGTTGAATTTGCATTGAGAAACTTGGCTTCAAAGGAGCCAAGCATGCTCACTGCTTCTGGCTCAAGAAGCTTGAAAGTGACATGTGAGCCACTGTTGGGTTCCAGTCACAGCTTTTTGGCCTAGTTCTTCCTTTGGTTTTGCGCCACATTTCTGGAGTTCACTGGATTTTACACAGGCTAAAATGAGACTTCTCTTTCTTTTAGGACCTATATGAACCCTTTTCTCAGACAAATCATTCATCTATTGTCATCCATACACTTTATAGACTCACAGTTGATGTCTAAAGGTGTTGGTGGCAATTTTATAGGAAAAGAACAACTACGGTTCCTGGACTTAGAAGATAAGGCAGTATCGAGGGATAAGAAAACAGTAACTCTGTAATAAAGGTTCCAAAATCGCTATTCAACCTGATTAATAAAAAGATCCAAGAGAAAATTGTCTACAGCCATTTAATACATACTTTCTGTAATAAAGAAGAGAAAGACATTCAGCAAGTTAAGCTGTCTTTGTGCTGTACTTGCATCTGTATTTTTCATAAAACATGAAAACCACAAACTTTCTAACTACAAATTACTTCTGTGACATTAACCAAGTGGTAAAGAACAAGCAATTAAGAACATAGACAGAATTCATTTCCACTGCCAGAATTCCGAACACAGACCTGGATAACACCCTTCCAGGATCAGCTAGCTGTCAGAGATTTTCTTTATTGAGCAGTATATATTTGAAGACTCTCTTCCATCTCCACATTACAGTCACTGAAATATATGCCTATAGTTTTCTCCTTCAAGCCCATGCTTATGTGTGGAGTACTAACTGTCACATAAGCAATGAAAACTGTCACATAAGCAATGAAGACTGTTCTTAAAATCAAGCACTCAGTCTCTAGCCAGACCTATTACAGATTCACCCGGCTTCTTACCTGTGCCTCCCTAAAAATGTAAGGTCCTAGTTCTTTCCTGTGCTCCACAATCTTCTTTGCTTGTTCAGGTGGGATGTCAATCTGCAAAGCTGGGGGTATGGCAGAATTAATAAAGCAGTCAATAATAGCTGTGATCTTCTTCTGAACTATGGCATCAGCACAGTGAGAATGGCACAAGTCCTGAAAGATCAGAAATAGCATTTTCAGTCAATGGAGAGAGACACACACAAGAACCTTTACAGGGCACCAGTGATCAAAGTGCAATAGTCATACAAAAATAATTATACAATAAATTCCTTCAGTATGCAGGGAAAAATTCTTTTCATAAATGTGCATGGTCAAAACCATACTTAAGACATGCATGGGGCTTCTGGTTTGCAAATGCAGATACACAGTAATCGTTGCTTTTAGGTGATAATCTTTGCCTGCATGTTCGGATGGAAAAGCATAGATTTTAAGTGCATTACTGGCAAATAGGAGACGTTTCTGAAAAGAGAAACACATCTACAAGGGTGAAATGCACTGATTTTCACAATGTACCTACTATGACTTGCACAGCCATGGTAACTAAAGATAAAGAAATGCTTTAAGTGCTCCAGCAAAAGAGGGGAAATATTTAGAGGGTACAAGATATTCTAACAGGAATGTTGTCACAAGAGGGGATAATGTTAGATACCAGTACAATCTTCCATTTATTGAAATCTTCTACTTTCACCATTCATTAAGATTTTCCAGTTTCCCAAAACCTCAGGGTTTGAAATAACTCTGTACACTATAGAATACAAAACAAACCTGAACTTACAGGAATGAGATGTCAAAGGAATGCTAGGCTTTTCTACTTTTCTACTGTAATCCTATTGTTCTTGTAAAATCTGTTATTATTGCATTTTGCCACCCTGGTGATGCCACCATTGGGCTTTGACATGAAGGGAAAAAAAAAATTCAGAGAGTGTTCTTCCAATGCTTTGAAACAAGAACTTACCCTCTATCTATGTATTTCAAGAAATTTATATGATACTAGAAGACTATCACATATATCTTAGAGACACAATGAGCACTCTAGAGTTTTCAGGAAGAGAGCTCTTTACATGAAGAATCTGATTTTAGTTTTGGTATAGAAGGCCATATATTTACTTTGCAAAGAAATTAAAACCATGGCTTTTAACCAGAAATGTGGTATGTGAAAGAGCTGGCTTGCTTTGTTATGAATACTTTTAGTTTTGAAAAGGAAAAAAAAATGATAACAACTATAATAAAGAAAGGCAATGCAAAAACATATTCAATATATCCTAAGAATATATATTATGGCTTTCTTTGCTCATCTAGCATAGAAGGCAGAGAGCTGTAGTAAGAGGGAAGGCAAACAAGCCATATGATATGATGAGAAATGAGACCGAGCATAGATGAACAGATGGAAATGATCCACAGAGTTATGTTTCTTCATATTTGTTTAAAAAATTTTGGTTTTGGATTGTCCCAAGATGTGCCGCCAGCCAGATGGGTTATGGGGAGCGACGCAGTCATTGACTCCTAAAGGGAGTTCTGTCTAAACTGATGGCATGATAGGGCTCAGACAATACAAGTATGCAGTGTGCAAAGTGCTGCCCACGCCTTTGGCAATATTCCTGCAGTTCAGCCTGACCCACAACCCTCCTACCACTCCAGCCCTTTGCCTCTACAAAGTGCATCAACTGCCAACCATGACAAATCACAGGCATGGAGAAATATGGTCAGACTGCACTTTTTCTTGATAACAAGACAAATAAAATTAACATAAATGCAGGAAAGGGAGTGGGACAAAAAACAATAAAGGCTTTCTTCAGGGAGCAGTTCTACAAAGCAAAGAGGTCAGACTACACTCCACATTAATTTGCAGAAAGTTTCCATGTCCTCCATGATGTAGCAGTGAAGAGTCAAAAGTGTCAAAAAACCTTCAAATATCTAGAAAAGGATATATGTTATGGAACACCAGGTGCCTTCATATCACAGTTTTAGTCTAAGCTAGTCAGTCTCTCACCACAAGAGACAGCAGCACCCCCAGAGAACATTTCAGCCAGTGATTTCTTGCCTGAGGATCAGAGCCTTTTTGGAAAAGAGAGATTGTCCCCTGGAAACAGAGGAGTTTCACCTAAAGCAGACACCAAATTCAAATTCGTAAAATTAAACAGGGAAAATACACCCACATGCCTGTGGAGGATCTCCAAGTACCACTGCAACATCACCTGTGTTTACAGCCCAATTTCTGAGCAGGTTAGCTGATCTCATGCTCCCTGCATGCCATGTGCACATAGGCTGTGTTCAGGAGCCCAGGTGAGGTTCTGCACTCTGGTAGCACTATTGCATCAGGAATATCCCAGAGGCAAAAGGAATGAGGAGCACATGAAAGATCTGTGGTGTCCCTGCATTCAGTCCAGGGTATTCCTAGGAGGCTGCAGTGTGATTTAAAGTTTCACTCCAGAGGTTTTCCATTGTGTTTTCAACCCACACAGGCAATTTCACAAAACTACATTTATTTGGGAGAGAGAGACTTAATCCCTGCTGACCTTTCCCATCACATTTCACTTTGGTCCCAGGCTCAGCTCAAGTCAAATTTGATTCTACAAAGTGCAAGGGAGCTGTGGTCTGCATTATACCTATAGGTTTTTATGGTAGATACCATCTTTACATCTGTAGATTTGATTGAATTTTAAAGTTATCTCTCAATTTTGAGAAATTACCAAATTCAGATAGCAGCTTTAAAGACAAAATGAACATTTTAGGGCACCAGACTGTAGGAGACTGTGGCTAAGAGAGAGGATAGCTAAGAGAGCTAGGTCCCTTTTACAATACACTATATCTGTTTCTGCGTTGAATATTCTGATTTACACTAACCAACCAGTACAAGACATAAATCCTATAGAATTTACATACGGCCTATAAGAACTACAATATTACCATATGTGTTACATTTTAAACCCTAAAAGCTAATTCCTAGACCCTTTTTTTGCTTCCGTGCTACTTTGGTGAGGTTCCTCCGACCTTTGGACCCTCGGCATCCTCCTATTTGCCAAGGGTATTGTTCAATCAAGGGAGATGCTTCTTCAGCTGGCTAAGCCATTGTCTTTTCCAGTTGTTCAGTAACTAATGGCTTGGCATCTCAGAACTCAAAGTTCACCTTCATTTCAATTTTGCTTATAGGTTTTATATTTTCAAAATCTTTCGTTAAAGAATCATATTTATAGGGCTTTCCTAATTCATCTTCCCCAACATTTTAATACTTGCATATTTCTACTGCTCAACAGATATGTACCAAACTCTGGGTATTAATGAGATAGCAGTGTTCCTTTAGAGACTCAGAAGAATGCTACAGTTTGAAAAAGCATAAAGAAATACAGGGATAATGCATTTGAGTCAAGAATAGCTACCCTTAAGAAGTGAGGATCTTCATTGAAGAAAAAACAGTTTAAACAGTGAAAGAGGCTTTACTGTGAACAACAGAATGCCTATAGATATTTTTGTTAAAATTCTCCTAAAATGCAAGAGTGGATGCATTTGCTTACAAATCGAACGCTATTCCCTTTGCTCTGTTTTACCACCATACCTTATACTTCTGCACCTCTTGCCAAAAGAGCACTCCGTTCCCCAGTAGGTCTCCCTTCAGTGCCACAAAGCGTTGAAATTGATTTGCTGTCACTGGATACAACAGCGCTTTGCGGAAAGCAATTATTTCACTAGATGAAGAAACGCTCTTATTGTCCACATGCTGTCAAAAGAAGAAATAAAATGCACGACATAAACTTTGTTTCAAAAAGCAATAACAAAGGCTTTAGTTAGTGTAAACTGTCTGATCCTTATCTTTGCACTGACCCTAACTTTCAGTAGTTTATGAGTTTATGACATGGATGCAATAAAATGTGGCAAGGTTTCATTTCTTCCTTTCTTTTTTTTTTTTTTCCCCCCAGTTTGGTGTGGGGAACATTTTTTGGAAGATGTGATGGGAGAGGAAATGACTGACCATGATTTAGACCATATGACTTCATACTACAAAGTATAGAAACAGCTATTGTTATTGATTATGGCAATGGGCTACTTTTCTAGGGAACAGTTTGAGTTTTATACAAACAAACAACAAAGAAAAACGAACACACAAACCACATAGTTTAAATTTGTAAAATGCTTCTGACAGGGATCTCACCCACAAAATGAGGTTTGATATGTGTTGCTATGATCACCAACAGAAGCCAGAGAGTTTGCACCCTGTGAAATAAAGCTACCAATAGTAAAATAAAATTTAAAGCCATTGAGACATTTTGGAAATCCTCATGCTGCCAAGCACAGAACAGTAGGCAGCCAGGAAAGGGTGAAGAAAGATGGCTTATGCAGGGACAGTTTGTTTGAACTGAAGTTCATGCTGGCCTGCCTTCCTGAACAAACAGTTCTCGTGCTGTTGCTGAGGAGCAAGCCAAACAACCCCCTTTTGTTATCAGATGGATGAATGAAAACCATCTTCTAAAAGTGGTTTAAAACTCTTGAAGTCCTGGAGGGGTATAGTGCTGTTCAATGGTGAGCATCAGTCAGAAACATCTTTAGTTGTTGCCAACAGTCCTGGAAATCTAACCTGATCCTAAGCTGAAAGCTTAGTGCAGCTTATCTTAAAAACAGGGGTTAGGCCCAGTGTCCTGTCACAAAGCCTGCCAGGGGTGACAGCCTACCCTGGCAAGAAGGAGCCTGGTGGCTGTCCAGAGGGTCCTTCGGTTAAAATCAAGTCAGCTCAATTTAGGCAGTAGGGTTGGATCTTCTCTGCCCGTCTCCAATTCTCCAAATATGTTCTATTCCCTGTGAGCAGGATTTAGGGAACTTCTGGGAAAAATTCTTTCTAGGGCATGTTTATGAAGGGAAGAACAAAACATTGCTATACCAGTATATAAAGACTGCTTATTTTATGGGTCAACAACCTTGAAGCAGAACATGGAGAATAACTGTCTTCCTGACAAACAGACAAGGGGAAAACTCAGTTAACAGAACCCACATGCACTCTGGATCCCTTTTGTGCTGAGGGTTTGCATGGATAATTGGTGACCGGGTCTCTAGTTTGATTTCAACAGACAATAAAAGTTCAACTGAACAAAAGTACACCACTTGTATGTTGGCAATCACAAAAAGTTCACTACTCTTCAAGAGGAAAAAACTGGCAAACATCTGATGAAATGTATTATTACAAAGGTTTAAAAAGTTTAAATTTGATATTATCTCAGTGCTGTGAGATTAAAATACAATTCTAAATGAAACAGATACTGTGAGATATGATTAAACCTGCCCACTCTGCTGCATACTTCACATTCCCTTTTGTGTCTGCACGTAATCCACTTGCAATAATAAATAAACTACCAGATGCTGGAATGAACAGCTTGTCCAAATAAGTCCACTGCATGCAAAATACAGATAAATATGAATTAAAGGTATAATATTAGTCTGCAGAGTGTTAATGGTGTTCTATAACCCAGGACAACAGACCTTTATTTTCAAATGTGACCTCTCCAGACAGAAAGGGGGAGAAATTTACCATGAACATCCTGCAGGGAGCTAAATTCAGGAGTAATGTGAGTAATCAGTCCACTGCAACCAGTACAGTCATAATTGCTTTTAACAGCATAACATTTGGGCTTCACACAGGGAAATTGTAAAGAATGTGCAAGGTCCAAATGAAAAGGACTGTGAAACTGCAGACACCAGAGACATAGTAAATTTCACTTGCCTTCCATATCCTGGTTGTCTTTTACTGGTTTTTGTGTGAAAAATCTTCAGTTGTATCTCTTATCTATTGTTGAACAAAAGCTTATTATTTGTTTTTGGTCAGTCTTCTACTGATTAAGACCCCAGTGATAGAATAGTTCATATGTCTTCTTATGAATTTTACATCTGAAACTTGTTGTGGACCCGCACAGAATGCTGTCCTTTCTTCAGCCATAAATGAGCACCTGCTCATTAAGACTGGGGAATTAGAGAAGACAAGAGGCAGCAGTTGAACTGTGCACTCCACTGATGGTGGAGTTTACCCATAATGTTCTGAAGGACCACTTATGTGAGGAATAAATTTGGGGTTTGATTTTTTTTTTTGTATGAAATGTTTTTAGTTCCTTTGTACAGCTGTATCAGAAATACAGACTTGATCCTGCAACTTCTTTGTAGCTAAATTACACCTCAAGCAAAGGCCAGGTTTCCTGAATAAGGACTACATAGCATGCCCACGCCGGTTTGTCACTGTGAAATATGAAGCCAGTGGAGAATGTCATCTGGTTTCACTTCTAAAATACTTTCTTCAAAGAATCTTTTCATCCTTTGAATTTTCAATAAGAAATAGAAAAGAGCAATTGGACATAAATGGAGTTAGGAAAAGCCTAAAAGCTCATTAGAAGTATGTATTTCCTGTAAACTGTTTATTTGAGCTGAATGCAGCATTTTCTAAACTACTTGGGGTAATCTCCCTGCCAACACAGTGCAGCAGGTGCAAAAAGAGGCATGAGTTAGCTTCCAGACCTGGAAGCAGCTTAGCTTTATTGCTTGGTCTTCTGCCAGGGCTTGTAAAGAAGGCAGAGTTCAACTAAAAAGGCATAGGGTTAGGATTTTTTAAAATTTAATTAACATAATCATTATTAAAATTACAGTTTCTCTTATTAAAACCTATACTTTTCAGATTGCTTAATGCTCTGGATCAATGGAAAAGATTCAGTTTATATGCACTCTGACAATCTTCATGATGTTATAAGGATGACAGAAGACAAGTTTTATGAAACAATGCAGTTGCATATGGGTCTGCTTGGTGGAACTGTGAAGTTTCCTTCTGCTATGACATTCACATGTCAGAGCTGTTGTGGAAGTGCAAAACATCAAGTCTTTGCATCTGTCACCAGCAGGATGATCCCCTTACATGGATCACAGCCACAGAGCACAGGCGCTCATAGAAGGCAGATGTTAGCTCTGCCCATTCCTCAGTCTTTCTAATGAATCAGCAGGAGTGAAAAGCTCCTCACTCCCAGCTTTTTGGCAACTTTCTGAAGTAACCAACTGGAGCAAGGCTTGTAGCAGTTAACCTCCCCACTCAGAAGAATTTCACAAGTCCTGAAGTTGATTCTACAGGCACTGCAGCTCCAGATGGGAGAATGTGGACAGTGTAAGAGAAAGAACTGTAGCATGGGAAGCTCACTCATTTGCTTGTATTCTGGTCCCCTGGGGCAAATCCTTTACACAAAGCAGTGTGCAACCGTATGGCTAAGGCAAAATGGCATAGGAAGAGTGTAGCACTACAGCAAAAATTAGGTCACTCTCCTGGCAGCCTGGATGGCAGCAGAGCTAACACCATCTCCTTCAGATTTAGGATCTAACAATAATACTGTCAGCTAAACTAAGCCTTCAGATGAACTACCTTCACACTTGTCAAGATAAATGTTTCAACCTGTACATGCTACAGCATCTCTTTCAATGTAAACTGAAAGCAGGTTGTGGGCTGCCTTTCCTCTGAACCTTTTTATCCTGATGGTAAATTATGAGCCAAACAAAACACAATGCCTGTATGTGTTGCCATTGTTAAAAAATTACCTTTGCTTGTCCCTCCACCCCATGGTGTTCATCTGCCAGGAACAATGGCAGCCATTGTTTTTCTAATCTCTTCTGGACGCATTGCTGAACTTCTAGCAGAACCGCTGCTGAAAGTTGATCATGAAGGCTTTGTCTCCTTCCTCCACCTGAATGCATTAGCTAAGCAATCCAAATACAATAACACATGACATAAACTTTTGTGTATACCAAAAGTCCTTTATCTCTCTACATCCTTGATTTAGCAAAGCATGAGCTTAACTGTAAGCAAAGCACTTAATGCATGCTTACCCAAGGCTCACATGTACTTTTCATAAAAGGGAGCAGATTACATTTGTCCCTACCTATAATAGGATACAGACTCCAGCAAATAATACCTCAGCTTGACCAAGTAAATTGCCTAAGTATCAAGATATATCAGAGTACCACAGCTCAGACTTGCTGTCTGTGGCTTTAGTGACATACTAAAATAGAAAGCTGGAACAAGTCACTGTGCCTGAAAGTAATTTTTACACTTTTTCTGAGCTGTCTTGTGCATCCTCTGGCTGTGGCCTCTGATCACAGTTTAAGAGAGATGTTCTCTAAGAGGTAGGGAGGAAGGAAGGGACCTATACAACCAGAACAGAACCAGACTTCTGGCCAAAAATATAGGTGGGATTTGAGGAGATATCTTGGGGAAAAGCTGGAGCAAACCCACTTGTGGATTTTCTCTCAGTCACAGTCATAGTGATTGTTCTTTATGAATGGCTCTAAAACTGCTACCTTTTCTTGTTGTTCTCTGGTCGCTGGGCTGTTGGGTCCAAAGAAGTACTCGTCATTTAAGTACTTGGTTTTTATGTCTTTAGATTTTTCATCACTTTTTTCTTTATCCTTGTGGAGCATCTTTCTGAACTCTTCAATATCTAGCCAGCACATGAGATCCACACTGCAAACAAATTTAAACAGAATGTTATTTCAATATTGAGTTAATTTCATCAACATTTTAGACAGTTATTAGTTTAACTACAACCCACCAACGTATTCAAGACCTAAATACCAGGTCAGATTGGGCAGAAATTTTATGTCATTTTTTCTCTGCTAGTACCATCTGCTGAGACCATGGCGCCTGCTGAACAGGCAGAGCTCACTTACATCTTAGAGATCTCACTTAGGCAGCCATCTGGGGGTACTGTGAAAGGAGTAACCTCCTCAATATGCTACTGCTAAATCCAGCAGGGACTGAGAACCAGAACCATAGTGCAGAGCTCACAGAGAGAATGAATAATGAAACATGAGAATTTAAATCAGTACTGAGGCTGCAAGCCACTGAGAGACGAATTGATGCCTCCTTGCTCTGCCTCCTTGTTATGTCGCCCGAGAAAGGAGAAGGGATGACAGCCGGGAACATCAGCCCAAGAAATCACCCCCTTCCTGCCCTGTATGAAGTGCTAGAGTTTAAGTCAGTCTGCAGTTAAGCTGATAAAAACAATTAATGGCAAAATTTGTTTCTAGGGCTTTTTGTGGGCTGCTTTCTCAAAAATTACCAATTCTACTACTTATTTCATTAGTCATAGTCAGTGATAAATCATTTAAATGATTCAATTCTCAATCTATATATTGTTCATAATATTTGAGAGTACACTATAAATTTAAGTTTGTTTTCTATAGAATCATAGAATGGTTTTGTTCTTTAAACCAGACAACAGAATAAATGACATATCGACAATTTCAGTTTCATTTATTTGACTGTTTTCTGACAGTATCTTAATTGCTGAAGTTCTGTGAGCATTTTAGTGAGTACATTCACTGTATTTGCAGCAGGAAATATGAAACATTGAATTCAGACAAATCTGTTTCAGTTTTCCATTTGGTTAATAACAGGCTTTTTCAAAATATTAATCTAGGAGTAAAATGTTCAAAAGCATCTGACTGATTTAAGAACAGATGTTCTCCTTTCAAAAGACATTTGAGACCCTTACAGAACCCCAAGTTCTACTGAGACTGAAATTCTTTCATTTTCTAGTTCATCACAACATGACTAAGTTCACCCAAATGCAAGTGATCCAAATTACTGTGGTTTATGGAGTAACTCCTTGGCATCTACCTATGACCACTGACCAAATATGTGCATCTTTTTAAAAACGTAAAATATAATCTTCAAGTGTGTTAGATAAACTATTTAGTGGTGGCTTATCCTGGCATAATGGATCAGGTGCACATCCATAGTCAATTAGCCTGGTGAGACTAACAAGTGGTAGTTCACTAACCCGAAGTAACACAAATTGTCCTGCCACTGTGTGAATATATCCTATATATTTATCACAGTATTAATTTATGGAACTTTGTTTCATTTCTTACCAGAATTTGTGTGCTGGTACTCAGAAGCCTGTCCTTCCTGAAACTTGGATCACTTACAATTGGACATTATCAGAACCATAAGTTTTGATGAAAAGGCAAATGATGTGTTCATTGTTTTTTTTCTGAAATTTTCCAGACTGCATTAGTTCTAGGATTCCTTCAGCTTATAGTACCATTAAGCACCTTTATTGTAATGTGCCAGCTGGACTCCAAAATAACTAGTCTGGACCCAGCCCTAAAACACTTTCGTGAGACTTTCAAATGTTTTTCTTCATTATGAAGGTTTATAAAAAAAGTAAAAAAAAAAGCTTCATAAATTAAACATTTCTATGCCTGGCTCTTCCACTTAAGATGGAACTTGTCTGTGATTAACAAAGCAGGAAATACCAGAAGCAATTCAGCATACCTGTGCATGACCTGTTATCTGGTTATTCCTACCATTTCCCCAGTTAGAGAGGAACTCAAGACTAGGTGTCTCTGAACTGAAATGTGTGAAGGGGCTGCGCAAGACCATTTGTTGAGGGGCAGGTAGAAAATATTAAAACTTTAGTAGCACATGTACATAATGTATTAAAAATATTATATNTAACTAACTTAGAAGTCCCCTGACTATAAGCAGCTACACCATAAGAATTTCCATCTGAACTCATTATCTGCAGTCCTTTTGTAGTTAGTAATCTTAGGAATAATCCATCTAAATTGGTTTTAGATGTTACCTTCAGAATTAGGAATATTGTGTCCAGAAGTGTATATTTCTCTCTCTGACTACAAAGGGAACCTATGTGATGATAAGCAGAAGTGAGGACATTGAGTCTTGGCCAGAGGAGTTTTGTTCCAGATGCCTCTTTCTGGGCACTTTTGAAGAAGCTGACCAACATCCAATGTAAAGCTATAGCAGTGCTTGACTAGAAGCAACAGCCAATATGCAAAGCATCAACTCATGGGAAGCCCAATTAAAGGAAGGAAGTGACAATTTAAAGACAAAAGAAAAAGTGTCATCTTCTGTTTAGATCTTATTTTTAAAACAAACAGGCTCACTTTTTCAAAGACCTGCCTAAGATTGTATCTGCTACAAGCTAGTACTTAAATCCATTCAGCAAACACAAAACTGTGGTTGCTGTCACACTGTGAGAATAACATTTCTATTTGTATATTTTTATAGTAACTAGCTTTAATTTTTAAAATGTACTAAATTGAATCTGTACTAAAAAGAGAACATTTTAGTCATTATAGGCTAATTGTTCCACTCAGGGGTTTGCCACTAATCAAAGTAGAAGCTGAAAGCAGAACTCTAATACAAATATATCTTGACAGGAGAATTTTTACCCCAAATATGTTAAGCCAATTCAGTTGTCTGAACAATGTGTCTGTGTGTTTCATAAATATGCAAAGAACATTTTTTAAGACTAAAATCTGTCAACATTTAGATAGCAAAGAATCATTAGCAAATATTTCTTCTGAACTTAGAAACAGGTAAAATAATAATAATGAAGAAACATACCTAGCAGAATGCTTATTAAGAAAAGCCCAGAACTGTTCTAACTTCTCTTTGTCATGGATCAGGTCAGATAGATGAGGACCTGCCAATTCTTTGGTAGCTTGATGCAAGTGCTGATCTTCTTCGAGAGCCCCCGTGTCAGCAACAGTACTCTGAGGGGAGAAATTATTTTCCTTGCATAACTGTTTTTTTCACCTCTCTATTTTGCTCAGTCTAATAATCATTGCATTAGATAACCTATCTCTGTCTAATAGCTTTCTAATCACTGAGAAAATAAATTGAGTTAAGGTTCCAGCTCCTAGTAAGCTTTACTTTTATGTTTGCTTTAAACATATCAGTGTCTGCAGGTTCCATAATCAAATAATCCAATGAATACCTGTAATTCACTTGAAATGGAGGCATATATTCAAGAGTAGGGGCCCAAAATACATTCCACAGACTTTAGGTCTGATGTTGATGAAAGTGACAGATGACCTGTGTATCTAATTAACAAAACGGCTGTCCATCAGTCCCCCTAATTAATGGTAAAAATCAGACTATTGCTTCTCCAAACTAGCATCTGGTCAGCCTTTCATTGCTGATACTCAAAGTGTGAACCCTCTCTGTCAGCAAAAGGGTTTGTTTTTCTTAGTAGGTACTTGTCTTACCTCATCCTTCTTGGAACTACTCACTTGATGCAAAGCCTGGAGCTCTCTAAAGTACACGGAGTCCAGCTGTTGAGTTTCTTCCACCAACTCCACCTAATAAAAATAATATCTTGTATCACCCCTACAGTACACATTATAGAAAGATGGAGAACTACATGGGCACTTTTCCAGTGACAGTGGATAGAAAAGAATACATTTGCCAGTAATGAGATTGATGTTTAGAAGAGACAAGAAGTCACATTCTTGTGACAAACAATTCTATCAATAGCTCTGGTAGAACAAGCTTTTTCCATCTGTGTAGGATCAGATGCAGATTTCTACAGAATACTAGTAAATAGTAAAACTTTAAGCATATAACTTTAATTCAAAAAATTGCTATATTCTAATGTGTACATAATATATTGTGTGCATTGTGCATANAAAACTAGGACTCTCAATGGGAAAATGATAAGAAGACAGAGTGCCGCAGATTTGAAGAAACAGAAATTTAAGGTGAGAAAGATGTTAAAATATCTAAACAATAAAGATGAAAGCTTTCTGACTTTCAGTCTTGTCCCCTTTCTTAAATTATTAATTATGTGTGATTTGAATTCATGAAGTTTGCATTTTTTAACTTAATTAGGAGCTGTATGTAACTAGAGCAGTTCTTCATGTTTTGTACAATCAACTAGTAAAACTACGAAAGAGATATTTGGTGATCCTCCTGGCTGACTAAACCATTTGAATGCAGATTTTAGGATACTTAGCAAAATCGAGCCAATGCCTTACACTGATCTTCATGCTCATTGCAAAGATTAGAAAGCTGTGATTATCTTATACAAGTGTTTATGTGCCAGAGAGAAGAGAATGTTTAGATTAATATTCATGATGCTTTCATCTAAATGTGAATACCACACTAATCACTGCTATCTGAATGTCTTCAAGCTCAATATAACTTTATTCCGTTGTTAAAAAGTGCTTAGGGCTATTCTTTCCCTTAAAAGAAAATACTGTTTAAAATTAAATAGTAAAATAATTCAGAACATTTTTCATAAAGTTTAAGGAGAAAGCAGATAGAGGCAGAATGAGAGTCAACAGTAAAAAGAAACTCTCCTGATTTCATGTTTCATTTAAAGAAAAAACATCGAGATATATATATATATATATATTGAACGTGTCCCAAATAAACAATTTTGGACTCACCTAATTCTTGATAAAGTATCTTGTTTCATTATGGGCCAAATATATCCTGCTATAGAGTAGAACAAAGGGGAAGAGTAGAGCCAGGGACTGAACAAAATACAAAGCAGACGTTGTCTTTGTGCTTGGGAAGGAGTGTGCCTATCAGCCTGCACCTAGTACAAAGAGATTCTAGTGCCTCCTAGAACAGGTCGTTTTATGTCTGTGTGTGATAACTCTTCACAAACACTTGTATTGTGCAGTCAAAAGGATTTCATTGTTTTTTCCTGCTCAGATTAAGATCTTTGTGTTATTAGACACTGAGAAGTCTGCATGTAACTTCACTTGCAAAGTAACGCATCCTCCAAACTGAAAGGGCAATAGATTATCCTGTGGTGAACTCAAGGAGATATAAATTGACATACATATTAACTGAAAGGAAAAATTTATCTTCAATTCTTACTTTTCACTAGAAGCAGTGAAAACAGAGCTCAAAAGCAGACTCCTTTTTATGCAAAAATGATGTACAAGAACCCTCAGCTGTGCTGATGACTTGACTCAGTGAGGACTGGCAATAGGCGCTAAACAACTCTTATAGATAGTATGCACAGAAAATACACAGTTGCAAAAGACTAAAACGAGTCTGATAGAAAGTACATAAAATTTCAGATTCATGAAAAGTATCAATCAATTTCAGGGTGCGCTGCAGGTCATAAAGAATTATAGCTGAAATAATTTAGAAAAATAATTTATCTGAAAAGTTACAGAAGACGTTAAAATGCAAAGAAAATATTTTACAGATGTGTTTGAATTACCATATTTCATTTCACTAAGTTTCTCAAAGTTTCAAAGCTTCTAAAGGATATTATGTTATCACAGGATGAGAGGGAAAGTCCCCTCATGAATTAATTGCAAGGTAGAAAATCAAAACCAAAGAAATAAATAACTTTCATTATGGGGTGGGGTTCCTATTGGAGTCTCACAGGGACCTGCACTGAGGTTGTTTTTTAAACACTTGGAAACTATCTGGAAAAGGAGGTGAGTGAGGAGACAACAAAGTTTGCAAAATGATTCCACAGAGCAAAAAATTTAATTGACTGTGAAAAGCTGCAGGATAGCAGGACACTTTAGCATCTGCGTGATAAAAGGCCAGCTGAATTCAACGATAATAAACATTAAGTCATTCCAGTGAGCTCCAAATTAGGGCTTTCCATTAGTAGTTATTACTTGGGAAGGAAATCTTGGAACCGTTGCAGATGGCTATTAGCTCACATTTTGCACATCCACTCAAAGTTCACCAGGAGTCAAAAGGAAATTAGAATGATAGGAACAATTAGGAACAGACAAGAGGACAGCAGAAAACATGGTTCTGCCACTGGATAATCCTTAGTGCATCCAGACCTTGAGTATTGCTTGCATCTTATCAAAATAATATAAAATAACACATACAGATGGGGCAATAAGTGCAACAAAGGTATGGAACACCTTCTGTAGGAGGAGACATCAAAGTGTCTAGGATTCTTGCATTTCAAGGAGATTTAATTGAAGTGGCATACAACAGAAACTTGTAAAAGCCTAATATTATGAATAGGGCAAGATAACAATTGTTCAGTTGTTCCTTATGACATACAGAAATAGGGCATCAGGTGAAATTACCAGGGCAGAGTTTGCAAACAAATCAAGATATGCGTTTTCTTCTCCTATTGCTTGACTAACCATGAACCCACTTCTACAGTGAGTCTGAAGATATGTCACCCAAGATAAATTTTACAGAAACCCATGGGGGGAAAAAAAAAACCTCATCAAAGACTATTAAAATCAAAAATGCGGGTAAGACTTCTGTTCTGTGAATTTCTTTGGTTGCAATGTGCTGAATATAGCTGTAAGTTGCTTTTCTATCCTTATACTTCAATCTTAAATGTTTAATACTGGCTACCACCTAACTGGCTTAGAAGACCATTCTCAACTTTGATTTTAGGTATCTATTCATCTACTCGTTCTTACATGCATACATGATATAGAACCAAAAAATATACTGTACTACAAAACTTCTGCAAAAGTATTTCAAGATATCTTGCAGGGGTCAATGTGAGCATATTATTACAAGCTGACAGAAGTGTCAGCAGTAAGTGATGATATTTCCTATAAATTTGACATGCTTCATCTAAGGTCATAGTGAAGAAAAACAGGAAAAAGAATTAACTTCCTGCCCTCTAACTCCTGATTCCCCTCTGTAAGTTTCTCCTTCCATATCCAAGAGACAGATGCTAAAGACTGAAATTAGAATCATAGAATCGTAGAGTGTCCTGAGTTAGAAGGTACCTACAAGGATCATTGATTCTGATCCTGCACAGCACCATCCCCAAGAGTCACACCATGTGGCCGAGAGCATTGTCCAAGCACTTCTTGAACTCCGTCAGGCTTGGTGCTTGGCTTGGAGAGCCTGTTCCAGTGCCCAGCCACTCTCTGGGTGAAGGAACTTTTCCTAATATCTAACCTAAACCTCCCCTGACACTGCTTCAGGCCATTCCCTTGGGTCCTGTCACTGGGCACCACAGAGAAGAGACTGGTGCCTGTAGACCACCTCAGTCTCTTCCTCTCCAGGCCGAAGAAGTGACCTTAGGCCTTGTAGGCTTCCCCTCAAGGCCCTTCACCATCTTCATAGCCCTCCTCTGGACACTTTCCAATCGCTTTCTATCTTCCTCGTATTGTGGCACCCAGAAGGAGTTTGAACTACAGCTAGCAAGTTGTAGCTAAGTTTACGAAGAACAGAAAGCCACAGCATCCACCACTGTCATCACCATTTCTTGTTGTTATTTGCCAAAGGCACAGTCAGGATTGCAGCCATCTCCTCTGACCTCCATGACCATGTTAAATTCAAGGTTTCAGAACATTTTGGGATTAGAACTGAGTACAACCCTGAGCCACTTTTTTAGAGCAGCAATTTCAAAAGTGTTTGGGGCAAATACAGCATACTACCATATCACAACATGCTAAGAAGTAGCTGCACTTAAATTCTAAACACCAGAAATACCTATTGTCACTGCACTGACACTCTAGAAAGCCACCTGACTATGTGCTTATCATTAAAAATATAAAGGGCTTGTGGGCAATCCATCGTAAAAAAAATTACTTGTGATCAGTGGTACCATTGCAGAAACATGAAACTTCCTGAGTGCAAAGAGAAGTTTTACTATAGCAAGATGTGTTCCTCCCCAGTTCACAGACCAAGGAGTCTGTGAAGCCCACACCTTCCTTTCAGATGAGAAGTCTGCTCTCCACAATAGCTCAGCCTATTTCCACATTTTAGGATGAAAAGGAGCAAGTAAAACATCTTGTAATACTTCTCCCTTCCTGAGTATAAATACAACAGATTTGCATATAAATGCCCTTGTGATTTTTTCCCTGAAACAAGAATTTTTCATGGTGTCATCCAGATATTACCTTTCTATAAGTGTATTTGTCTGCTTCCACCATCTTCATCCATGGTTCCAGTAAAATAGTGAGGATATGTTCTTCTGCTGGGTCAAAAAGGTCCTCAAAAGCTGGGTCAATTTTGTGATAAATCGTATTTTTCTTATTCTGATGAAGTCCAATATCCATATTGGCAGATGGAGCAATGTAAGTTGCATAAAGGAGCTACAATAAAACAGAAGAAAACTGTATCTTAGCCATCATCCATTTCAATGGTTACAGACTCTTGAAGGAGAAAATTCATGCATGTTTGTCCCCCACTGCCCTACTGTATGTTTGGAACTACTATTAGTCCAAAATGCAGTTATTGACATAATGGACCCCCCTTCCATTTTTATTCCTACTCATTAAAATGGTTAATTCAATTTTCACTTGGATATATTTGGCTGATACTTAGATTCAGATAACCACAATTATTACAGCAACTGCACTTTTCATGAAGTCACACTATTGTTTTGCAGAATATGTGCTGGGCCAATTAGTGAAGACATCTTACTTCTTCTAAGAGATGTAATTTGTAAATTTGAGGTTAAAATTAATGAAAAATGATACGATTTCATTCTGTGCGGAGGTTCTCTCATATAGTTTATTGAAAATGGTGAGACTTATAGTACAGGATCTGTGCAGGAGATGCCACTGCACAGCTGAGGTCTAAACCCTTACAAAAACAAGAATCACAACATGCTTCTAATCTGAAACACAGAATTTGCTTTCAATATGTACAAGGAGCAGAAAACTGAACCTGGAGAATATTTCATTCTCCCTAACAGCTCATCCTTGAAGCACAAAGTAATGTTACTTATTTCAATTTTTTTTTCATATAGTCCCCCATGTAAATCTCTTATTTTCTAAATGTTATGTAAATTATGGTATGAAAACAAACATTGAAAACTCAGAGTAAAATACTTTTTTTTCCAGGAATATCTTGAAAGAGGATATTCCAAAATAGCTTTCTAAAACTTCATTATTCTGACTTCAGCTAGGAACTCAAGTAAAAAAAGATGCTGGCAAAATATATTTCATATCCTTTTAAATATTTTCTTTTCTTCATATTGTTAAAGTCTAACTATATTTCAAACATACAGTCAGGGACCAGATTAGTAGCACAAATCAGAATTTCTCTCTAGGATAGCCTTGACAAGTCCATTTTAACTATTTATTCTCATCGTAGGACATGAAATATATTGACTCCATATAGTTGTCAGAAGAGAAAGAAGGCTTTATTTACAATTTCAACAGTTTCTTTTATAACATGCTGCACTAAAAAGGTATATTATTGATCCATTGGACTGACACTTCTCTCCATTGGTTAAGTAACAGGAAACAACACCTGGGGACAGTTGTTATGGGAAAGGGAACACTGTTTACTTAACTTGTTTTGAGAAATGGAGAGAGATGTTTTGAAAAGAGAAGACTGTTGACAGCTTTCCCTTGGGAAAGGAGCTAGCAATAGTTAGCAAGCTAAAATTCAGGCTCAGAAATATCGAGCCTACAATTTATTATCACACAAGTTTGACAATGAAGAATTCAGGATTCTGATAATTCTCACTTTCCCTATGTTGCTAAAATCCAGCTGTAACTAGCAGATATACAAAGCAATAGAAGAAAAGAAAATAATACGTTTACTCTGTGTTCAAGCAGTAATAAAACACTGGTGTGCTTAGATTTCAAGCACAAGGGGAGAATGTTGAATACATTAAATAACTATGTTTCTGTTTGTTTTAAATTAAACATTGATTTATTAGATTCTCTCTTTCAAACAGCAACAGTAATAGAGTATATCCCCATTATTTTGGACCTTTACAATTTGAAACAAACCCTGCAGATTCTCCTGGTATTAGGTCACTGAGGACTATAGAGCTATGATGGCTGACATCCATCCCCCAGTTTTCTTGTTATGATTGTTGTATTTATTGTGTATGCAGGATTCTACACTCTTTCCACATTTCTACATTTTCACTGCAAACAAAGATGGTTTGTGCCTACTGTGCCTATTGTTATCAGTTCAATAATGATACACAGGGGCGAGGTGTAAGAGAAATAGAACATCCATAGGGAGAATCTTACCTGAAAACAAGACCACATTTATCCTAAATTAAACCCTTCTCAGTAAATCCCTAAGTACATTTAAATTTAACAGCTTTAATTAGATTCACAATTATTTCAAGAACTGAGAGTTACTTTGAAGAGCCCTAACACTAGGAAAATTTCAATTAAATCATGTTAAGTCTGATCCAAAACATTTAATGTATAAAAGTCCAATGATATCAAGATGTTGTATCTTTAAAAATAGCCTTTTAAAAAAGGCATTAACCATTTCAGTTGTTACTATGACTATGTTGCTCTACCTGTTATGACTTACCACACAAGGGATCTGTAAATTAATAAAAAGCTTCAAAAAGAGGTCCTCAGTATTTCAGTACAAATTAACCTGGTTCCTTAAATGAGTGATCATTTGAGCATAGTTTTAAGACTAAAATAAAAACAAACACACCACTAGTTTTTCTGGCTAAAATTCTCTTCCCCTATGATTTTGTATGAAATAGGTTAACTTGAGTATATTTGATACTCTTGTTTAGAGCTGGCAAAAAGTATCAGCCTACCAAGTCAGAAGTTGCCCAGACTAAGAAGTGTTGACCAAAAGCTATTGACAATCTGCTCACATGAACACTGTTGTAATATGTTGCCACATTAGGGACTGCCTTTGTAGGCTGCTCTACCTACAGAGCTACCCCCAGTTCTTCATAATTTCATATGCAAAACCAGGACATAGTAAAGGCAGATATTTTTTCTCCAGAACCAATAGTTAGGGCTGGCAATACCCATGAAAAAATTTAGAGGTGGTTAAGCTAGCTAGAGAAATGCACCTATCCAAACTCAAAGAATTGGACCCTCAGTGGTGTAATATTATGGCCTCTTCATTTGAAAGATGCACATTTACAGTGCCAGGGGATTTGGCATCTTTTTACTTGAATTCTCATAAGAATCCATTGCAATGAGATTTGACCAAGTAAGTGAATACATGCACATGCAGATAGGAGAGAAATTAAAAGTAGCTTTCCTCCCTGTGTCCCTCGCACAGAGTTGAGGTGCATCTGTAGATCTGCACAGATTCGATTGCAAGGACTGCAGGAAAAACAACTGAAAAGAGTTCTAGGCATGTCAAAAAAGAGGAAAAGTGTCTGTTCACAGTGTCTTCAACATTGGGCAATGCCGTTTGCAAGACACATTTTATAAAAAGTAATAATCACAGCCTCTTTTTATTCCCATGTCATGGAATTCTTGAGGTTTTCTCATTCTCAGTGGAATATTGAAATTGTTTTGGTCAATCTCCTAAGGGATCAACAGGAAAAATTATATTAAATGAACTTATAGGTTAACAAATTCATACAGAAATCTGAAGCACATGACATCAAGTGCATATCAAACTTTGTTGATTTATTGTTTTGTTCCTATTGAAAAACACAAGAATTCTTCTACCTGCCAGCTATAAATTCTCCTATAAATGTAAATATGTGATGGATTGAACCCAAAACCTTATCTGGAAATTTGGTCAGTTTGCAAATTGGAATTACTTAAAATTGCACAAACCTGATTATACAAAATGCTTATGAAATTCAGATTTGGCCTCATTTATGAGTTTCCAAATCAGGGATTGTACAGGCCTTGGGTTCTGGTGTGAATTCATCCCCAAATGAGAAGGCTTTGATAAGGAATTTCAGAATGACTGGAGTGAAGCAAGAAATGCAAGAAAGATTTAAGTCCAAGTACTTTGTACTGCTGCCCAAAGGAATGGATATTGCTCTGATCTGAACTAGGGGCTTGTGCAGCTGCTTGGCAGAATCATATGATGGAAGAATGCAATGCACTGGCTGGTGTTAAACAGATAGGCTAAACTGCCTTAGCCTTCATCATCACTTCCCACTAATATAAATCTTGTATCTGACCCTAAAAGTCCACAGTAATGGGGACTCCCTTTATCTAAAGTGATTCTAGCATTAAAATACTGTATTTCCCACAACTGTATTAAAATTTCTAATTCTAAATAGCTTTTTCCAAAATTAAAACCCAACATTATATGTTTCTTTATTGGTTTTATTTTCAAAATTTTTTACACTCCTTTGCATACGTTTACAGTGAATAACCAGGTGTGTTCCTGGGTGGTTACTGGTAGTTGTCATTATTCTTATCCATCAGATTTCATTCTCACTGTAGTTTCTCTCCCCAGGTGAATGCATATATACCTTGGAAAGGATTTTATTGCTGTATGATAAAGCTGAGATAGCAATGCCTAACAAATCAAACAATGAGTATTAGATACATAGCAATCAAGGTTTGTTCTTGTTTCTAATGGGAAGCAGGCAGCACACATATGGAACACTCTCTTTGTCTCTGCATGTGTCTTTCTGTAATAAATAGTAAAATATATATGACAATGTGTCATGTGAATCTGATTCACATTCTCTTAGGAGTATTTGGAGTGACTGTCTTCTTGTGCCAAAGGTGAGTGCAGAATTTGGGAAGGCATCCCTTCCGTAAGCAGACTCTGTAGATGGGTTGCAGCTTGACTCTTTATGGTGTTCCAATGAAAACAAGTATAATTTTTCTGCAGCCTTAAAAGGCAAGCTTGAGAATGATACCAAATGTTGCAGCACATGTGTTGATTTGTTATGTTACATTTCAGCTGTTAGTTACGCTAATGGAACAGTTTCACATATTTAGTTTTGATGTATTTACTTTCATGGCTATGTGTATGTACTGTCTGCAATTGCCTGGTAACACTGATTGTATGATGTTCTGCTGTCACCACCAGGCCAGCACTGGAAATAAGATTAGTAAAAAAGACCTGTGCCTTAAATTTTCAGCCATGCAACCGCTGCAAAAAGAATGTACATTGGTGTGAAATTAAACCAAAATGAAAACCGTCAGGGATCATAAGCTAAGCTTTGGTCTGCAACAAACCACACAGGAAAATGGTGACACGGAACAAATAAGGTCAGCTTGCATATCTGCTGTAAGAAGGTCCCCAGCCACACACAGGCCTGGACAGATGCAGCAGACAGTCAGACTTAAGGGAACATTCAGTTGCTCACAGTCTTAGGCTGTAACAAGGGCTGGAAGGGAAAACAACTAAATAGGGTAGCAGTTCAGAGACAGAACAGAGGGAGGAATCCATGCCTTGGCCTCTGTTGGAATTTTTGTACAAATAGCACTGATTCAGAAGAGAATTCTGGACAAATATGCAGAATTCTGTCATTTTCCCAGGAAAACCTCCAAGAAGGAAAAGAAGACAAAGTCAAGGATGTCCAGATGCTCAGGAACATGTCATATAAAGAGGTTACTCTCACCTGCTCTCTACAAATATTTGTTCCAATGATATGTGAAGTAGCTTTGCTCTATTACATTACAAACTGAAATTTGTGGATAGGATATACTCCTACAGGTTACTCTCACCTGCTCTCTACAAATATTTGTTCCAATGATATGTGAAGTAGCTTTGCTCTATTACATTACAAACTGAAATTTGTGGATAGGATATACTCCTACAGGTTACTCTCACCTGCTCTCTACAAATATTTGTTCCAATGATATGTGAAGTAGCTTTGCTCTATTACATTACAAACTGAAATTTGTGGATAGGATATACTCCTACACAAGGTTTATTAGAGAAAGATCAGACCAAAGTTTCACAAGGTGATGTTAAAAGTTCTTCATAGTTCTTCTAATGATATCACACTGTGGCAGTTTCTTTCCCTGATAGAATCAATCTACTTTGCCTTTGGCACCACTGTGGTCTAAGTGCATGCTCAATTAAAATACTCTTTTATAGGAAGTATCAGTCCCACTTAACATTAAATGAGGGTCTAAAGATCTATTTAGGGGATGACAACCATGGTAAAGATAATAATGATGCCCTGACAATCATAACAATTAGACAGGGCTGACAAAGATCAATTTTCATTATTGAGGTCATTATCTGAGGTCTGTACTATGAGATCTGCAATTCTAACCCACACAGTAGATGGAAGGAAAGGTACAGCACAATTAGATGGTTAAGAAAAATACTATCTCTGATGTTAACATTAAGCAGACAATTTCCAAATATGACGCAGTGCAGCAAAGGGGAGTTTCAGTAAACTGAATATAATAGATAAAACTGGGAACAGGCTGCAGAGCCTGGAAATCAAACTATGTATGTTTAATGTTTGAATCAAGAAATTCCATGGAAACAATCCAAAGAACTTCTTTTATTGTCCACAACACAGATTTACTTTGGTGTGGGTTGTCAAGATTTGGAAACTTTTCTATTTTCTATCATCTTTTCAGCCTTTACACTGAACAAATGCATTTGTGAAGGGAATGAATAAATGTATTTTTGAAAGAAAAACACATTATTTACAACTTACTTGAGCTTGATTGCATATTTGAAAATGTTGAAGGGTTTCTTGGTAAAAAAGCTGATGATAAGCCTGTAGGTCAAACCAAAAGTACACGCAGTTCCTCCACAACTAGAGATGAAAAATATTATAAGTTATTGCTACCCAAATATCACAGTTTTTTAAAAAAATTACTTTCTAATTCAAGTAATTATTTAGTTCCTTGGGCTCATCATAAATCAAGCTCAATTTAAGATGGATTTAATCTTCTGTTGCATACTGGCAGAAGGACAGCATATTTAATAGGGAGGTCACAGTGATACTTTATTGTATCCTTTATGCATAATTGGCCACTAAAATCATTAACATTGTAGTTAACATTTGAAAAGTAACAACATTGCAATGGCATAAAGCCAGTGCTAAAAAAGAAATGCCGATAATGGACATGCAGAGTTTGTGCCATGGTAAAATAGTGTTTTGCAGCAATAACCAAAACAATTAAATACTGTGCACTTGACATATCATACTGGGATTATCATTACATGTTTATTATATGCATTTCTGAGACCTAGAATCTTGGCCTTATTTCATAAATTCAAACAAACAGCAAAAGATCTCTCAGAAGAAGTTTAGATCTTTCTCCAAGTCCTCTATTTTAACCATGTGTTTATGGGGTTTAGACCTTAAAAATACCCGCAAACCTCCATCAGAACCAATAAAGAATGTGTTCCAAAAAGGTAGGGGTAGGGAACTTTGTTCCACAAACTGTAGCCTTCCAGACCTTGAACATGAGTGAAATAGGCTTCACTCAGCTGAAGAGAAAACTTTAAGCATATAATTTTAAAAGGAGTCTGGCACCTGGAAAGGCTAGAGCCACGTGGGTGGTTGCCTGTCTCCAATGAAAAAATAAGGGTTTTTAATTTAGATTTCCACCTATATATATTTAATATTTTTAGCTGAAGATACTCAGCTTTGAAAACATTGGATCTTGCATTGTAGAAGCCAGAGGCATTTCTAGCTACTGCTGCTGGATTCTCAGTTGTGCTAGTGGTGAAACAGATGTCCATCTTGATTGCATTCAGACTTCCCCTAAAGACTCAATTTTTCTGCAAAGCCGCTAAACACTAACTCAATATTCATAACTTGCTCCAATTCAATCCTCAATTTACACCCAGTAATGAATGATAGATTTGCTGACTACATAGAACAAATAGTGTTATGTGTCTTGGAAAACCAAGGAGATTCATGGAAGCATAAGAACGTTTTAAAAATATTTGAAATATTGGACATCACTAACCCCAAAAGTAAAAAGAAATCAGATTATCATGAGTTATAGCACAACAGATTTCCTATCTTTAAAAAAAAATGGTTTTTGTGAGTTAAGAACTCTTTTTTTTCTGCCAAGTTAAAGGTTAATTTTTAAAAATTAATAGTCTTTTTTTTTTTATCCCTGATGGTACAATAAGAATTCCGATAGGTTTGAGACAGTAAGAATCTGACAGCTTGGTTAAGACCTGTCATTAGTTTGCATATACACATGAACAGTTTATTGTTGTTGAGGGATTGAAGTCTCAAAAGTAATAATTCATCCAGTCATCAATCTTTCTTTCTCCATTTCTTTTTTTTTTCAGTCTGGCTGCCCTCTATAACTTGGCATTCAGTCAACTGTGGACTAAATTATCACAGAGTAGGAAAATATTCATACCTTATTCCCTGACTTCTCACAGAATTGTGTGAAGTAGTAGCCTGCTCTGTTCTCCAAATAAAGAGACTGCAGCATGCTTTCAATTCCTGATCCCCTGAAGACAACACTGCCAGCAGCACTTTTCCCCTGGACAAATAAAACATACAGCAAGGAATAACAGGCTTTCATTATTTTTAAATGTCTCTACCTTTGAAATGGAAGGCCATGCAGTGTGTTCAATTAGTATCTTCATTCCAAGGAAGTAGACTCCATTTTCTACTACACATATTGATCATTGCCCTCCACACCATTTTCCCACTAGATATTCACATCCGGTGGAATAAATCTGATGACTGAAGACATGCAGAGTAGCTAAGTGATCATAGCATCCCTTAGGTGGTTCCTCAAAACAGAAAAACAAACCTGGCCTTAATTCTGTCATTAAGCCTTTAGCTCTGGGGAATTCCAATGATGCTCAACAACATCAGTTAAGCTGTCAAGGGTTGTCTCAGCTCAGGCTACTGTGTTTTGAATTAAGAGAAGTTAAGAGGTGGTTACTTGGTCACGATTCAAAACATTTGACTATCATGGAAAAAAGATACATCTTCTGGGGTTACACCACTGACACGAGCAACAAAATCATGAGCAATTTAGGGAGCCAGAAATCCATGCTTGTTACCATGGCTAGTTCCTAGAGCATTTGAGGAAGAATCCATTTTGTCAATGCTCACAGAGAAGTCAGAAGAGGCTTCTGTAAGTAAATTAGCTTCTGATGATCACAAGAGAGAAATTATGGCTGATTTGCTGCCTCTGATAGCAGAAGTGGAAGCAGATGAGTATGGCTGGCAATCAGCTTCTTTCCAAATAGTAACAAGGATGGAGAAGGGCAGGAGGAAACCAGACTTTTGAAGCAGAGTAGGAAGAGCTCCCTCCTCAGTATGAAGTTAAACTATGAATCCTTGCATTCCCTTTTGCATCATATTTCTGATGGCAAATTGTGAGGTCTTGACTGTAAGTTCCAGTCTAACCGGTGTAAATGTATGATATTTTCTTCTATCAGTAAGAGGAAAACTGCATATCATGTATAAAAATTATTATAGTTCATGGTGTGAACTTTTGCTGAATATACATTCCTAACTGCAAATGTCCCCTAATTGCAAAGACTAACCCTTTTTTTCTGTCAAAAATAACAAAGTAAAATGATTGCAGTGAAGTAATAAATCAAGTGTGATTTTGAAGTACAAAACAAACCAGCATGGGCTCAAGTGTTCATCAAACTCCATGCTCATGTGAGTGGGCCCAGATTTCATAACACTTCTTTTCTTTTAGTGGTTAGGCTATGGATATTAATACCTCCATGAAAGAGCAGGCTGTTTTGAGACCATTCCACAAACAAGAAAGGTTTTGGATATATTTTAGATTGTCAAATGCTGACATTTCATGTGTTTAATTTGTCAGCATTTTAACAGTTATTGAGAAAAGGCTCATCTGTGCAGCATGTCTCTCCTGAGGTTTGCTCAACTGGAGACCTGCTTAGCAGGCAATAATTCAACACAGAGAAGAATGAAATACACAAGCAACAAAGAGGGATTGTACAAATGAACCATTTTCCTCTTATGAACATTATCATTTTAATGACTTTCTAAGGCAGATTCAGTTTTCACTATAATTCTGATATATTTTCCTAGGCAATGATTCCACTGAAGCATTTATCCAGACAGTTTTCCATAACAGCCTACTGAACACATGGTCACTATATGGAGAAGACTCTCAACTCTTTCTAGTGAAAATAAGCCTCAGTGTGTGCCATGATTTCCTATAAAATAGGTGACAGACACAGCAGAGAAAATGCTGACATTCTAATGATGCCTCTGCATAAAGCATTGACATTGATAAAATTAAACCAATTTCTCCCCATTATTGATTACTTAATATTGCAGAATAAAGTGTTTTAACCCATGATTTAAGACAACTAATATTTTCAAGACATACTTACGTGGAGCAACTCAGCATAGGTGTACTTTCTATGACCCTGGTACTTTGAGTCTTTGGTCTCACCCAGAACTAAGCCATGAATCATGTCTGTGCTCACCGATGTTGGCCTGGATCACAAACAAAAAAAAAATTTCAATACATATTTAAGAAAAATCTAGGGCTGCCTATAGAATAAATAAAAAAGAAGGGGCAGAAAAGTGGTGTAATGACTTAGTGAATAGTAGAGGAAAAAGTACATGGAGTTTAAATTTATAATGAAAAAAAAAGTAGAAGGATGCCTTTTTCATATTGCCCTGCGGAAATCATTGGCATAGCACAACTCTGAGGGTTAGCATTTGAGGCAGATTAAAAGAATATGAATTTAGAGAATACTGACTATTATATAAGAGAAAACACTTGTATTTGGGGAAATAAACCCTTTTGTGTTGTGGCATAATCAAGCAAGAAACTAATCAGCCAGAGAGGAATTCTCCATGCAAACAATCTGCACCATAAGTGTGCTTCACTAAGCAGATAATTGTATTAAAGAAAAGTATTAATGAAAACAGCAGAATCTAAAATAGTTCATAAATATTTGAGGTACATTGCTGTGCAGAAAGATACACAAGGACTTTGGTACTTACCACATTCTACTGCTAGAAATATCATCCCTTTGGAGAATCTGACTTCCTGTAAGAGTAGGTGGTAATCCTGATGATCTCTTCAAAGAGAAATTTGCTTTAGCTAGTTTTAATAAAGTTGGTGGTGACTTTGCTCTACTTTTGTAAAAGACATTACAGAAAAATAAGGCAATTCCCAATATTTTTCCACTTTTATGTTTTCTTAAAGTGTTCTCATTAACTGGTCAAAAATCATCAAGAGTTTTCTGGAGTATTCTTCCTTGTCAATCACAATATGTAAAATGGCAAGTTGCAAAAATTTCTGAATATTCTTCAAGATCTTTTAGCATACCTTAATAATCACTACAGCTTAGAAAATGCATTTTTAACAGGTGGAAATATGCTACAAGCATATTGTACAGAAGTACAAAGGATGTCAGGTGAAGAGGATGTGAACATGTTTTGTGAAACTTTAGGAAGATTACCTTAAGTCAGCTCACTATAAGAGAGATACAATCATTCAGACTGGGAGAGAAAGAGGTCATTCTGCCACACCATCACTTATTATTTTGAACAAAATCACACTCTGACTTTTTGGAGATGCCAGTTGCATTCAGAGTGCCTCAGAAAGTCACCCATAGCTGCTGCTCTTTCTAAGCTCTTCCAAGCACAGTGTAGCTAGAAGATTCAAAAGTCCAAATTTCTTGTGAAAAAAAAAAAAAAAAGAGCAAGAAATGGGCCATCAGCTGACTCTGTGATGTTCATGGTACCAGGTCCTAATTTTTGTTAATTTCAACAGGGACTGGAAAACCTGCAGGTTCCTGTCTGCCTAACCTACAGCTAGTCCTAGCTTGTTAACACACTTTGTAAAGTGGTCACTGTAAGACACAGGTGCTTACAGGAACCTGGCTTCTGAACCCAGTTTCTTCTAAACAGGAAATCTGTCCCTCTTTTCCCCCGTTATCTCCAGGAATCAGATTTCAAAAAGAAGTAATTGTCATCCCAAACTATCCAACTCAAAGTAACAGAGGTGTGTGCTGACAAATTTGTGGCATAGCCTGAACCACAGCTTCAATCCACATTCTCCAAGTACCTACATATCCTGAGGCTTAACACTGTATTGCTGAAAACCTGTAGTTTTTATTGCAGTTACCTCTCACACTCAGGCTTTCAAGGAAGAAAAGAGACAAAACTGAACTGGCTATCTGAAAGCTACAAACTGTGAAAAGGTCTGTTGAGTGGCTCATGGCCCTCTGTAGAATGCAAAAACCATATGTAGCTGATTGAAGGGCTATAGTGATAGAAAATGAGCAGAATTCTGCCTTTTTTACAGACATGGGGGATAGATCCAGGTTAATTGCAGCGAAGTTGTAAGAATTACCCTGGATTAAGATGAGGCTTAGTGGTGAAGCTGCATTGCTAGAGAGTTAATTTTGCAGTTCTGAGAACTTCCAGCTAAAGTATCTATCCAAAGGACTTAGGAAATAGCCAGGGTGTAAGTGAGAAGATAATTTGATTCAATTTATAGTAACTTGTTGCATGAAGTATAATGCAATTTTATTGCATTTTTATATGTAACCATCTTCAATATACCAGCTCACTAAATCTTTCCTGAAAAAACAAGTACCTTGTTTTTGTTCCATTGAATTCAAGGAGTTTTGTCATTATTTTTGATGGGACAAAGCTTTGTTTTTCAATGTTGTGATACTACTTACCTGAAGAAGGGAAGGTGGTATGTCAGACTTTTGGGTCAATGGTAACAATGATACTATTTGGGGGAAAGGGTCAATGTCCACTCTTGGTCTCTCTTGACATGTGTGCCAGAACTTCAGTTTTGCACTGGCAGCATCTATTGCTGTTGAATGAGTGACACAAAATCTGGGACCCCTAGGGAGAAAAAAGTTAATAAGTAGAACTTTCCAAAATAATGAAACACTGGGCTATTTGGCTTTTTTCTTTTTTTCCAGTGATGTTGTTTTCTGTACCAAAATATGGTGCTACATGCACTGAGGATTAAAAATAAGTTAGTGTCAAAGGTATGTTTAGATATTGCATGCTTCCAAATCTAAAACCAAACTACACATAAGTAAACTCAGGTTGCAAATTCTGCACCATTACGCACAGTTGCTTTTCCATCAGTCTGCAGGAAGGTATGCCCCATCCATCCTACAGCAAAGCATAGGAAAGGATTGTAGGCCAGGACAGAGACTACAAGTCATGTGAGGATCCACAATTGCAGGTATTTGTTTATGCCTGGAATTTGTTGGACCCACTTGGGAAGGAGAGAACACCTTCAAGAGTTTAGCCCATATTTTGGAAATAGGTTAGATTTTATATCCTCACTTAAGCTGTTGATATATAAAAGGCATTTTGTATGACAGGCATTGAACAGTAAAGTCTCAGGTTCAAATCCCATGAAGACATATATGTAGAGCACCCTCAGAACTTGGGAAGGGTAGTACAGGGAAGATTAGGACAGAATTAACCTCCTGTGCCTGGAGGGGTTTCCCTGTCCTGCAGATTAAACTTTAATTGAACATTACCCAAGGCAGAGATCCACAAAGCAGCTCAGATGCTCTGGTAGAAAAATGACAGGGGCTCATTAAGGCAGATCTATCTGGCTTCTCAGCAGATTGCAGTGTAGGCTCAGCCAAAAATTCATGTGCTAGTACTTATAATGACATTGCTTCTAATAACTGCAGTGGGATAAGTGACATGAAATAATAGGCTTATCAAAGAAAATGGATGTTTATTAAACAAGAAATTTTTATTTCACATCCATTTTTTCATACCAGTAAAGAAGTAGTGGTTTCACTACTTCAGGCTGAATCCGTCTTAAATGCATTATATTCCACTGATCTCCATGCAGTAGTTCAAGTCTGAGCAACACTTCTGAACTGAGGAAATAATCTCCACTGCTCAGCAGGTACAGTTTTTTCATCTTACCGAGTTGCCTGCAGTCAACAAAAATAGTCACATAAGCATGTATCAAATGCTGTACAGAACTGACTACAGTTCCTCCTACTGATTAAACTGCTGCTATGCAACACGTCTTTAATTGCAAGTTGCAGAAGCCAAAATATTTTTCCATAAATTAGAGACAGGTTATGTGTAAGACAAAACATATAGCACTGTAGAATAGACTATCTGAATCCAGCAGGATCTTTCATTAAAGCAGTTTGTCATACTCATGTCCTACTTGGGAATTTAATTTCTTTTATTCTTTAGTCTCTTTCTGTTGCCATCTGTTTTCCAAATCTCTTTCTAACACAGCCTTAATAATATGATGATTCTAACTTCATGTAAGCTTTGCAGATGTGACTGCAAAAAGAGTTTTCAGCAGAGTCATTCCAAACCTTGTCAAGACACTCATTTAATTGTGTCTGTTTATTCCAACATTAAAATTTACTCTGAAATCTCAAAACCTGCATTGATCTATCCAGGTTACAAGTATTAAAGCAATGGGAGTAACTGTTAAGTAATGGGAAGTACCTTTGTTGCCTTGTAGCATTCTTAAGAACCTTTAGTCTTTCAATATCCATCCAGAGCCACCAGTACCTCTCCCCAGGTGTTCCTTTAATGAACTTCTTGAATCTTTCAAACTCATGTCTGTTGCCAGCGTCATAAGTCCCGTGACTAATACACCAGGAAGCCCTGCTGTCTGGCCCAACACTTTCAGGAGTTGAACTTAAGCTTACTTGTTCAGGATCTTGTTTTCTTACATCTTCCTTGGTGTCCAAGGCTGTAAGTGGAGAAGAACTTTGTTAAAGAGTGACTCCGCAGTACCATGAGCAAATTCATTATTCGCTAACTTGTGTGTAAACACTTCAGGTTGTTTTGTGGAACTTCACATTACTTTCGATGTCAGCAGCTGGCTGGTGGGTGAGTTCTGAAACGGTTTCCTTCACCTTAATTTGAGAGGATGCTGGTATGAGTTCTTCTGCTGTCTGAAAAGTTGTGCTTCCCTGTTCATTTTCTTCTTTTGCTGCACTGTGCCATTTTGGGTGTAGATAAACTCTTGACAGCATGTGGGAAGGAGGTTCAGCAATGGCCACAGAGCAGCCCTCCTTAGTCTCTCTGGATCTCTCACTGGTAACATCAGCTTTTGCAGATGCTGTCCCTGAAGGGGAAAGGAAACTCTGTGGCATTCCTTAGACACATAATCTGCTTCTTTGTCTAACTAGTCAGACATTCCTTTCAACTTCCTCTGAAAATAAGCCACATCTGACCAGTGCTGGCCACTGTCACAGACAGCCACTTGGATTAGGAACATGGCAGAGAGATTCCCTGCTCTGCAATTACATAACCTCCTAACTATATATGGCAAAATGTGTTGATATAAACATAAAAATCAGGATGATTTAAAGTATCTTTTCTTGGTTCAAAAATATTTCACTTGTTTTCACTTGACAAAGAAAAATTATAGTCTCTTGACACAGGTCCATGACATGAAACACGGAAAATAATTTCTCAGGACCTAAGACAATTAGGGAGAGAGATACATCTCTGAGAATGAAGAGAGAGAAAGCTCCTAAAATATGAGCTGAGGCTTCTCTTCCTCTTGCTCCTGCATAAAAAGCAGAAGCAAGCCTGCAAAATGAGGTATGTGTCCATATGTGCATCTGTATTTTCTTTCCCAGAACCTCTGGAACTTGCTGAACAAATTCAAATAAATTTGAAGATAGACAGGATTCCAAATGATTACATCTTACAAGATTCATAAAAATTGGCAGACAAAAGACCTTTAGATGCCAGGCATAAATACCCTAAGAAGATGGCTGAAACACATCATATGGTATCAAATACCCAAAGAATCCAGACAAGAAAGTATTTTACAATATATGAATGCCTCTCTCCCCAAAAAACCCAGAACAACTCAACTGAAACTCAAAGATTTCTATGAGACAGAAATGTGTAGGAAAAGAAACTGCTACTATCACAAAATTCCTTGGCTACTAGCTCAAACTTTCACTTAATGTTGTAGCTATGGAAACAAACAAATGCCTGTCTGAAACCTCAGATACCAGGTTGACGCAGTTCATCACACACACACAAACACACACTCACACTTTGATCAGAAGGCATGAACTAGAACTCTACTTTATTTAAAAGTCTGACTCCATATATAGTATATCTACAAAGGCTAGGGATTGGGGGAGAAGGCTGATACCTCTCCCCATCCCATTGGTCAAGACAACTGTCTCTCAGCTGTCCATATCTCTAAGAACAGGAATGTAAACTACCTTGAAACTATACAATAACATTGGCTGTATTTACAGACCAGAGCATGAAAAAGAACCCAAAACATGAAACTGTAAAACAGAAGAGAAAGCTGAAAAAATCACGGTGACACCAGGTGATACTCAGAAGGTATTAAGTGGAATTAGGAACAATTCCTTAGACGGCCTTCTCTTCCCACATAGTCTGAGCTGTGTTATAAACCACAGGTTGAGCCCTTGTTACTTACCCAGAAGGGGACCTTTTTCAGGTAATGATTCATCTCTTTTATGCTGCCCAGGCAAATGCTGAGTATCTTGAATTATACTAGAAACTACAGGATGCATAGATGAATCTGTAGTTTTCACAGAATCATCTTGTTTTGCCAGTGTAAACCAATCCTTTACCTGTGAAACTGTAGCCTAGGAAAAGAAGTTTCATAGAACAATTAAAATTTCTCTGTTTATTGCAGTATTCCTGAGAACTACAGCCTACTGTCCACAGGAATTTTGTGCAGTCTGTTCGTGTAGATTTCTGTAAGGATAGTTCCCAAGGCAGAGAGCTGTATGACAGTAGCTGGGCAAACCTGTATGAGCTGAGCTTCTGTTTAAGTTGTATTACAACTGATCAACCTTCTTCTACAGTAAAAAAAAATTTGCATATAAAAGCTATTTAATAAATCAGAGAATCAGAAAATAGTTTAGGTTGAAAGGGACCTTGAAGATCATCTATTTCCAACCCCCCATCACAAGACTAGGTTATTCAAGAGTCAGTTGTCCCATTAGGTTGTGACCTCAGTTACAATAATTCTAGCCAATTCATTCAATCTATCTTGATGTTACACCCACTAAACATGTTTATTTTACCTCGCCAAGTGATACATAGAACTTCTTCATAGTCAATGAAGTCAATGAAGAGTCATCCTCCTCAGGAGGGAGAGAACTTGGGCTTTGCTTCCATATCCAGGGACAGTAGTCACTATCTATAATGAAATTAATGCCAGTCTTGCTCCATTCTACCTGTGATATCAATTTAGCTAGTCTGAAATTAAATGTAGAGACAAGACAATAATTCATTTTAGCTTTGAATCAGAGAAACAGATGATTTTCCAAAAAATGGCTACAGAGAACTTAATGATCTGCTTTTTTCATAGACTAATGGAATTATAGAATATCCTGATTTTGAAGGGACACAGAAAGATCACTGAGTCCAGCTAGGTATTATTTCAGCCTTCACCTGTTCACACGTGTGTAAATGCCAGTACTGCCACTGCACAGCTTACCAGCACACAGATAGTGCCCTGCTTGCATTACCAAGCTTTACCAGTAAAAAATTACTTCTTTCAGGATGATTTGGCATGTACCTCTGCAGTCCCAAGCCCTGCCAAGAGTCCCTTGAACATTTTGTTCACTAAAATTGAACTATTCTCCGAGATTGCAGAAGCATGGTATCACTACCAGATACTACACCTCTGGCTCCTGGCAGAAGCAATGTCCCAGCAGGAACGCCACAGCACTGATTGAACTTGCAGATGATAACAAGACTGCTGGCACTCTCATGTTCAGCTGGCTGCTCTATGAGGATTTCATAGTACCGAACAGCTCTTCAGTGCTACTTTGTGTTAGTGGGAACCTTGCGATGTTCAGGAAAGGCAATCTTAGTGACAATATGACAACAGTGAGGATGCTCTGGCCTCAAGAACTGGGCAGAACTTAGTTAAGTTTGAAAGAAGTACAAAGCCAACCAAGCCATACGTGAAGGGAAGATGAAGCCTATTCCTGAGCCTACAAACAAGTGAATGCTCGGTTTTGTTTGTGCCCACTATTGGAGATCAAACAGGATTTCATTCTAGAGTTAGGGAGTCTTCATCTTTAAATGCAAGTTTCTCTTTTAGCAGCTGAACTTCTCTTGATTCTGATTCAGGAAAGCAGTGACCTACTGATGTCAATTGAAATTAGGTACATGCCCAAAGTTGGTTTTATACAATTCTCTTGGTAACTCTGCTTGATCAAACAGTTTGCTATAGCTGAAGATCAAAGTTATTGTTCCACAAGGCCCAAATGTGTGTAAAGCAGGCTGTTAACAAAGGTATAATTCAGCACTCTCACAGTTTGCTCATTCTTTGCGCACTTTTCCCCCTTGAATTTAAGTGCAGACGCCAGGTTATCGAAAATAAAAAACATTTTTAAATTTTAACTGTAGAAATCTATATCCCAGTAACCACTCTGCCATTACAATCAGCAAACATGAGTTTTGTGAAGCATACTTTCAGGCTGCCTCACCTTTTGGACCCCTAAAACACACTACAATTATCTGCATCTAGACACAGCCTTAAGGGATATAGAGGTAGGTCCTTCCAAATAGATCTCCTGAGCATCTGATGAATGGACAGCTGGAAAAACACTGCAAGTTTGTAACAGTAAATCATCCAGCTATGCCATGGCATCCCACAGAGAACTTTATTAAACTCTGACAGAGGGCCCAAAGACACCAAACTAATAATTGAAATTAAAAAAAGGCTTGCTGTTTTTTTCCAAATCCATTTCATAGACTCGTAACTTCTACTTATATGGTTTACAAATGCAAAAGATGCATTGCTACCATGATATCTCTGAGGAACAGAGATTTAGAAATCAGTAAATCTCATTCTTACTCTCTTTGTAATGGTGTAGTATAGAATGTAATTCATGGTCAAGGAAAATTACAGCATGATGAGTGAAAAAAATCACTAACTGCTTTATCCATGTCACTAAAATGTTACAATAAAGAAAACAGGACAAGAGGAGGGCAAAACCACTTCAAGAATACTACCAAGATGAATTAAACAAAAGAGGAAAACATAAAAATTTAAAAGTGAAAGACAGCATAAAAGATTGCAATACCTGTATTCAAAGTAACAGTCACTTTCTAGAAATGCTGGAAGCCTTTCTTTCTTAATCCACTGAATTGCTTGTTCTTGATCGAGTTGCTGTAAAAAAAGAAATGCCAATGATTTGTAGTATTCTTGACTTTCTTGACTTATTTGCCATGTAACTGATTCTCTACATTCCCCTTCTACAGAAGCATTGTCTCAGGAAAACAAATACAGAGTGAACATCACCTTTATGCTGGAATAATTACTTTCCTATTAAAAGCTAAAAATATCTAAATCTGACTTCACCTATTAGAGTTCAATGTTTGTAACAAATCATGAGTGTTTCTTTCTTTAAGAAATAATATGTGTATGCATCTTTCTTTTACTGTACAATTTCAAATGCAAATTAGATGCACAAAAATTTTCTGCAATAGGCAACGGCTACTTTCTGACTTTAACACATTTTATAAATAATAGCTATTATTTTTCCTCAAGAATTTGAAGTGTAAGGAACCCTTAAATTAAGTTATACTTTTAGAATGAGAAAGCTGTGGATATTAAAACCAAAATCAAACAAGCAGAAACCCAGTTAGTTATCACCTCTCATGCTTTTATGTTGGATCACTGCATAACTGCATTACACAGAGTAATTTTCATAGTGGAAACCTATGTGTGTTATGACCTGGGGCCACAAGAAATTTCTGCTCAGGCAGTCTAAGCCTCAGTGCCTTGTTGAAGCAGAAAGAGAAGTGCCTTCAAGGAGTGGTTTGGGGGGTAAAAGGGAAATGTTGAGCAGCAAGCTACAGAGAGACAGCTGGCTCCAGTGGAGTAAGATCTCTGACTACAGGCCACAACGATCCAAGTTGCTTCCCTTAGAAATTACATACCGCCCTTCCTAGTATTTTTTTGTTTAATAGTGTACTTTCTCCACTCTTAGGGGATGATCCATTTTATTCATGAAGTGCATTTTTCCTTTTAGTGAAGGTGAGACTAATTATTTTGAAGAATGCAGTAACTACCCTTGTCCATAATAACAGGTGAAGTTTGGGCATGGATGGATACTACTTGTTATGTCAGGTAATCAGTTTATGTAGATCACAGCTTGAATTTTCTTTCCATGAGCTAATATTCCTTTCAGGGCAAGGGTTATTCCTGCCTTGTACATATCTGTAGGGGATTAAAAAAAAATCTGAATTACTCAGAAAGTGGGTGGTTTCATTTAGAGAGAAGAAAATATTTCAAAATATGGAAAGCTTATGTTGGCAGTGGCTCATACAATGTAATTTGTGGAGATGGAGACTAATTACTCCCAACCAAACAGCGTATGCTTCTTCTTGGCAATTGACAAGTTTTTTTGAAATACAGAAGATAGTTTCTTTATTTTGGCATTTAATATTTATGTATTTACTGACTTAGAGCCCAGTTTTTTTCTGAATGATTCATAACGTGCACATCTGTACATGGCTGGTACACAAAATTATATATCATATCAGAAGGAAAAAATTTCTATTCTTTCCCCATCCCCAGAGAAGGATGCTACATTTAATCTGATGGGGTTTGTTACCTTGGTTAGTTTCCTTACCCAATCAGCCTTAGGCCTTGCTAGGATCCAATCCAGCAAACCTTTTAGCACGTGTTTAAGTTTAAGCATGTGTTTAACTTCCCTTGATTAAAGTTAAAAACATACTTAAGTGCTTTGCTGAACTGGGGTTTCTCTGAAGTAAGATAAGTGGGATGCCAGCCAGTTTCTTTCCATAGTTGTGATCACTTCTCCACAAGTCCGCAGATTTTTTTCTCAATGTATGTCATACCAATGATACTGACTATCCATGAGAAGATACTTACTTCCATATCAACGATTTGCAAATGTGCAAACACACATGAAGAGAACTTTCGCTTATCTGTAGATTTATAACAATCTGAGAGGGAAGTAAAATACAGAGAAAAATAGCACTGTGTGTGTTTCTTAGTCAAGATGTGTTTAAATTCAAGCCATAGCCTGAAAGGCCTACTAGGATTTTCCAGTCATAGCTCCTTTTCGTAAGTAACATGCCAGTAATGACCACTCAAGGTGATTTCCTGTAAGCAATGTAACATTCAAAACAACTGTCAGTCTCTTTAGTTTGTGGAGAGGCAGCCAAAGCAAAATAGATAGCATCACCTGACAAATGGAAGATCAAATCCTATTTGATTTGAATAGAACTACTTGACAGAGTTGATCTGGGGTGGCTTCTCCTGGTTCAGTCACTGTAGAGCAATGAAGAGAGCTGACTTCTTTCACCTTGTGTAGTTGCAGTAACCACTTGGGGCAAGCTGTTTCACTGGCCATTGTGTTCCAGCTCAGATGAGGCATAGATATCTCATCCAGTTCATCCAAGCTGAACTGGATGAGACATCTATGTTATCCATCAAGTAAAGGAGGAAACAAAAATAAGAAGAAATATCACCCTTTTGCCCCAAAAGGAAAAGAAAGGGTACTGAGGCATATTGTTCCTTAAAAGGCTATAATGCTTCCCATTTATGGAAAATATCCCAGGGAAAGAAATGGAATCTTAAGTAATACTGAAGCCTTGTTTCTCCAGACCACATGAAAGAAGAAAGTAATAGTGAAATTGCTTTGAATTGCTCAAGAAAGGCCATCCAGAGTGGTAATGATGGGAGGTTAGCCCAGAGAGCAATGTTAGCCACACTTGCACAAACATAGATATTTCCTCAGTTTAGTACTGAGAGCTAATAAAAAATCTAGAATAGCTCTTCTGCTTTCGTGCTCTCAAGCAAAGTATTTTATCATTGAACATGGTGGGATGTCTGTGGGCCTTGTCCTTTTGTATCATTTGTCCAGTTGAAATGCAGATAATTGCAATATCACATTAGTATTATTTTGTTAAACATCCTTGCCTTTTGACCTCTCTCAACATTGTTTTCTTTTCTGGAGATCATTAATCTTATACTGGGAAAAGCAGTGGACTATTACAACTCCTTTGCTCTCAGCTTTCCAGCTATGACATAATTTTGAGCAGCCACTGCAAAAAAATGGACCAAGACCTTAGATTGGCCTTGAATAAAATTAAGTCACATAAGTCACATCCATGCAAAATAAGCAAGAAAGGAATAAACCAGGCATCCCAGTGAAATACTTTTTGTCCTTGAAACCTGTTGTTTAAAGGTAAAATCCCACATCCAATTATACTGACTTGTATTCTCTCAGGTGTGTAAGATGCTTCAAATCCTGATTTTAACCTGCCTAATTTGGTGCTGAAGATGGCCCTGGATGTAGGCAGGTAAGAATATCAAAACTGATACTGTCTAAGCAAGTCTGAAACAAGATTTTTTTTCCTAAATTCCAACCCACCTTTCCATTAATTTAGCTTTCTTCTTGCCAAACACTTTTTTTTTCTGGCCGTTTCAATTGATGCTAACCATGTAAATCCTTTAGGAATTAATGGAAGAGAGACTTATGTGCTGCCAGACCACAGATGAGCTCATAGCCACACAAGGAAATTAATTAATAAGGAAAGACTGAGCTGCATTAGTTTCAGTCAATTTGCACATTCCAGGGATCACTAGTAAAGTAACTGTTGTCATAACATTTTTTCTTTTAATATTAAAAAGTATTCAGACCACACAACTGAACCCTGCCCTACAGAATCTTCAAAATTCTGTGCTACAGGATGTGCATCTGTAATTCCATTCACTTGTCTGCTAGACACATGTGCATTACAGGGCATAATTTGGCCCATCATTATGTTTTCCTAACATAAATGAACATTTTTCCCCATCTACCAAGCCAAACACAACCATAACTATTGCCAGTATCTCTACAGTAAGATCTAAATATAAACTCAGGGTCTATAAGATGCTTACCATAGTGTTGTAATTTGGATCAATACTGAAGGTTGAAGAAGCACTGTGCATTTTGGAGAGCTTCCCATCATTCTTTTCTTTGCTTAGAACATCATAAATGGGGCTTGGAGGTTTCTGATCATGTAGAATTTTTTTCGGCTGGCTTTCCAGGCATCTTGGGGCATAATTAACTACTTCAAAAGCCCCAGTGTCAGAGTTAAACTTCACTGGCTGGGCAAAAGTCTACAAAAGAAGTTAGGAAAGTTTATGGTACTGTAATAAGGCAACTGTAGTTTAACAAGTTGTTTTTATCATATAGAGGCATTCTACGGAATAAAAAATTGCATTATGAGGCTTCTTTCTCTTGGGGCCTGAAATAATAATTTTTCTGCACTCTTGTTTTTGCTGTATAGCTTTCCAAACCATTCCTACTTCTTTTATCTCAGTAATACTTAATTGTCAAGAATTGAATTTATTCTAGATCACAGGCCTTTTTTTCGCATGTAAATAATTGATTCAGAGCATTTATGTCTAGAATATATATTTAACTGTGACTTAATAACTGTCCTACAGAGAAGTACTCACCTACAGAATCAGATCTCCAGTATTATTCTCCCACTTGTTATTATCAACAATCCAGGCATGAAAATATGAGCAATAAAACTGACCTTTCAAATGCGAGATGCATTTGAGGAGGATGAATTTGAAGATTTTCATACGTAGGAAAAGTTTTTCACCATACTGTTCCTTGTAGGTCAAACAACTACCAAAACCCATGTCCTGTAGTAAGTTTTATTATACATCACTACTTCAGTCAAATACTGTATAATAGATGAGACAGACTAAACTTCAATTTTGGCCATGCAACTGTGACTTTTGTCAACTCACAAAACCCCACTGCATGTGTACACACTAAAACAGAGACATTTTTCATCTTTGAAACGATGGTATCATGTATCTCCTTAAAAGAGTATCTTTCAAATTCTCTTACTTGAAATGTAGAGGAAAAATATGGATAGATTTTACAGAAGTCATAGAGGATATCCATGACAGCTATGAACAGGAGATTATATAGAACTTATGTGCATTATATACTCTATATTATATAGAGTATATAAGCATCTCTGCACTCAGCTGGACAACAAGGTATGTTGTATTTAAGTACTCAAGGAACTATGGCCACATCTAAACCCGGTGCCAAAACCCATTTTGGCTTCTTTCCAGACAGGATCCCACCTGGTGTTTGTACAGTTGTCGTTCCCCTGCATTTAATAAGAGTATTTTATTTGTTCAAGTACTCTATTTTTAATTTCCTTGAACTTTTTCATATATCACATATATGAACACATAGACATAACTCATATACATTCTAAATATGTTAAATACATGCTACATATAACATAGAAATATATTACAGAACAATTTAATTCTTCTTCATGTCTGTATAAGCCCAAAGTAAGGATGTTAGTGTCATCTATTTTGTTGCTTCTGTTTGAAGTCCCCTTGTTGATCAATGACTTGTAGAGTAATGCCCAATTGAACCATGTGGCTGCAACATGTTTTTTCAACATTCCCTACTTATCCCATAATGTCTCACTGTGGAGGCTCAGCCTGGCAAAGCACACAGTGTGTGAGAGCTTTAAGTGTACGATTAGTGCCTATGACATCAGACCGTCACTGCTCAGGCCCATGCCTTCAATTGCATGAGTCTGTTCAGTTACCTAACTTCAGCTGAAATCATGGATTGGTTTTTGTTCTCTGACACCTTCTGCCTCTTTTGGCATTAATTTTCTCCAGGGCACTCTGCAGGTTTTAGTGCTTTTTTTTTCCAGATGTCCTGAACAGCATCTAAAAAACCTTTTATGTGTAGTAGATTTCCCTACATTCAGACCTCCTCCCAGTTTGCTATGTGCACATTTCATTTACTTTCAAACCTAATTTGGGCTGCTACCAGCTTCTAAGTGACTAACTGTGCAACCTTAATAGACTTTAAATGTTTTCTTCCTTATATATTCCTTCATGTTTAAATAAAGAAACAGAAAAAAGTAAACTAAGAAGTTTACTTCAGTCTCTTAGGATTTGAAATGCTCTCGCTTGTGGAAAAAAGCAAACAAAACGCAAGTTTCATAATAAAAGGCTTTGTGGCTAGACACGAGATTGTTTCAATTCCATGTTTTTCAAATTGAAAACTAAGCAAATACAGTATCAGTTTAGCACATATGTCTACTTTTATTTAATAGTTTGTAACTTACTCTAGATCTAGGATTTTTCAATACATATTCTATTTAGCTGGCCAGGAAACTATGGCAAATTTAATGTAGTGAAATGGATGCTAGTGACTATTTTAAACTGTAAAGTGTATTGCTGTTTTAGGAGTCCAACTACCAATCATTTATAAGACAAATATACTAATGGAGCAAAAGAACACACACTGATGGGATAGGAGGATTTAGACTTCATACACTACATGCTTGACTAAAAAGGGGGTTCTAGTCCAGACTTTTGGGGTTTGGATGTAGTTACTCATCCCCAGGGACATCAAAAAGCATGCATACTTCTATCAGTCAGAGAGTAGCCAGCAGACTTGACATTAGTAAGGATACATCTGGAATACTGCATCCAGTTTTGGGTCCCCTGTACAAGAAGGATATTCACATATTTGATCAACTCCATTAGAAGACCACTGAGACGGTCAGATGCCGGAGCACTCACCCTTGAGGGAGAAGCTTTAGGATGACTAGCAGCAGCCTCAGCATATCTACAAGGAGATTGCTGAACACATAAAGCCAGGCTTTTTACAGGGGTGTATGGTGGGAGGACAAGGGACCACTTGTCATACACTGAAACAACAGAGGTCTCAACTGCATTATAAGAAAAAAGGTGATTTTGGGATGATTAGCAGTTGAACAGGCTGTCCAGAGAGGAATCGGCTGTTGGAGGTTTTCAAGACCAACTGCAGAAAGTGCCAAGCAACCTGGAGTCAGTACTAAAGCACTGACCCTGCTTTGAGCAGGAAGCTGCACTGTACCTCCTCAAAATCCCATCCAGACAGTAATCTGATTCTTACAAATCCCAAATTCCCAATAGAGCATCTCTATCTTTCAAATGAACATTCAAAAGCATTTTAGAATAGTTCAAACCTTTCTGGAGAAGCTTGTTTACTGAAAAAAACCCTAGAATGATAAATTAGAATGTTTTTATAAGCATAATAAAAGAAGAGATAATTCCTAATCTTCTTAACTCATCACTGCCACAGAAATAAAAGTGATAATGTTATGAGAAAAATCAAATAGGAACACACAAAAAAACACCCCCAGAACATGATTTCTTGTAGGAAACATTTTCCTAGTTACCATGCAGGAGAGAGGATCAGTCGATCCATTTTCCTTTCAGTATCTGAAGAACTTTGGGGCAAAACACACAATCTAACCATTCTCACTCATTACAAGCCACAAAAAAAAAAATGCACCAAGAAACTGTTCAGTACCCTTTAGCAAACTTAAACCTTTCCAGTGGAAGTCAGGTACTGTAAAATTCACGGGACAATAATGAGAGAGGTTAATGGCACCACCAATATTCTGTTGTTGCAATAATGAGGAATCTCTTTGGTGAAGATGCCTACGTTAAGCAGTAGATGATAGTCTACACTATGAAAGAAAGGGAAAAAATTATCCATGCCAATCGAATATACTAAGAAATGTCTTTCTTACCCCACATTTGGCAAGTGCTTTTAGCTTTTTAGAGACAAAGAAAATACACTAACCAAAGACTAAGTGTATCATTCTCTTTAGTTTGAGCCAATTTTTGATGCTTTGAAGAAAGGGAAATCTCCAGAGAAATTATACCTCAGGATGTTAAGAAAAAAATCAGGTTTGGCAGAAGCCTTGGAGCTTGGGGTTCATACATTGTCAATGTAGTACAATAAATAAGATCAAGGACTTGAGAATACCAACAAATAAGAAGTCTACAGATTTTGCAAACTGTCTCACTCGCAGGCAATTCTCCCCTCAAAGCCAGTATGATGAATGTAACTCAGTGTAGTAATCTCAGCTTCAGAAAAAAATCCCTGAGCAAAAACCAAAAAGTTGTTTTCCGACTGTGGTACAGCAATACTATTAAATAAATAAACAACTGCATGTACTTTTTTGACAGGAAAAAAAAAATCTTAGCAGTCATATGCACATTGAATATGGTTTTCAGCTGAAAAATAAACAGAATACATAATTCTGAAACCTGAAGTTATACACTTAACTGAAGGGAAGACAAATTTCTCTCAGTCCTCCCATAACAGAAACCAAAACAGCATCCATCACTATGTTGCCAGGATATCAGACATATAAATCTCACTGTTCTCTGTCTTAACAGTTTTCAGATACACTCAACTTCGGATACAATTAACAAATGTGTAAATATGCTTACATCCCAGACCCAAATAATGTAGTTTGATTCCAAGAGAAACAGAATGACCACAGCTTGGCTGCTTCTTAGGTTAAGGGTGGGAGTGAATAGAGATCTCATCCATGAGCATTGCCAAAACTTCCTTAAGAAGGGTATATGTATATCATAAATACATGTCAGTATGAGTCCACACCAGAAAAGAATTTGAGCAGCTCTATGAAGTGTCTGGAAAAATTCACACTACACATGGTCAATGCAACATCTCCCACTGACTTCAATGAGTCCAGATTTTCTCTTCTGTTGATGAGTAAGACAAAAGTCATAATCATATATCACAATCTAATTAAGAGCAAACATTTAGAGTAAACACACTATCAATAAGGAATGTAGTCAGGAATGCTTTGTTTGCTTCCTTCAATGTCAAAGACATGATGCAAGTTTTAGTCCTGGGTAAGTCCCAATGTAACATGCATGTAGGGCCTTATTTCTGTCAAAGTCTTTTTAAGGAAGGTTATATTGGCAACGCAGCCTCCTTCCTCACACCTGGAAAAGACAAGAGGAAACTAATGAGCATGCACTGATGCCTTGAACAGATGATTTGATGCATGGAATTATTCAAAGTCATTGTCAAAGCAGCGAAGGGAACTGTGCAGCAGAGTGGATTCCTTTTTTGCTTTCTGCCCTTTCTGTAATCTGCTACTCAGATCAAGCAAGATTTTATTTGCGACAGCACTAGGTTTTCAGGACCATTCTGCCTTCAGAAAGACTGATTGGCCCAAGCTTTACTTGGGCTTTAATTGTTTTCAGAATCATCACTGGCATCAAATGCTGGACTCCAGACTACTTGGAGGAGAGCTTTTACAGTGAGAACAATGTTTAAAAGAATTATTCTTCAAATCTAAAGCTGATAAACTTGTGGTCACTTGGTAGATTTCTGCTGCAAGGGAAACCAAGAACCAGAGACTCGTCACCAAATTATCAGCTCCTGAATGTACTTCAATTGAAGCACAAGGTAGCCTTTTTGTCTCCAGTGCAACTCCTTGGGGTTGCAAAGAGGAGGAGTGTGCCTTCCTCAGAAACACTGGTAACTGGAAAACAGGTAAGACCCAACATGGACTTCGGATGGAATGAGTAGCAAGCAGCTTGTAGAGTGCAGGAGAAACAAGTTGACATTACTGTGCTTGCCTTCAACACTGAGCTGGATGGCAGTTTCTGACTTCTGAATTTTCATTCCTGACTAAACATATCCTTGGATGTTTTTAATACATGGATCAGAGATTCAAATTCTAGCCTGAACTCCTAGAAATGGAAATGTATCCAGGCCAATGTTTCTCTTAAATCTTTCATTTTACATTAGTTACTAAGGAAAGTGTAACTCGTTTTTGTGTCATGTAATTGGTTTCTGCTACTGTGAAATCACTGTACTACTGGCAACAACTTCCCTCCTGAGGTTTTTTGTATTATGTATTTCAGAAATACTTTCTGTAAATTACACTTTATTAGAGTATATAGCTCTTTGGAGTACCTATATATTTATGTCAGATTACATTGAATGTTACTATAACAAGAGGATCCCTTAAGGGATACACTGTAAATCAAAGCAAAAAAATAAAACAAACAAACAAACAACCCCCCACCAAAGACAAACAAAAAAACCCCCAAACCACATGAAAAACCTGCTGCTGCTATAGCAAGTTCCCAGTGATACAATTTTCCATCTGCTAATGGTGCATTATAAATCAATGCAGAGACATTCTCCTAAGCATGTGTTCCCCGATTTCTTGCATCAAGTCTCACAATATTTTCAGTTTAACTTGTTGCCTAACTACTAGCACACCTGGGTAATACTGTTCCCAGGCAACACAGTATAAGCACAACAAGAATAAAGAAATGGAAATTTCAATGTGCTGTTTTAGTAGAAGCCTTCTGAGAAGGAGAGGGAAAATGGGAATGTAAGGTATTCAAACCACAGAACTCAAGGCATTAATAGAAATTAATCCTGAAGAGGGTAAATCCTTAGGAAAAGATCAAAGAGAAAATAAAACAAATTATGAGAACATTAGAGTTAAAAATAGCTAATAGAGCATCTGTTTTCATGAAGATATGTAAATACACAGAAGAGAGACCATGTGTCATCTTAGAAACCCACCAAGATTACCAGCATAAAACTGTGTTTACTCAGGAGTGACTGTGAACTCTTTTCTGTGGGCTTCCAGAGCAGTCAGGAGTGCCTGGACAATTGCTGCAGTTCAGAGCTGCTGAGCTGCGCCAGGACTGTAGGCTGAGGAGGCCTCTGAGGCCAAGGAGAATTCTGGCCTCTAACACATGTCCTGAAATTTGTGTGTCCCACGAGATCAAGAGACTAAAAAGGCTGCATTTCTTACCTACTCCATCCTCTTACCCACTCCGTCTGGGGAAAACTTGAAGTATAGATTCCAAATAAGCAGCAAAGGCATGGAGGATGGTATTCCTGTGCTAAGAACAATCTGGCATGTGGAAGGAGGCCTGGGTTTAAAACCTAAGTAGTTAGGCTTGGACTTAGGCAGATATCCTAGGGCAGCTGTGGGGAAGGGGGGTGGAAGGGGAATGTTGAGGGAGTAGAGGTGTTGGACAAAGAAGAAAACCAGCCCTCTCACCATAGGTTTTGTTCCATCTGCGTCTCTCTAGCTTTGTATACTCTTTGGAATCTTGCAGTGTGGTGAAAGCATGTAAAGACTGAATTCCTGAAAGAAGTCAGTATCGATGCTGTGCACAAAACTCACACTCTGACAACATAGAATTAATACCTCCAGATTCTATTTTCGGATTAAAAATTGGCATGAGGAGCTCATTCTACCATCCTGAGTAGTGCAATTTCCATGCTGTGTACATTTATACAGATCTATGATGCGGCTTAGAGAGACAGCTATGTCTGGTTCAATTTAGTAAGCCAAATCATTCAGTTATGAATCCCAACTGAACTTACCTCATTAGTGGTTTCACCAAAGTCTGAGGTCAAAGGAGCATCAAGATATATTCTGCCCTCTCCTAATACTGGCAGTGGTTCCTACCAAGCAAGCTGTAGAATGGATAGGTATGTTCTTGTAGTGTAACCTGTTGGACTGCAGTGCCTTAGGAAGGGAACAGGCTATGGGGCAACTCTGTGGTACATCAGGTGGGAGCCACAAGTGACACTGTGGAAAGGCCTGTGCCACCTGGCAAGGGACTTTGAGTGTAAGGTGTCGGGGCCAAGACTACTAAGATGAAGTTCGATGAGGTTGCCACATTGGGGGAGCAGTACTGTACATGTGACTCTCAACAGAGTGTAGGGAGGCAGGCTAGTTGAGAGGGAAAAGGAGCAAAATATAGGAGAACAGGTTAAATACAAGGTACTGGGTATGACGGTCTAACTGTAACTGGATCAGCACACAGAATACAGTGTAAGGCTGCATCCATCTAGCTGTAAACAGGACAGGAAGAAAAGGGAAGTGCCAACTTAAAAACCTTCTGAGCCATGAAGAAAAAGAGTTGTTTCTTGAGCTTAAGTATTTATTAATTGCTGAATGCATTGCCAGAAAACTGCAAAAGGAAAAACATTTATATTGTCATGTTGTGATACTGTAATAGAAGTATGCACCTTTTAAGTATTTATGTGTTTTTCATTTCCTATTCATATTATTTTAGTGCACTGTGATTTAAATACTTAAATGATTAATTATGTAAGTTTAAATCCATAAATAACCTAGGGATTTTGGTGGACAACAAGCTGTCCATGAGCCAGCAGTGTGTCTCCATGGCCAAGAAGGCCTGGTGTACATTAGGAAGAGGACTGCAAGCAGGTAAAGGCCCATTCTTCAGTATATGAGGACAGGGAGCTACTTGAGCAGTCCAGTGGAGGGCTACAAAAACAATTAAGGGACTGGAGCAACTCTCTTATGAGGAAAGGCTGAGGGAGCTAGGCATATTCAGCCTCAAGAAGAGACACGTAAGAGGGGCTCTTATCAATGTCTAGCAGTATCTGAAGTGAGGATGAAGGCTCTGCTCAGTGGTGCTTAGCAATAGGACAAGAGGCAACGAGCAGAAACTGATCCACAGGAAGTTCCACCTGAACACGAGGAAGAACTTTACTGTGTGGGTGACTGAGCACTGAAACAGGCTGCCCAGAGAGGTGGTGGAGTCCCCCTCACTGGAGATACTCAAGAACCATCTGGATGCAGATCTGTGCCCTGTGCTCTGGAATGGCCCTGGTTGAGCAGGGAGGTTGGACCAGATGACCCACTGTGCTCCCTTCCAACCTGACCCATTCTGTGATTCTGTAAATTAGCAAGAGAACATCGGTCCCCAGAAGTCCAGATACTGGGCTATTTTTATTGATAATAGCACTGAGCAGTCAGAGTTGCTACCATTAAAATACAGATATATGGAAAAACATAAAATTTTCCAAGATGGATTAAATTACTCTTAATCTTAGTAAGGTATTTCTTGTATTTTGCAAGGGATTTCTGTGAGGTACTTACCGGAAGACTCAAAAATTCATTAAAGTAATCCACAAGCATATCATCTGTGGCTAAGCATACTTCCTATAGAGAGAGAAAACCACAAAGCATGGTTTGTAATAATCTACACTAATATTTGAATGCACTGTTACCTCAAACAATATTTTTTCCATGAGATATGACATGGAAGCTTTTGCAAAATATTACTTCCCATTTTTGAGGCTATAGTCATTGAATCACTGTTATATTCTAGCCATTGCACACTGCCAAGGTCCTTAGCAATTTAAAACACACACATGAAGAAGGTAAATCCTTTGCCAATGAATTTACAGATAAAGCCATCATAAACCAAACAGCTTCTAGATGCTGAAAGTCTGCATGATAACTTTTGAAAAAATGTGCGTAAGCAAACAGTCTAGAAATTCCCCACATTGTACCTTTCTCTCTTGCACTTGGGAAGAAGGAGATATGATATTTCACCAGGACTACCTTCTGCTCTCACACTGCTTGCCTGGGGATGCTCGAGGACTAAAAAGGATCACACTAACCTATAATCTGGCTCAGCAAGCAAACAGTGTATGCCATACTTTGAATCTGACAGAACTGGGAGGCTTCCTGTTGACCTCATCAGAAGTGAAGACTGCATCTCCAGGTGTTTGTGTATCCTTTCTGACCCCTGCATTTTAAATCCTGCTAACATGACTCAAAAACTGTAGACTAGAAGTTGAATTTTTCTGCTGTTAACAAATCCTGAAGTATGGCTCCAAGCCTTAATTTTACTGTACTCAGTATCTCCACCATCCCCATTTCAATTCAACAGAGGGCAAAACGGGAACATTATTCCACTAGTCTTCAGATATGTGTCTTCAGTATAATAAAGACACTTAAGTAATTTTTAATAGTTTCATTTTCCTGAATATTCTATAATTTTAGCCTTGCAAGGCAAGGAGAATGCACTCAAATTTAATGTATTTGCCAATAGTAGCAAAGGTGTTGCAACCAAATTTTTTTTTCTCTTTCTTAAGTTGATAGCATTGTACTATGCTAGTGAGGAATAGCATTAAAGAGAGGTTATGCACAGTGTATAGGCAGGAAGTATCTTGATCCAAACCCCAGTGGTCTAACCGAAATACAGATAGCTTGTTCTTAGATAAGGAAGAAATCTGATATAACATGCGTGACAAGTCAGGACTAGACATGATGGTGTCTGTCTGGCCCTAGTCTGCCAGCATTTATTCCTCAGCACTTGTGGTTGATGTGGTGACTGATACAGCACAGGCAAGGTAGTTTTCAAGCTCATTCCTAGAAAATGCTGGCACTGCTGAAAGCAAGGCTTTCATGCCTTATTTGGATCACAGGCCAGTGGCCCAATGCAATTGCAGTCCCATGGACCTAGAGATGTTTGGGCACTGATTAAATTGGGGATTTTACCGAAGTGGCTAACCCATTTTGAAATTCACTGAGAATCCTCTTACTAATGTCAATAGGCAATCAGATCCAGAAATATCAATTCTGCAATTGTTAACACAATTAGGAAAAGAAATTAATTAGAAACAAGCTATAGTCGGCCCCATGTTTGGTTTGACACTGACAAGGATGTATCTCGAGATAGGACCAGATATGCTAATACATGATGAAAATATTTTATTGTTTCAAATGACTTATTAAAAACAATTAATTTAGTATTGGCTGAAGTATAAGGTCTTTAGGAATGTGCAGGTAACATATTTTTTTAATTTCCCAAGGATATAATCCTCTGTAGTCCCATATAACAGCAAAAAATGTAAATACAGTGGTTGATTAATAGATAAAATACTTATGATTTTAATAATGTGTGCTTTAATACTTACTGCATCTACATATGATATACTTTCCCCTGGTTTTTAGAGTTTTTTGTACACAGTCTTATTTTCATTTGAAATCAGTTGCACTTTCTTTTGTGCACATTATAGGTTAGGGAGTTGCATGTACAATACTATAGCTTAGACTTTTGTGTCAGAAAGCATTTGGTTTCATTTCTTTCCATGCTTTCTCCTGCAGCACACTCTAAATTATGACTAGAAAAAGCTGCCTCAGAATTGCAACTGGAGGTCAAGGTGTGCTACAAATTGGTCCAAAACTTGTGCTTATGTTGGTTCTGTTTATGGTAATAAACGCCATAAATAAAACAGTCTCTAGAGATTCCCAGAAGCAATAACAACACATGTATACTTTAAAATACACAGTTACAAAAACATCCAAAACAGGGAATAGGCAAACATTACCTGAGCTGCAACAGTAAACATGTCATTTCTTAGGAGGCAACAGAGAAACATATATACCTCTCAAACAAGAAGACAAACATCAGGGAAAACCTACAGTGAGCTATGAGCAAAGGGCAAAAAAAGGCAAAGGAAGGAGATTGTTAAACCATCATGTTGAATCTTCCAGTTTTTCCTTCCTTCATCCTAATTCACTTTCATTTCCATCCTTATTCTGCATAGTCTCTTGTTACTTTTTTTCCTAATTATTTTCAAACTAAGTATTTTGTCTGCCAAAATTCTAAGAAATTGCTCAGTAATCTATACTTACAAAAAAGAAACAAGAAAACAGACAATGGTTTCCAAAATGGTTTTTTGCTTTTTTTGCTCCATTGGTGCATGATGAAAATAATGACCAAGCTTAATAAGCATACTTACTAACATTTCTTCTGTTATACATGGAGGTTCTGAAAAGAAGATATTAAATATCATACGTTATCCAAGCAATACAGTCAGTCTGGTTCAACTACAATACAACAAAAAGTGGTAAGGAATGACAACTATCCTGGGTATTCTGAAATAACTTAGTCAGAAGAAATAAAATAATCTAAGAATATGCTGTAATGTTGATCTGTGCATGAAAAGATTAACTATCACAAGAATTATTTAAATATAAGTATTATTTAAATATATTATTTCTTATACATATCAGTTAACTTCATGTCAGCTTTCCTCTGCAAAATTGATAGCTAGAAGCTTGGTGGTTTAATAAAAATACAGATTTGTATGAGACTCTCAAAGCTTTGAACAGCAAATATTACAAATCGTGTGATAAAATTAAAAAGATACAATTGTGTTCCCAAATAATCAACCCTCATTCATGCTAGGACAATATCCTGTCTTTAGTGATGTCATTTGAAGGTAGTAAAGGTCTCTCTTCGGAGTGATGAGTTCTGCCGGGCAAGTTTACACCCGTCAGTTCCAAAAGCCCATTTTGTGCCACCGTCCCTGTACCTGAGGCCACCACCGTGGGACCCGAGCGCCATGCGACACGGAGCCGGCCCAGCCCTGCCCTGCCCTGCCCAGCCCTTTGGGGAGAGCGAGACGTACCGGTGGTGAGCCTCTTGGAGCGCATCCCCGCTGCGGCGCCCCGGCCGCCGGCCACGGTGCCCCGGGGAGCAGCGGGAGCGACGCCTGCACCGGTGAAATCCCGGGGAGCAGCGCCTGCACCGGTGAAATCCCGGGGCGCAGCGCCTGCGCCGCTGAGGCCCCGGGNAGCGCCTGCCCCGCTAAGGCCCCGGGGAGCAGCGCCTGCACAGGTGAGGCCCCGGGGAGCAGCGGGAGCAGCGCCGGGGCCGGCCGGGGCCTGTGGCCGCCGCGCCGTTGCCATGGCGCTGCAAACACGGCCCGGGCAGCGCCCGGCCCGGCACCGCGCTCCCTTCGGGGAGGACCGTCCCAAAGGAGATGCCCGAGAAGCAGAAATATGAGGATACTTGTAGCCAGAAATGAAACGAAACACTCCTAGAAGGTTAGTTTCTGCCTTCGCTCCAGCATGTAAGAAAAAGTCACGTTTCTGGGTGGATCAGCGAAGGCTGTGTGCGAAGAAGGAATTTAGACTGCTATATGAAGATTTCAGAAGGATTTAGGTGTTTCACAACTGGGATCTGAAAACCATCCTACCTAGCAAGTATCTTATCCTAGAACTGCATAAATCCTTCAGGATTTTTTGGCATGAAAGTTCACTCAAAGGTTCTCTGCTGCTGCTTATTTCCAGACCAGTGCTGCTTTTAGTGGCTTGGCAAAAATCCCGCTGGGATCAGTTGTACAAGATGTCATGGATGCAAGGTACATGAAGAGCTCCTTTGAGAGGCCTAATCCATCAGCCGGATTCGGGAGGTGCCCAAAAGGCACTAAGACCTTGCCGTTCCCAGGGAACTATCATTTGTGTCCCCTTTCACAGAGCAGAGTAGTATATCCAGTTGTAATGCTCAACTGTGAAAAAAGTTTTAACTTATACATGAATTTGGTGGAATCCACGGGTAAGTAAAAACAGAACAAAATGCACATGCCTGGGGACTGCAGCTTAAAGTCCAGAAGCTGGTGAGTGTTAATAATGAACAAGCAGCAAATCCATTACCATAGAGGCAGGGAAAATGGCTTCATCTCCTAGAAACACATGATATTTTGCACCCTCTACTCCAGATGTGCATTCCCACTCTGGGGGATGCCTGCCCAAGTACAATCCCTGGTCTAGTTGCTAAATGCCAGGATAATACTTCTAATTGTCTTAATGGAATATTTTTAACTGTGTGATTAGCTTTTAAGAGTGGTTTGGGTCGGGGGCGGGGGGGTTGGGGTGTCTCTTAAGGGGACAGTAGTATTTCCAAAGACCTAAAAGGTAAGGTGAATAATGTGTTATTCAAGGTACATATTTCAGGCAAATGTTTCATACATATATATATATGAAGAACATATTCAATAGAAGTAAAGAACAAAATACAAAAGATTCAGACAAGTTAACTATGGCAAATTTAAATATCAGTATTCTGATGAAGTATTAACTGTTCTTACATTCTCTGTATGCAGATTCTATTCAATAAGACATGACAAACAGCAAGTTAATATTGAATTTCCTGGTGCTGTGTATCAGGTACTGTGAAATATTTCAAATAGATATACTTAATGTATATATAAGAGAAATATGCATAACAGCCCATAAAATACAAAGTTAAACCTTTCCAACAGGTAGAAGAATTGCACTCCATTGTATTATGAGCCTGGATTGTCTCATAACTAAACTACTTATTATGATTTTAAATGTTTAGGCTAATGTTCATTCCACTTATTTTTCCCCCTGTCCCTCTTTCTTTCTGATGCAGGTATAAACGTAGTCTGCAGTTTATAACTTTCTCCTAAACTTCCCTAATTGCTTGCAAGCAATTTTTGAGGAAAAAACAACAGAAACATGGTGAATGAGCCTTTTTTTTTAAATTAGAAGTGGAAGCTACAAGACAGCTCAGAAACAACTGAAGTCTGGAAATGAGTCAATTAAGAAAAACAAAATTTAAAAAGGTTCTTTTCCTATCCTTCTGTCATCAGGTATATTTTGACATAAAACTCTTAGGTCTTTGTGCTGTTTCAACGTGCTTCAAAGATTACATTTAGGATTAAGCTCATCGGAAAATACACATTGCACTCTGTCATGGAGAATCTATTAGCAGTCATCATCACTTTTTCATTATCTTAGTTAAAAACACACATTTAGGTCAAATACCTTGTTTGTGTGCATTTCAGGCCTGATTTTATATTGCAAATTAAAAGTTCACCTGCTAGTGAGGCTGAGATATAAAGATCAAGCTCATTTTCCTCCTTTTTCACATTTTTCTTTCCATGCTCTTATTTTATTTTATTTTTTTTTATTATTATTTAACTTAGCAGACCTGCAGGCCTACAGGATGTTTCATAAATATAGTTAAAACTGTGATCTATCCCCAAAATCTTCTTACCCTGCAGTAAAGATGAATAACTACACAGGATGGGGAATAAGTTCTAAAAGAGGAGATACCCATAAAGTACTAGACAAAAGAAAGAAAAACCAGTAAAAGTAGGCTTAAAATTGTTAGAAATTTTAGAAGATGGTAATCTATCAGAAGGCCATCACAGGAAGAGACTGCCCTGGAAGACAAATGGAAGGAAAACATTGATTGGCCCACTTCATACCTGCTGGCATTTCCCTCCTCCGCTTATTTATGAAGAGCCATTTGGAGAAGTGAACTTTCAGTCAAGACTTTATTCTGTCCTCCACAAATCTTTGGAATTTATGCTTTCTGCCATTTGTCAGGGTAAGGATTTCAAAGTATTACCCAGGCAAAGCAGATCAAAACTGCTGAGACAGCTTTGCCTGCAAAGAACTACGTCCATAAACCATGCCAGCTTGCTGGATGAACAAGCTTCCTTGGGACTCAGGTACAGACAAAACATAAACTGGAATGCTTTTCTAAATCCAAATTTACACTTGTGTTTGTAGGTGCTAACCTGTGCTTGATTCCTGGCAGTGGTCATAGTGAAGTCATGAATTTTCATATAATTAATTATGCATTCAAAAGGTAGCAAATACTAATAACAAAAATGCAGATACAGCTCTAGAGAGATACTCAGGGACAGCCATTGATTTTCCGTAGAAACACCCCATCTCAGGTATAAGTGGGCATTCCATGCTGTGATACCTTTAATACCTAAATATTTTTACAGAAATCTGACTTTAGTTGAATGTAACTACAGTTTCTTTTTCAGATGACTACCACAGAGATTTTAGTTTTGCATCTGGTAGCTGAAATCACATACACTGAAAACAGGTGCTAGGAAACCTATTTAAATATTGACTGCAGATGTGCCAAAGTGGGCGTCAGATCACAAGAAGGAAGCACAAGTCCAGAATCAGATGGCTGGCCCTTAAATGCCTTAAATTATTCTGTTGGCAAAAAGAAAGTGGCTGCCAGTGGTGATGGTACAGCCTCTGTGTTGAATCTGATAGTCCCAGTTTACAGGCACAGTTTAATGCAGCTCTATGGCTGTCAGAAAAAATTAGTGCGAACACCAGAGGAAACTGTTATTGGGGATATAAGCAGTCAAAAGAATTTGAAAAGGAGAGAAATAATATTCCTGAAGACAGTCTAGGTTAAAAGCAAAAAAGCAAGTGCTTAAAAATAAAATAGGAGAGGTCAATAGCATCCTGGCCTATATCAGGAATAGTGTGACCAGCAGGACCAGCACAGTGATTGTCCCTCTGTGCTCGGCACTGGTGAGGTCGCACCTCAGGTGCTGTGTCCAGTTCTGAGCCCCTCACTACAAGGACATTGAAGTGTTGGAGAGTGTCCAGAGAAGGGCAGTGGAGCTGGGGAATGGTTTAGAGCACAAGTCCTGTGAGGAGCAGCTGAGGGTGCTGGAGTTGTTTAGTCTGGGGCACAGGAGGCTCAGGGGAAACCATATCACTCCCTACAACTACCTGAAGGGAATCTGTATGTAGTGAGCTGGGGTAGGTCCCTTCTCCCAGGTATCTGGTAATAGGACAAGAGGAAATGGCCTTAAGTTGTGCCAGAGGAGTTTTAGATTGGCTATTAGGAAAACATTCTTCACCAAAAGGATTGTCAAGCACTGGAACAGGCTACACAGAGAAGTATTGAGTCACTATCCCTGAAGGTATTTAGTGGTAGACTTTTCAGTGCTGGGTTAATGGCTGTGCTTTTTCGACCTAAACAATTCAATGATTCCAGAACCAGTAAAGGAAGAAATGGGACCTAGCTTTGGGCTATCAGCTTTAGAAACCTTTAACAGGAGGAGACATTCCGAGGGAAGTCCAAAGAGCTTTACCTCTACAGAAGTCTTTATTCGGATAGTCACTTTAGAATACTTCTTGACTTGTCCTTGTTGCCAATGGCCCAAGGATTCCTATAACAATCCTACTCTATCAGGACAATGCAGAAGTGTCTTATCAAATTTAAAGGCTTTAAGTAAGGCTTGATTTCCATTTGCTTAATATGGGTCTTGAAAAACATTAGGGGAATATAGACACATACCCAGAAGATGAACCAGAATTTGGAAGGACTGCTTAGCTATTTGTGATATATATTTGTCCTCTTACTGCTTCCTACATGCCAAGTAGTGTGTATGCCTCCTGCATACACACCTGCAGTCATCTAAGTCCTTCATAAATTTCTATTAGTGTCTTAAGGCATAATTCCCAGAGCTTTAGGAGAATTACACACTACCTTTCCTAATTTTGGAAAGAAGCATTAGCACTTAATTTAAAAAACTATTTAGCAAGATTGTGAAATAAAATTATTAGAAATAATGATAGAAATAAAGATTTTTTTTTTAGAAATTGTTATTTAAGTGTTAGAAATAAAGTAATTCTGCGAAGACAATGAAAATCAGGAAAGAATTGCTAGAGGCACAGCTATCAAACCACATACAAGATAAAAACATTGTCATGGAGCGTAAGTCTACAGCAAGGCAGAGAGAATTTTTTGCTAGCAGCCCTACTACAGTTAATGTGGCATAACTTTCAGCTGAAACATAGATACAGATCAGAAGAAACTGACAGTTATTTCTCACAGAGATTTCAATGTCAGGGGATGTATCCAAAGTTTTGGCACTATGAACAAAAGATTGCATTGTTATTGTCTATTATCTATTTTCTGTGTAGATAAATGGAGTCATGGTTTGTAATACATTTTGGCTGCATTAATTTAAGCTTTTCAAATGTACTACCACTTTCTACTTCTAGTTGTGCAAGTAGATTTCATGACTTTTTTTTTCCTGGGGTTACTCACAGCATGGTTTATGTCAAGTCAGTTTCTTGATCATGGCTTAACAGCAGTTCCAGTCCACCAAAGGTCCAATGCAAGAGGCATAATGGAGAAGTTCCAGCAGATAGCAACAGCATATGCCAATAGGTGCTGTCCTTCAGCTGATCATCCCCTGGCAGTAGGTGTCAAATACCAACAAGAAACACTAAACACATGGATGTCTTCCCTTTCTTGCTATCAAGCAGGTGCCAACAGCCATTCCCAAACCCAGGATTCCCCAGCTGAATTATCCAGGTAAAATATTACTGATGCATCAAATCTGGGTAGCAGCAGTGCTGTTTAAGACAAAACTTCTCACTGACCACCAGTTCCCACATTTTTGTTACACTGCTGTGGCTGCTGTAGAGCTCTATAATGAAATAGACTGTGAGACTGATCAAGCAGAAAAAAAGAATCAGGAGGGAAAAAAGAAAAATGTTTCATGTTCCTCCACTTCAAGAACACATCAGTATCTACTCAACAGGTCCTGAGAATTGTATGAGAATCCATAACTAATAGGTGCTCCTTAAAATTTCAAAAATGTTTCAGAAAAGCATCCAAAAATTACAGCCATCTTATTTTGTAGGCATTTTGCTTTCCTAACTATTGATCTCCTAGACTCCAGGAGTACCTAGTTAAAAAATAAAGAATGCTTTAAGTTACCAAATTCTCACCCAATCTTCATTAAGCAGGCTAAAAAAAAAAAATAAAATTAAAATGCCATCATTCTATTGTTTCAAATATGTTGCATGCGAACATTTAGACTTTTCCAATTTGAGTTTTAATAAGTTAATGTTTTCCCTTTCTTGTTTACTAAAGCCTTTGGAGCATCAATTAAGCATGAGTAAAATGCATGCAATGTTTTTCCTGTGGACATTTAAAAATCATGATAGAGGAAGCACTTGTACAGTACTCATACTTCATAAAACCATACTGGATTTCATTATCAAATATATTTTCTGTACTTGAGGAATAAAGTCCAGAGCTTGCAGCTCCTGAAACTACAAATCCTCAAATTCTTCAGCTGCAACACTTGCATGAAAGAGTTCTGGTTCCTACTCTACACTGGCATGGAGACCACTGGATAATCCAAGTCTGTGGTTGCAAGAGGAACTAAGCCAGGAGGCTCTGTTCAGGCCAGTCTATAATTCCACGATCTTGCTTGGTTGCTGTAGCATCTGGCTATGGGCCCAGCACAGCTTCATCTTGTAAAGGAGGCCCTGGAGAAGTAATACCATTGGAATTGCTTCCCATGATGCCCACTCCTCATGTAGGTTTTGGAATGCAGCTCCTGGGGGCAGGAATTATAGCCACCACTGCTTTAAGCAATTCGAAATATTTTGCATTTGTAACGTTGAGTTAATGTGTATGGATTAAAGAGGGAAGGAAAACTAGAGTTCTCTTCTGTAAGAAAAACCTTTGGTGCCCCCTTGTGATATTTTATTATCAGCACTTGAAATTAAGTGCTCTTTTCAGGGAGGAAAGAGTTCAACATTAAGATAGTTTCACTTTTAAGTAAGTTAATTGAGCAAAGCATTTCAAGAACTAGTTTGTTTTATTGGTTTCTATTCTGTGTTGTATAACATTCTCCCTGGACTACTTTATGAGAATTATTTAAGCCAAGGAAAAAGTCCAGAGCAGGAACTTAAACAGTGTCCCAGAGAGAATTTCTGTTTGGAGCAGAAAAGAGGACCAATTGTACTTTCTCATATTATGCCTATTTGGGATACAGAGTCTTGAACATTTTCTTAACAGAAACACTTCCAGCAGAAAGCTGAAAGGTAACTGCATCCCAGTAATAGTTTTTGTACATCACAACAGCAAAAGGATAAAGGAAAATGAAGACTAAAATGGCAATATTAACAGGAGTGCTGCTTTTCCACAAATCTTTTCAAAAGAAGAGAGAATGTTTTCAAGACAAGAGGAAGTAATTTTTAAGAGCCAAAAATGTTACTATGGCCACCATCTCCAGAGTATCTAATCTACCAAAATGTGCACCAGGAAAATGTGATGTATTCAAACTAGAAGAAAATTTAATTTTGTATCCCAGTGGTCTAAATATCCACTGGGTACTGTGGTACTGAGTCCTGGCAGAACAAATGACTTGTAGATGTGTTCTTTGGGCCCCTAATACTGTATTATACCCAGTTCAGGACTTCAGGAACTTCAGTGTCTGCTCAGTGAACATGAGATAGGAGTCCTCCATTTAGGCATCAGAAGCACTTTAGGGTGATAATTAACATTTTTGCTAAAGTGGAAGACCACTGCACAACCACTGAGTAACTCAGCAATAATCTTGCAGCTCCAACAATTTTTACCAAGCATTACTATGTTTTTCTAGGGTACTGCTGCTTCCCAACTAGCTGTCCCTCCTTTCCCACTTACTATCCTTCTACCACTTCAGCTGGTTCTAGTCGTGACACTGTACCTAAGTTTAAGTAGTTTATGGAAATAGGTTTTTCACTATGAGTCCAGAGTAAAAAGCAGCAACTGAAATACATGCCCAGTTTCCACATCCCATTTGCTACAGAGAGATTAAATATGCGTACAGAATTAAGACACAAGCACTGTGTCAGAAGTGCTTTCAAAATGAGTGTTTAAGCACAGAGGGGGAAATTAGAAGGGCTTTTAACACTTCATCTCTGATCTTCAAGTCAGAATTCTACTTTTGTATGAAAATTTGAGTGTTTGACAGTGCTTATAAGTTTATTAAAAATGTCATGCCATCAATATTTTCAGCTGAAGAGTTGGTTTCATTACTACTCATCCATTAGCACCCAGCTCAATAAGGTTTTCTAGCATTTAAGCTTCTGACAAGTTTGGGTGAGTTCTAACACCCTCCAGAAGCTTGTCACAATGAAAAAAAATGTGCTCTTTTTGCTATGTAATGTTCAACTAATGAGAGCTCAGAAAGTAAGAAAGTGAAAACAAGCTTTGTTTATGTTTAATTAAAAATAAATACATCATTCCCAGAAAGTAGTCAGATTCTGCTGTGGCATCTGACAAGTGATAACAGAACCTGCTAGATATTTTGCATCAAAAAATCCCGTAAGATTCAGTACAGACAAAAAATTTGCACCTGTAAAAATATAATATAATCACATCAAATACTAAATCATCACAAGGCTCAAGCAGAGAAAGAAAAAAGCCTGAAGCTTAGAAGAACAAAGTATGAGATTACACACTTAAGGTTCAGTAGAAATTAATGGAAAAAAAAAATTGGATCTTTTCAAAATTTGTGAGAAGAATGTGGGAGTACTACACCAAGTGACTGAACTGTGACAGTGCAGAAGACCCATACAAGAAATGCTTATCTTATGCATTGGTCAAAGTATTTCTTGTAGAGAAAAGAAAGCCATAATATTACTTTAGTTCTTGAGGAGGTTTCACTTGGAATACTGGTTGAATTGAATCAAAAAATAGATTCCAGTGGAAACAGTGAGGGTTGTTAGACACAACATCTGTTGTTTGACTGTCTTAAGAGATGAGACTAAATGCAGAGGATTTTTGTCAGTGAAAGAACAATCATAATATTGGAGAAGAAAAGTCTTAAGGGAAGGATCAGATATAGAGAATAGCTATTTTAATAGCAAGGCTAAAAAAAAGGCAGCAGGTTAAGTGACTACTAGAGCACTCTGGAGTAGGTCACCAGCATGGTAATGGGACAGTATTCTAACCAGTTTAAAGACAGAATTTGATGAGTTGACATAAGATCTTAGCACTAGACTCCAAGAGTCCTTTTCTGACACTGATGTATTTCTTCACATACCTATGAAAACAGAAATAAAAGAAATTACTTCTTGTATTAAAATTAATCAGTGTAGCCTCAATTGCCTAAGGTGTTTCAAAGAGGAACCAATATATGGAATAGAAAAATTATCTGGCATATGTTGTTGAGTTACTTAATTTAATGACCAAATATTTTTTTATCATTTTTGGCTAGTTAGTGATGAAACATACTAACATCCCCTAGCCTATAAACAATTCCAAAGATTTATAACCATTTTTTGCCTAAGCTCTTCCATACTTGTCACCAAGGAAAGAATGATCAGAGACTTAAGTAATTTCAATTTCCTTCTCACAAACCACTTGAGGTTTATGGTTGCTGCTCCAAAAGAAAAANAAAAAAAAAAAAAAAAAAAAAAAAAAAAAAAAAAAAAAAGATTTATGAAGCAAAATTCTTGCAGCAACATCTGTCAGCAGCAAGAGGTTACTTCCAATAATTCTATTTTAGAATTTAAGCCCACAGCTCTGGCTCAAACCATCACGGTCAGAAAACTAAATATATTCCCTGAGCATTCATATTGGCAATATCACTCCTCCCACTTATAGATAATGTCTGTCTGAAGGGAAATGAGGATTGCAAAACCAAAATTTTCAGCAGGCCCATACTAACCCAAATATTATCTTGAACATTATCCCCGTGTTCCAGAGGGAAAGACAATCCACTTCTCCGTTTCCAACAATCTGTTGTCAGTTGTAAGAAATCTTGAGCTGGAGAATAACTATGGGTGGGACATTTTAGAAGACTCTCAGTCATTGTCATTTCTACTCCAGGAGTACTCTTGCATTCTTATCTGTGCTAGCACCTGACCTCAGGTCTCCAAAAATTAACTCAGCCCAGTAGAAACAGCAAGGTGAATCCCTAGATTCCCTAATGCTTTTAAGCTATTTTCTATTTGAGTTCTTTGTTTTGTTGGAAGAGAGGTGGGGTGGGGGGTCATTTTGGAGGTTTAGGAGTGGTGTTCGTGTGCTGGGGTGGGTTGTTTGGTTTTGTGTTGGGCGTTTATTTTTTTATGAAGGACTTAGGTTCCTTTACTTTTCATCAAAGTCCAGACTCATATAGCTTTGTGATATGTGATGGAGACTAATTGAGAAACAGAGAGAGTATAGAGAAAAAAAGCATAGTAACAGGCACTTTTTGCTGCCACTCTCCTACCCCAAATACTTAATTTCTGTCAATAAAGCAATCATATAATGAAAGTGTTTTGATTCCTTTCACCCAAATTATTAGATAACATATACCTTGTATTCTATTAATGCGTAGGTAAAGAGTAACATATCACTTTTAGTTCTCCCTTGTGTCAAGGAATAAAGCTAATTTTATTTTGAAAAAAATTTTTAAAAATTCATCACTGTCATAGAGAATACATTTACCCAGAGATGAGAAGTCTGGCTTCTCACTTCCCCCACCTCTGGTATAGCAGTGACAACCACAGAAAACACATTTCACTCAGCAGAGCATAGATTACTTTTGTAATTACCAAATTACATTTATGATAGACCCAACTGAGCAAGAGATGTGATTCAAGAAGACATTTTTGTGAGATGGATTTACAAGGGGAAAAAAAACCAAGAAACTTCTAAATATACCAAAAGATGAGAAAAATGTTGAATATTGTGAAATAAGACACAAGTATTTTTTTCCTTTCAAGCTTCTCCTTGTTGAATGGCTACAGTAGACATCAAAGATACTACCTTTAAAAACAGTGCCTGTACCAGAACCAATTTACTCTATCCTCTGTGCTCTTCGGAAAAGCTAATACAACTCTTTACCAAATTTTCTCAAATGGAAAAGATGCTTAATAACTGATTCTTAAACTGAGAACTGAGTTCCTATATGGTTTTCCACTCAAAGGTACCCATTTGAGTAATACTTTCAGAACTATTGAACTCCATGTATTCCTGGATTGTGCTGCAACACTTCACAGCTGAAGGTGAGCTAGATACTCTCACTGCCAATCATAACTCTCCCATAAATTTCAAGAATTCATTAAAAGCTTTTTTTTAAACTGAGACATTTTAGAGATATTGGTATTTAGCAAAGTTAATATGCAGTGACAACAACAGCAGTCTGAAGTATTATGACATGCAGTACTAATTCTGCATTGCGTTTACTAGCATCCCCTACTTTTTGAATTACTTGGTAATTCAACAGCAAGGAACAAAACTAATCCATTATACATTATAATACACATAATAACAATCCATTATAATACACAGATTCTTGTGTAATATAACTTCCTGTCTAGAAAGCTGTTCATTTTAACCTTTAATAGAGAGTATTAAGCATTTCTAAAAAGAGTATAGTTACTTACTATATACCCAAGGAATAAAGAACAAATCCAATGGTTCTTTGAACCTAGACCTTGAACACGTAAAGCTCTAAACAATTAGAGAAATACAAATATTAAACAAATCAAGTAATTTAACCATTGTCCCCCTTGCAGTCTCCTCCTCTGTAAAGAGTGCCATTCTTCCTAAGCCAAACCTATATGCACATACATCTATATTCCCTACTTTGCCCCCAGATCCTTTGCCTCAATTTTTCCCTCAGAATAGACTGAACAATCTTCAAGTTGCTACCAGTCTAACCTGAGAACAAGGGACAGACTCAGCAAACACATATAAAAGTATGAAATTGAAGCGTTGATACTCATATTCATGCAATAAACATGATCTTCTGGCAGACATATCGGGTTGATTTCTTCTTTAATGATTATGCTTGGTTAATAGAGCTATTGGTAGAATTTCCATACTGTTTTATTAACCATATTGTTTCTCCTCTTTCCAAAGGCTGTGTGAACAACTAGTACGCAAAAAATCAAGAATGGTAAAAGGGATAACCAAATTATAGATCACAATAGTTAAAGATGAGAAGTAAGTGATGTTTCTAGAACACCCTGAAGTGAATTATCCTGGTCCATTTGGCTTAAACATCCACAGATGGATGGATGGAGAAAAAAATCTTAGGGGTTATTTGCAATTTTTAGACACTAAAAATAAAGGGATGTGTGATTAAATATTGAAAGGGGCAAATATGAAGCTTGTGGTTTACTTGAAAGCTCTTCTTTTGGTTCCTGTTTTTTTTTAAATCAGACTTTTTAAATTAGCACAGTGTTAAGGCTTACCTACAAATAAACACGGTAAAATAACACCATCAAAAATATAACACAAAAGACAACCTCAGAGGGAGAATCTAGAATAAACACCAGCTGACAACAAGTGTTCTGCAAGATGCTTGTGACAAATGGACTCTTTGAAAAGACAAGTAAGACAACAGCAATTGCAGAAGATAATTGATCTTACATCTTCACAGAAGTACTGTGTCGATTTCTGTCACCTGCATTTCAAACTGTTTGTAATTGCTAGGATACAAACCAAAACTACACAAAAATTGTTTAAGGTCCAAGAGACAGATGGAACTAGTTTTCTAGAAGGGATCAGCACATTTCGTTAAAAAAGCAAAATACATTAATTTCCTGTATTAAATCTAGAGATAGAGTGATTTCCAGCTGTAGATAATCCTTTAGCTCAAGTAGAACAGTGAAGGTGACCTGGTATCTGGGAGCTGAAGTCAGATTAAGCCTAAAGGTAAGTTCACAACAGCAAAGGTGATGCCACAGCATTTTTAGATATGTGAATATGTACGGTATCACCTGAAGCTTTCAAGACAAAAAATTTTGTAAAAGTCAGTATAACAGAATATCCACACAGCATCAGTTTAGTTTATAAATTACTATTCTATTGACTTCTATTGCAGAGGCTAAGAGAACAACAAAATTATTCCAATATAAAAAATTCAGACAGGTAATATATTGGTTTTGACATACCACCATTCATACTAATAAAACTGGCTTTTGCAAATGTACATAGTGTCCCACTTTGAGACATTTTTAAAACAGTTACTATAATATAAAGTAAAGAAATAAATCTGATTTCAAAGACTTTTTTAGAAATAATTTTCTTTAATTTGTCTTTAAGACAAGAATAACATTTTTAAACTTCTATGAGGTGCTGCAAGCTAAATATTGAAGACTACATTTAAGACACTTTATTTAAAAATTAAGATGTTAGTAAGTTCCTACCTACTACACAACAGGTAAAACAAGACATAAAATATTTTTAAACGTTCATTTTTTAAAAAACAAAAATATACTATGTTAATTAAGATATATACATGGGAGGTTATCTTGGTAAGTCAGCAAGAACAAATGGGATGATACTTTCAAAATGTATACCTTTAGGAAGAACAGAAACAAGATTAGGAATTTAGGGAAAGGGGAAATGGAATTAAATGTAAGGAGTTACATGCCTTACAAATTTAGAGTCTTTTTAAATTTCTTTTGCTTTGGGCACTTCCTGGTGGCGCATCTTTTTTATTCTTGCATTTTGCAGATAGACTATTACATTCTTTTGACCCATGGAATGCATGCAGACATAAAATACAGAACTCAAATGCACATGCTTCTCTGCTACATAGTCCCCGTTTCTTTACCAATTGATATTTAGCAGGGTATTGACATCTTGGACAGGGTTTTAGAGCTTCATCAGTGAACAGAGTTTTAGCAACCTATAGTAAGAGAAGAGAGAAAACAGCTGTTTAGTCATGTAAATGAAAACATTCTAAAAACCGAAAATGAAGCATTTCTTAGATACCTACTTTCACGTATTCTTCCTGCCTACTAGCTGAGTGGGGAACAGAACTGCATCTCCTAGGTGTAAGTTCAGTGTGTGGCGTCTGTAAAACAGGAGTCCTGGCTTGAGCTTGAACAGGCCTTAGAGCAGATCTATTGAGAATATTAAGTCTTGTAGCAGCATCTTCAGCCTTCAATAAATATTCCTGTTAGTTTATAATTATTTAACAAAAAAAAAAGAGAAAATTAAGATTTTGTTTAATTTGGGATTTTCAGCTGGATTTCACTTGTTTGGGGTTTTCCCCCTCTGCAACAACACATAAGAAAATTATATATACATATCACAAGTATTTACCATTAAATGTTTCTATTTAGTAAGGGATCAAGAGAGGTCATCAAAAACCATTGCATGAGCAGGGTGAAAAGCCAACTGTCTTTTAGCGCACCCTACTGGTGCTCATGTTTGTGAATTAGGACCTCTCGATAGCAAGCGTACATATATCATGCGGAAGATCTGAAAAAGTATAGTGCTATTAATTTGCTTACTTCTCTAGATGCCCCTTAAAAAACCTTCTACATATCCTTCTGATATTCACAAATACACCGTGACACAAGCAGTCCTGAAAATAACCAGGAAGTAATCTAAAGTGCGTCCTACAGCACTGCAGACTAGAGTGGAATGGACAATGAGGAACAGCATGGCACAATGGTATGAGCAGAGTTTAAAATCTAAAGCTAGAATTAGTCAAGGAAGAGATCCTGTAGGATTCACAAGAAAGGGCAGGAGAGAGTATATAAGAGTCTTACATGGTCGAAAGACCAGTACTCAAACTGCAGACAACTGAAAAGCAGTAAGAGCCATTACATTCTCCTGCTGGAATCCAACACCTATCATTGTGGAGCTGTCTCTGTCAGTTACCTTTCTGTAGCTTTACAAGATGTTTCCTCTTTCCTTCTATCTTCTTTCACACTTGAAAAAAAAAAAAAATCACCTTTGAGAACTACCTTACCCGAGCTGCTTCTTTCAGCTGTTTTGTGTACACGTTTCTCCTCTTATCTGCACTTCTGTCTTGTACAATGATTTCACGCCAGCTTTTGCTTACTTTCCAAATGCTGGAACAAATAAAAAATTTATCCACTTTCAAATTTTTTCAAGCAGTCCAGAAGTCATGATAGCAAGACTACCTGGTAAGGATTTTTGCGTGGTTTCATATACTCTTGGTCATTTTACAGACTGCTGCTATAGACTAGTTCATTATTTTTTTATGAAACACAGGCCTTGTACTTTACATATCACTGTGTAACAGAAGTCTAGAGAACAATAGCAACATAAATAGCACAGTATATCTTTGACTTAAAAAATAAATTAATTTCTTCCTCCACATAAGCCACTTAGCAAGATTGTTTCTAGTCACATTTGTGTTAAGAGTTCTGAAAAATCCATGCCCTTGTACTTTCATCTATTTGCCCATTCCCTTTGTTACTAACAACAAAGAAATCAGGAGCATAGTGTGAAACATAGCAGTTCCTACTGATTAGAAATTAATCTAGAAGATTACACATGATTAAAAATTATTTGAATATCTTAGTGCTTAGAAATAACTGAGGAAATAAAATACCCAAGGAAACTTAGAGAAAATTAGTTTTGGGCACTATGCACTATTGGGAACTTGCAATGAGAATAAATTACTTTCTAGGCTTAAAGGAATTTTTAATATATTTTAAAATTTACAAGTATTGTAATTTAGTTTTGAGTTTACTAATTTTCCATCTTTGTTTAGCTTTTTAATGCCCCTATTTATTTTCAGATCTACACAGAAAGACCTACTTAATTAATGGTGAGAAAACTTTTCATTTTTTTCAGAAACAAAGAAACTTTCTTGACAACATCCAGTATTTCAGAAGTTACTCTAATTCATTTGTAGAAGCACATCTTTTTCCCTTTTTTGTGTGTGAAGCAATAGTACCTACCTGCATAGACTTTCCACTGTCAAGGCATCTAAAACCATAGCAAGAATATGTTTTAAATTTCTATCTTTCAATTCTGTTAAAATATCTAATTTTTCAAGACCCATTTTCTTGCCAATAAGTCCAGGAAGAACATGATCTAATGCAAGTATTTCTGTTCCATCAATATTCTCTGAGATTTGCTCTTGGTGTGATCTTTGTCTTCGCAAGCAAATTTCATGAACTATTTTCAGAGCTGGAGTTCTCGAGAGATCTCCATGACTTACAACCAGGTCTCCACAAGGCTGTTCTTTTAGAAGTAGCTCATGATCTTCACTGACAAAGTTACTTTCTTTTGTTAATAAATGCATTGAAGTAGGACTGCCATGATTATCTTCTGTCTCTGACTGGGAGCCTAGTTCCCGAAGTGTGGATAACCTTCTGACTCGCTCAAGTTTTCTTGTCTTTCTTTTACTGTCTAAAGTTTTAGAGTCTTCTTTGTGCTTTTGGAAGAGCTCTTGGAAAGATCCCTCATAATCCGACAATGAGTCTCCTGATTTGTCCAAAGGAAGTGAGTTATATCCACTATCCTCAGGCGTTGAAAGATCTGGGTAATTTGCTACCTTAACAGGGGGAGAGTTTATATCACATAGTCCAAAGTTTGAGATCTCTACAGGACTGGTGATAGAAGTCAGGAATTTATCCTCACTGGCCTCAGGCAACACACTGTAAGTAGGAGTCCTAAGCACCCCATCTCTAACACTCATAAGAATATTTTTATTAAATTCATTAGTGTCACTAGCAGTGACATCCTTCCACTGAATTGGAGATAAACTTTCCGATTCTAACAATAAGGGGTCCTTACACTGGGACTCATCTAGTGTAGAAGTCCTTTGTTGTGAAAAGGAAAGCCTCTGTTTTGGAGAATTAGGATTAGAGTCCTCAGGTTCTGAAGTGCTAGTTGTCAGAGGTTTGTAACCTTTATCTTTTGGAGAATCTGCAGCAGTTTGTGAAAGCTTTTCTTCAGAGCTCAAAACACAAGAGAACATTTTTTTCCTGATGCTTCCTGAAGAACTGGGTTGTCTTTCATAGCATCCTACAGTTGTGCCAGCTTCAACAGTCTTGGGTAAAAGCAGCCTTCTGCGTAGTGAGGAGCCTTTTCTACTTGATTTAGGAGTTTCAAAAAAATCTGCACTTCTGTTTGCTTCTCTTTCTTCTGATAAGGTGATAGAATTCAATTCTTTTTCAATAGATGGTGCCCTGGGAATGAGGGCACTTGGATGGATGTGCTCAGAATGCTCCCGTAGCAATGATACACTTGTTACACTCAGTGCTTCTTCACATTCTGCCTCAGGGTCTTTTACTGACTCATTGCATCTGCTGTCCAGAAATGCTGAAGCGCAACACGTGTCTTTAAAATTTGAATATTTAAAGTTGCTCCTGGGAGGTGTTAATCTATTTCTTTTGAGAATATTGAACCTCATTGGATGACCGTTTGACATCTTCTGCTTGACACTTTGACTTTGTAAATGAAGATACCACTATAGTTTCTGAAACAAACAACAAAAGCAGTCACCAAAAGCCCCTCAGATTAGAGAGAAAACCTTGTGTAAGTATATCAAGGTAACAGTAATAACAAAACTATTGTCATTAGTCTCGGTAGAAACAGTGCTTATACACAAACACAAAAGTAGATGGTTAGAATGAGTGATTAAAATGCATATTATACTGTGAGGCAAATCAAACGTATCTAATTAGCTAACTGACCTGGCAGTCCTCATCTGTGGAAAAGCACTTCAAATAAGCAACACAGCAATTAGAGGCTCATTGGTGCTGAAATTGGCAACAGAACTCCCCATCATTCCAGTAGAGCAAAGATTTTTATTAGCGCTGTTACTGGTTCATCCAGCAACTAACAGTTCAGTACTCGAGAATGAGCAGAAGCTCTGGTAATAGGTGAGCTAAGACAAAAGGCATTTTCTCCTTAAGTAAAATAAGAGGATTAATCATGAAATTACAAGTCTCCCTATTATTTAGATCCCTAGAGTCCCCAGAGGGAATTAATTTGACCTGTAGTTACAGAGTGAGAAGTGCTTTTTTATCTGCCTTAACATTTAAATGTTATTTTGTAAAGAAGCTATCTGCTTTTGGTCATCTCTATGGATAAACTGAGTGTTCTGAAGGCTTACATTTTAAAGAAAATGACTGACTATACACACACTCACCAGGTACATAGAATTTAAGAGCTCCTATATATTTTCCTGGAAAAGTTAGGAGTGGCTGATGCACAAAGGCTTACTTTTTCCACTCATACACCGCAGAGTTTCTCCATCCTAACCATAGTGGCATTAGCTCACTGCTTTCTGTGCACAGTAACTGTACAGAAGATGTTATGACTAACACAGAGAGGGGGCTGTTCTCAGAGACACCAAAGTAGTTCACATGAGTGTTGCAAGACTCAGGAGTTTGAATCGGCACCTTTTACTGTGGCCTCTAGAACTGATATACCAGAACATAAAGCCTAGAATTAGCAAATGGACTTTCAAAACAGAAGGAGGAATCTCTAAAGGTGGCTTCAACACCAAACACTAAGCCATTGCTAATATCCCAACAGTCCTGCCTTAGTCTAGCTCTAAGGCACCAAATACAAGCAGGGGGAACCCCAACTGCCTGAGAGAGGTGAGGCAGAACTATTCTTTGATAATCTTGGGTCATTTTTTGACCCATATGGAAGGCACTTTTAAAGATGATTGCAATATAAAAAATGTTTTGTTTTGTTTTCTACTGTAAGAAGACAGCAAAAAGAGAAGTTCAAAAGGAAAAGAATGTTAAGTAGCAGAATGACACCTTGGTGTAAAGACACAATCTTGTTAATATCAGTATGAAATCAAACTGACTTAAAATCCACATACATAACTGAGAAAGACTCTTCAATCAAAGACAGGTATGTGAAATAATTCTGGCATACTTCCTTCCCTTCTCCCATTTACCTCTACAAGTACCTTACTTTCCCATTTGTTTCCTCTGTTTTTACCTTGTTCCCTGTTTTACACAATGAAATAAGTGACTGCACAAATAGGAATCACAAGGGCACAGCTTTAAGCTAGTGTTTAGTGCATTACTTCTTTGCTCCTGCAGGACCAACTCCAAATAGCATTTAATGTTTCATCTGCATCACTTCTCCATATTTTAGTAGATCTGTAAGTACTGGTGTCCCCCAACAGTTAGGGCCCACTATAGTCCAACTTATCCATCAATAACTTGGATGAAGGGGGCAGATGCTTCCTCAGCAAGTTCACTGATGGCACAAAGCTGGGAGGAGCAGCCAATACCCCAGAGGGCTGTGCAGCCCTTCAGAAGGACCTGGGCAGGCTGGAGAGATGGGCAGAGAACCATCTGAAACTCAAAGGCAAATGCAGCTCCTGCACCTGGACACAATCCTGAGTAATGCACTCTGAAGACCCTGCTCAAGCAGGAAAGATGGACTAGATGATCTCCAGTGGTCTCTTCCAATCTTACACATTCTGAGATTCCATGGTTTTAGGCAATAGGCTGAAAGGCTTTGTCATGAACCAGAAAATAACTTTTTCCTATATTTTTTAAGGTATGAAATCTCTGTGCAGCACACTGCTGCATTTCAGTGAATTATTCATGCTATGAGCAAAGGACCACATGAGCATAGCTCTTTCTTTTTTAAGACAAAAACCTGTAAGAAATCAGTCATAACAAGAGGGCATTATCTTCACTAGTCTACAAGAAGAATAAAGGCTTCATTTTTATGCTGAATTTTGGAAAACTGCAGTTAGCAAACATTGCCAGTAGATAGTATTTCCAAAAATGTTGATAGACAGATTGAAACTGTATGCTAGAGATAGCTGTTCAGAATCTCAATCCAACAACAAAATCCCACACCCACAATTATCTTTAAAAATACTAGTATTTCCCTTACCTACAGTAAAATTAACCACATATTTAACAAAAGCCCAAAGGCTTCCAGGCTTAGAAAATTAATTTTCAGGCAGCATGCTGAAGAGACAACAAAAGGAAATCTGATGCTTGTAGTTTCATTGTCAGGCATTCTATGGGATGACTGAGAACAGAAAAAAATTAAAATATTACAGCATAAAAGAAGTTAAGCAAACTTGTGTTTCAAGTAAAATAAAAACCACAGTAAAACAAGATTTTGCAGCTATAAGGGAGGTCAGAATAGCAGAGTTAAAGGAATGTTGGTCACCCAAGTGGAAGCCGAAGATAATGCTGTACAGAGGCCAGCGTCCGGCAGGGGGAGCCTGTGAGCTCACTGCATTGATTCGGATATGTTGGCAACCATTACAGGATAATACAAACAAAATTGCCAATTGACCCTGAGTGAACAATGGCCGTCCATTAAGCTTTATTTCACCTCTTTTCTATACTTCATTCTATACCTCTCCATTCATTCATACACTTATTTTTACTTCTTTAGCCCCTACTTCCCAATTTTGAGACCTCACGTGGAGTATTGCCTTCAGCCCTGAGGCCCCCAAAAGAAGGACATGGACACGTTGGTGTGAGTCCAGAAGAAGAATATGAAAACAGAGGTCTGGAGCACCTATGCTCTGAAGACAGTCTGAGACAGTGGGGGTTGCTCAGCCTGGAGCAGAGAAGTCTTCAGGAAAAAATATTTGTAGCCTTATGGACACAATGGGGCCATCAAGAAAGCCAGAGAGAGACTTTTTACAAGTGCATTTGGTGATAAAACAAGGCAGTAAGGGCTTTAAACTAAAAGAAGGAAAGTTAGGTTAGATGTAAGGAAGAAAGTCTTCACTATGAGGGCAACAAGACACTGGAACGGGTTGCCCAGAGAAGTTGTGGAAGCTCCATCACTAGCAGTGTTCCAGGTCACATTGGATGATCTGTTCTGTGGATCAGAACAACCTGATCTAGTAGAAGGTGCCCCTGCCCATGGAAGGGGCTCAGAACTGGATGATCTTTAAATTCCCTTACAACCTGAACCAGTCTATGATTTACAGCAAACCCCAGTATACACCTCAAGCTTGTATATGATTTTTTTTCCAAAATGTATTACCTGTACAAATTAAACTTTAATTTAACACAATGTCTCATTTTACAAATACAGAAGGAAAAGCCTTTCAGTGGTGCTGAACATTTCTCATAATAAAACAATATTCTATTTCCACTCATAAGAGATGCCTAACAAAACCTCCTATAACAACTATTTTTATAAGCACTTCTATTTTATCATGAGAATTTCATCTACTAAATTTGACCTATAACACCACACCTTTTTCATTTGGGGATCTTTAACTAGTTCCTGAAAGTTTTCTTAACCTTGTCCTAGATGTCATCAAACAGATGTGCAGGGAAGAAATGGCCGGTCACACCAGTAATCAGTTACAGAGGAAGTAACAAAATCCATAACTACTAAGGATAGGTTTATGTGTTCTGTGCGTTTCGCATATCTATTATTAATTTTGCAGGTCTCAAATCAATCTACAAATCAACTGCAAACTTTCTGGGAGTATACTGGACAAAATAATTCATATTCAGAATATGAATTTAAATATGAATATGAAACTAAATTTAGGACAGGATTCACCGATTTAGACAAGGAATCTTTTCTAACAAGTTTAGTCTTACCAAGCACCCTAAAGAGGTAAGAATGTTGGTTACTAGCAGGCAATGTAAATGGTGCCTCCAACTTAGACATAAATTCTAGGATGGAGTCACACCTGTTCCAAGCAATTTATATTCCTTAGTAATACACATAGAACCCTTAAGCATTGAACAAGACATTTTCTACCTTTTTTAAAATCGCTGTTCACCACTGCTAACAAAACAGATAAAGGTAAAGTCTTGGTGACACAGAAGTATTTTCTCTGTTATTTAAGCAGATATGGTATCTGCAGTAAAACAGGCTCTGCTCTTTGACCCCAAAGTCATTTTATACCTTCAAAGGTAATAACACTGAAGATGACACAGTCAAGTCCTATCCGCATGATGTGGATCACTTACCCTAATTTGTGAAGCGAATCAAGATCTGCCAATGCAAAGGCGCTGTATTCAAAGTATTTCTTACCCCTAGTGATAACCTGAAGTGAGAAAGGATGTAGAAAGAAAAAAGAGAGGTGCAAGATAAACATTACCCAGCTGAGACAGTTTTCAGTCCACATGTATATGTGTTAACTACAATGCCTAATTACCCAGCGATGGCGATAATCGAGATGTAGCTGAGGACCAGCAGCCGAGGGTCTCTCAGTCGCCTAGGATGTCGGATACGAGCAAAGCAACCGCTTCGCTCTCTCCTCCACCAAACCTGTGGGCACAGGAGCAGAGCCCGGAGGCCACCCTACCACCGGCTGCAGCTGAGGCGGCGGGGCACCCCTAGCAGGGCTGAAGGCGAGGAGCAGGAGCGAAGGCGGGCTGGAGGAACTTCAGGCCTCGGGCCCGTTGCCCTTGGCGAGGAGCCGCTTCGCCTTCCCCACGCACACCGGCCCCCCGCGTGCGGCCGCCGCCGCTTTCCCTCGCTCGGGTTTGAACTGCCCGCCTCACCAACCGCTGCCTCCCCGCCCCCTCCGCGCTCGGCCCCGGCCGGCAGCCTGAGGGAGAGCGGGAGCGCCCAGCCCGCGGCTCGGGGACGCGGGGGAACACCGGCGAGGCTTGCCCCGCTCCTCACGCTTTATACTTCAGCCCCGCGGGTCCCGCCGCAGCTGGTCCGCTGATAAAGCGCCCCTGAGTGGTTCCTACCCCTGCTCTGCTCCTCCTGAGGCGCCCCGCGTGGGTGAGGCTTTCCCGCCTCTGCCAGAGCCCGCTCCGCTCCCTGGGGCGGAGGGGAATGGGGGGCGGAAGCGCAGGGGCGCCGGCGCTAAGGGGCGGCTCAGGGGTACCTGAGGCATTCACGGCTAATAATCCTTATCTGTGCCACAGCCTTTAAGCTTGGGTTATAAGGGTGCTAGTTAATTTGCGTTAATTAGCACCTTTTTACCCGACAGCCCAGGACGCCAAGAGCCACAGAGCATTTGTCAAGTACATTGCATTCGAAGCAGTCGGGTGGAGGATCCCCGACCCCAGCAGCGCGCTGGATGTCCTCGAGTCTCCCCAGGTATTTTTTGCCAGAGATTCCAGGAGGGACCATTCTCCCTGACTACAGCGTAGAACACATTTTTCTTACCATGTCCTGTCGTGAATGGCCTAAGGTGCTACTCCTGTTTAATTTGTTAAAAAGCTTGTAGTTATTTAGAACCTGGCGCCTAGGTTTTGCTGTGGTTTTAGTTTTTTCTGTACACTTAAAAGAAAAACAACAACAACAACAACACAACCCTCAAACAAACTCAAAACAAAACAACAACAACAAAAAAAAACCCGACCCAAACCAAACAAACGCAAACCCGCCAAAATCACGATACGCGGATGCTTGTTTTTTCTGTGCTCGGTAAGGATAACGTGAGGCTTCACACCGGCGGCATTGGGAATGTCAGACCTGAACGAAAGACCTAAACCCGACTCTATAAGCAACACCTACACTTTAATAAGCAAACTCGCGGCTTAAGTAACGTAACACCTGTTCGTGGAGTCTGGCAATTTCTCAGCCTTTCCTTTTGGCAGCTCCGCTCCTCCAGCCTCTCGCATCCCTTCTGGCGTGAGGCAGCCTGAGAGGGGCCCGAGGAAACAAGGGCTTAAAAGTTCCCGACCCAAAGCCGGCGGAAACAGACATTTTTAGGGAAAGAATATCGGGGTTTTTGACTACAAGGTAACAGTTATGGCTAAAAGGGGAAAGGCTCTTGGAGTATCTCCCGCTTCCTTTTTAAAAGGAGGAAACAGTAAAAACTTTCTTTAAGGTAACAGAACTTTACTGAAAATGCTTTCTGTAGTACGGTCTGTTTCGCAGGAATTGAATAAAATTGTTTTTCAAATATTTGTATTTATTTATAAAACACCTTCTCAGTAAAATTGGAAGCTTACTAGCGGGACATGACAACTAGTCTCCATCACTCAAACCTGGACGTATTTATTGCGAGCTGGATCAAAAATATCCGAGAAATTTAACAAGTCGTAATCGCGACATTTTATGCAATACACAGAAGTGTCACACTAGAAAGTGTGTTTTAACAAAAAGACCCCCTCCCAAAACCCCACCCCAACAAAAACCAAGCAGGCAAGCAAACAACAAACAAACAAAAAACCCAACCGAAACCTGAGAACGCTACTTCTAAAAGGGGAAACGAGGTAAGTCATTCTGCAACACTCTCACTGGGCTCGGTTACGGCTGCGTTTCCTTCCCTTGTCAAAAGTACCTGTACCCCTGTGCCTTCACCATCTCGACACACAAGCCCCTCCTCTCATTTGCCTGCCAATTCCCCAAGAACTCCTTCACTTTACGGGACAGTGGGAGTTTCCCACACAGTCTCAACACTCTCTGCTACTCTAAATCCAAAGAAACATCTGTAGGACTAGAATTTACCAGCGCATGGGAGTGGGACTTGCCAAAGTGCTCCTCTCGTAAGGGGTGGATTTTATTGGAAACGGCTAAAGTAACGGAAGCTTTAAGATCTGGTAAACATCCTATTTTTCCAAGGGCATGTTTAAAAGATGCCAATAATCAAACAATTACACGATTTCTTTATTAATAATGGAGATAATATTTTCACAGGATTAACTGAAGTTTTCATGGAGATATTTTTAGTAAGTCCTTTTAAATTTGTCGGTTTGGCAAACGCGTTTTTAAAATACTAACCCTAGAGAAATAATACCGGGGAAGTTTTATTTGCTTTTTTAGGAGCTGGTAATTTATTACCACGCATTTACCAAGAAAGGTGGAGCTCAGGCTGTTTTTCTCCTCTGTTTCAACCTCTTGGTACCCACCCATACCCGCGGCTCCATAGCAGAGGAGAGGATGCAAGCAGTAACCTATAACAGTACCTCTGCCTTTTACAAACCATTTTTCTTGTCCGTGCTTTATTCTGGCACTCCAAAAGTTATGTTTAGCTTTATTCTTACCGAGAAGGGTGAAGAAGCAAGTCCAAAGTCACTACTGTGATTTCATTACGTTTAATTTAAACATAAAATTAGGAAAACTAAAACTATTTATTATTATCCCAGTTCATTTTAGGTCAGTTACAAGTCATATATGAAGGCGATTTGCTGATAGGAGATCAATGAATTACAGCTGATAAAACCTCATCCGTATTAATTTGGATGCTTAGGAAACAATTTTTATTCAGTATTCAGAAACAGAAAGAGAACTTTCCTTAAACTAGAGAACCTTTTAATGATCTAGTAGTTTAAATTGGCATATTCACAAAACATAGTACTCGTTAAACATTGCGGGGGAGGGGGCCGAAATAAACCAAAGATAGCTAATTCTACAAACTGCCAGTCGAAGATTCAAAATTCCGACCGCCAGCGAGGTGGAGCCAACGACAAAGAGCAACCGGTGTCGTTTCAAATCTTGCCTGCACTATTTAGTTCTGTACATCGGGAAACGCCGGCATTATGGAACTTCTTTCGTAATAGAACCTTACACTTAAAATGTGCAATATATATGTTTGTAGTACGTAAGTTTGGCTTCATGTGGGTACATATGATACCGACCACGGCATCAAAATATCAAGATGCTGGGTTTATCCACGAATTTTAGGAGAAATACTTCTGAAAACAGAGAGGACCTTGAGGTAAAACACCTCAGGGTGGTTTAAAACTCCTCATCAGTCTGACCAGACCTGGCGAGGGTCATTCTCTATCCCGAGTATGTCGGGTACAGCTAAATAAAAGAATGAAAACACCAGGTACCGTGGGGCTGATTTTACCCAACCGTGCAGTTGCCTATTTTCTTCATTGACAACTGACCCTGCTATTCATATGGAAACTTGTGTTTTAAAGTAATCTGTGTGCGTCTTTTTTTTTTTTTTTCCCCANCGGCGGCGGTGGTGTGGCCGTGGCGGGCAGGGAAAGGCCGGGAGTGGCCTCGTGGGGTTCCCTTCTGCGTACCAGACCCGCCGGACGGTGAGGGAGGTGGGACTTGGGGGGGATGGGGAGCCTGGGGCCTGTGGGCTGTGGGAAGGGCTGTCTGCCCTTCTCCTTTGCGCGCTCTGCGGGACGTGAAGGAGCGGCTTGGCCTCTCTAGCGGGTGCATAAAAGATGCTCGGAGAGGGGACCTCATTAATACGTAAAAAATATCTGAAGCGAGGGGTGCCAAGCAGATGAAGCCAGGCTCCTCTTGGTGGTGTCAAGCACTAGGACAACAGGCAGCAGGCAAAAACTGAGGTACAGGAAGTTCCATCTGAATAGGAGGAAGAACTTTACTGTGCGGGCGACTGCACACTGGAACAGATTGTGCTGAGAGGTTGCAGAGTCCCACTCACTGGAGATAGTCAATAGCCATCCGGGTGCACTCCTGTGTCATGTGCTCTAGAATGATCCTGTTTAAGCAGGGAAGTTGGAGCAGATGAGCCGCTGAGTTCCCTTCCTGCCATTCCCACTCTGCGATGTGGTGAGGTGCTCGTTGCACATCCCCACGTCTCTGCAATGGATTCTGGCTGCACCCCAGCACGTCGGTGCATCGCTGGGCCTGTCAGCTTGGTGGCGCTTCGGGCTGCAGGGTGTGTGAAGGCCAGCTAAACTATGACACCTCCCTGCAAACACAGAACTGTAGTTCACTGCTGCCCTTAGCAGCAATATATTTTTTGNATGAAGTGTGTTGTTTTAGATAATCTGTTGTGGTCTTTTTTTTTTTTTTTCCCCAGTTGGTCAACACCCAGAACTGAATATTTATTACTTTCTCAGCCTTATTACTATTCACGCCAGGAGGCCGGAGCTGGCGGGGCGAAGCGCGGCCCGNAAAAGATGCTCGGAGAGGGGACCTCATTAATGCGTAGAAAATATCTGAAGCGAGGGGTACCAAGCGGATGAAGCCAGGCTCCTCTTGGTGGTGTCAAGCACTAGGACAACAGGCAGCAGGCAAAAACTGAGGTACAGGAAGTTCCATCTGAATAGGAGGAAGAACTTTACTGTGCGGGCGACTGCACACTGGAACAGATTGTGCTGAGAGGTTGCAGAGTCCCACTCACTGGAGATAGTCAACAACCATCCGGGTGCACTCCTGTGTCATGTGCTCTAGAATGATCCTGTTTAAGCAGGGAAGTTGGAGCAGATGAGCCGCTGTGTTCCCTTCCTGCCTTTCCCACTCTGCGATGTGGTGAGGTGCTCGTTGCACATCCCCACGTCTCTGCAATGGATTCTGGCTGCACCCCAGCACGTCGGTGCATCGCTGGGCCTGTCAGCTTGGTGGCGCTTCGGGCTGCAGGGTGTGTGAAGGCCAGCTAAACTATGACACCTCCCTGCAAACACAGAACTGTATTTCACTGCTGCCCTTAGCAGCAATATATTTTTTGCTGCACAAGCAGTACTAACCCAAGTTATTTAGCTACAGCTGTGATCCACCTTAGTTCGGCTCTGTGTTTTAGAAGAGTCTGCTGCTTTCCAGTGTGACTGCTTATATCTTACTGCAATGTGCTGACACAAAAAACCTGTAGCATATGTGAGTTAAGATGCCACTATGATTATGGTGTAGCATACCTGAAGGCTGTAGAGTTTATGAATTATTTCAAGTTCTCTTAAGTGGAGTGACATAGTGGGAGTTTTAACAAGGTAGTATGTCAAGTGTTGATCAGACTCTTCAAGTATGAAATGTCCCTCTCCTGTTTTCAGTATCTTAGTTTTCTCAGCTGAATTTATGCTGAAATGAGCTCTGAAGGTGAGGGAAATAATCTTTGCTGTAATTTTAAGCAAAAGCATTTGACAGCCTTTCTCATAAGGAACCATCAAGAAGGCTATTTGCTGGCATAAGGCTTAGGAATACTTATCTTCTGTGTCAGACAGAACAGCAGTACAGAAAACAGCAGCCTCAAAAAACCTAATAGGAAATATTCATGTTCTTTTCTAGACTTACATTGGGTGGAAAAAAGTGTTTATATATAGTAACCTCCTTAAAATTAATGATTGCTAGTACATTCACAGGATAGGATTACTTAAAGCTTGGTAGAGTGTTTGTGGAGTGTATATAACTATTTAGTCTGTTGCCATGAAGAAATAATTGTCTTCAAATAAGTCTGAACAATCTAAACCATTATAGGACATTAAGAGGTGTTTGAAGAATAGCACTGAGTTATCACTCTTGGTTTGATAGGATTTGAAATGTCAAATTTCATCTTTATGACCCCTCATTATTTGGGGTGGTTTTTTTAAATTTTGTTTTGCTTCTTAATTCCTGCTACTCTTCTACGCACAGTCTGTTCCCAGCATTTCTAATACCTTAGAAAAATGCAAAGTGTATAGGGTTAGCTAGTGTGTCAGAGAGAGAGGGAAGATGACAAGGCTTACCTTCGTTGTTAGCACCATTGTTGCATGAGTGATGTATAAGAAATTATTGAGTTTTATATTTCCAGCTAGGAAATTCTTAACACTGGCAGGAAGGAGGAAAGAAAACATTACTCATTGATCTTTAATGTTTAAAATATTATTAAATAGAAAATGTCATGCTATCCTCATCATTGGAGGTTTTCTATACCATAGTGGTAAAGCTCTGTGAAACCTGACGTTACTTTGCTTTTAAGTAGTTGAGATAAATGACTTTCTGAAGTTTCTTTCAACCTGAATTAACCCACGTACCGTGTATCAAATATAAATGGAATTTGTTGGTATTTACTTGTAAGGGAGTGATTTCATCTTCTGTTACTTTTAGCTTGAGATATTAAAATGATTGTGTATGCCTTGGGAAAAACAAAACATAAACAAACAACTCCACAAAAACAAAGAACAACCCCAAACCCGAGCTAATGTGCATGTTGTGTTTTTTTTGTTTTAGATCATGGATTCACAGAAGGATGTTCAGCCTCCAAAGCAGCAGCCAATGATTTACATTTGTGGAGGTAAAGAAAAGACATGAATGATTTTTTTATGACTTGTTACTAGAGATTTGGTGGTTTAATAATGAATAGTGCTTAGTCATTATTCTGAAGGGTAGCTAGATACAAATAGTTGCAGTGTATATCCTGATGATGTTTAAAGCTTTATGCATTGATGGCAGCACATATATGGGGTACCTGTGCAGTGGTGTGGAGGTAATTCCCTAGAGCTTATGTTGTATGTGGAGCTCCTCGATCTCTGCATGTTTTATTGGCAGTGCTGTAAGGGCACTCAACTTTCCTTGAAGTACAGTAGTCAGATTCTCTCTTACCTATAGATAAATCAACAACTTAAAATTCCAGGAATCCCTGGAATATTTTGTCTTTTAAGAAAACAGACTATGGGCTTTGGAGGGATGAGCTGCACTTTTCATTAGTAGACAGTCTAGTATTAAGTGTGAAATGTGCAGTAATATTTGGGTGATTTTTAGCAAGATTCTCTTTTATCTTAACGTAAGTGAAGCTTACTTTTTATTTTCTCTTTTTCTTTTTTCTTGATACCTTGTTATCATTGACCTTCATACAGATTCATTACACCTGCTATGTTTGTTTGCCACAAACAGGAATTTGATTATCACAACTTTTCAAAGTTATTTGTGCATTAACAATGCTGTTTTTCTTTGCCCACTTCTTTTTTTCTTCCGCCATCAGAATGCCATACAGAAAATGAAATAAAGGCAAGAGATCCTATCAGGTGCAGAGAATGTGGCTACAGAATAATGTACAAGAAAAGGACAAAAAGATGTATCCTTTTACAGATGCACTTGAATGCATTTGGGAAGCTGTGGGTGGAGACAAAGGGAAACAAAAGAAGATTCAGATAATTACATAACAATTCTTCAGGGTCAAAAATCAATACAGTAGAGCAAACTACTATAGCACAATCTCTGCAGTGTGATTTGGCACCTTGATTTCTTTTCTGGCACTTTATCTTTTTTTCCATTTTCTATGCACAATATATTAAATTACGATAGTCTGCTGGGTAACATACTGTGAATTGTTGATGTTATTCAATGTCTTATTAAAGATGGCTTTTGGACTACTTCATGTAGATAGTTGTGACTAGATTTAGACAGTCCCTTTTCCTCTCCCTCATCTTTTTCAACCACAGCATATTTTTTTCTTTAACTGCATTATTCCAGTGGTAGTTTTTGATGCTCGATGATGTCTACTGAAGATAGTGACTTCATGGTGTAATCTTTCTGATAACTTTGTTCTGTAAAACTGTTTGTGTGTAAATGCACACTCTTACTTGTGTTTTAAGAAATTGAAATATTAAAGGTTACTGGAATACTAAATTTTGTCTTTATTGTCCTCCAGCAATAGATTTCTAAAGCTGTTTTTTAAATTGTCATCAAAGTATGCAGTATTTTTTCTGTGATAATTGTATTCTTTTTGATTTTTCTTTGTTTTCATTACTCTTATCTAAACTTTATTTGCATTTCAACTTTGCTAAGTGTTCTTTGGACTCCTGTGAACTACATAAAATAAATTCCACTGAAAATAAATAGAAGGCTACAGAAGGCTAGGTTTGAAACAGATCTGTATTTCAAAAAAGAAAATTGTAAGGGACTTCAGGGCATCCTATTCTGGCACCTGGTTGTGGACATGTCAAAAGTATGGATATATGGAAGTGTGAAAAAAATCATTTCTCCTGAGAGGAGAAGGAGAGGGAGGCAAGTTAAACATTAAGAAGCAATGTGGAACAGAAATTTCTTAAGTGCTGTTTGACTTTTTTGAATTCAAGGAAATAATCTGATCTGTGTTACAACGATTATTTGGTTAGCACCCCAAAACTAAAATGGGATCTTGTTTTGCTTTTCAAATGACTTTTCAGGGGTCTGTAATAAGTGGTGGGTTTGTGATGATGAGCCAAAATTTTTGCATCTGCCCCTTTGGAATGTATGTTACATAATACCAGTAAAGGGTACTACAACACACTGCTGGGCTGTGTGTGCCTGATCTCCATTTTGATGGTGCTAATGGTCCTATTGAGATAACTTGCTTAACTTATCACTGTAATAATCTTTTTAAAGGTCTGCATGACGGTGCTGGTTTATAAATGAACTGCAGTGGCTTTTTATAGGGGATAAAAAAAGCATTCTGGGATGCTGTTTTGGAGCTGTTTGGTTAAGATTTTCTCAAGTACCTGAGCTATGCTTCTAAGACTAGATTTTTTTTCCTGGGAACCAGATACACTCGGGTATAAATGATAACCTTTTTTACTACACGGTAGCTATCAATTCACCAGCCTGGCCTGCACAGCATGCACCTTGTGCCTGCACAGCAGAACGAAGGGGTCGGCTGCTGACACGGCTGCTCAGAAGGGTGAGGAGGAGCGGGCCGGAGCAGCGCTGCCCAAGGTGGCCGGCAGAGGGAGGCGGGTTCGGCCCCTGTGCGGGCACGCCGGTGCCTCTGGCTGCCGGGCAAAGGCGGCGGAGCGTCCCCGCTGCCCTCGGCAAGGGGCTCGGACCTGCTTTGGGGAGCAGCCCCGGCGGAGCGCAGGGCTGACGGGCAGCACTGGTGCGGGGAGGGACACCGGCGTAGGGAGAGGAACCGCTTGCTCTCCGCTGAGCGACATACTCTGAAATCACAAGGGCGATGCTTACTGGGGCTGCGCTCCCGGGGGCTGTGTTTCTGCCCGCCCTCGGCAGCCGCTCCCCTCAGCCCTGATCCCCGCCGCGCCTGCGCGGCCTGAGCGAGGGCCGGGCGGCCCCCGCTGCGCCGTGTCCCGGAGACAGCGCGGCACCGGGCAGGTGGGTGCCCAAGAACGATAGGCGGCTCCAGTGTCGCTGCTGGAGCCCGGCGGGGCTCTGCGGAAGCCTCGGCAGGGCGTCCCTGGGGCGGGCAGCGCCTTGTCCCCGGCGCCATGTTGTACATAGCAACAGTCGCTAGGCGCCGGCGGTGCGTGAGGGCAGCCTGGGGGCCGCGGCCGGGCCGGGGCGGCAGTGCGGGAGCGGCACTGGGCACTGGACCTCGAGCAGCCGCGGAGTCCTGGTCACCGCGGCGCTGGGCAGCTCCCTCACGGCCATGGGAATAAACAGGGAAAGCCGCCGGTGGTGATGGGCTTTTAATTATTCTATTCTTTAATTATTTCCTGCATTTGTCCCGCTTTCCATGCGTGTTCTTCCTTCTCCAGTACTGAAACCGTAAAGTCTTGGGGTGGAACCTCTATGCAACACCTAATTATGACCAATTATTATTTAAACGATACTGTATTGTAAACGTTTTTATGGAACTATAAATTAATGTGTGTAATTATGTAAGGCATTAGAGCACAGTTATTTTAATTTGGTTTATAACTACACGTCGTTGTTTTCACATACTAACTAGTTGCCCTTATTCTATTTCTTGAAAATTAAATTATTGTTTCATGCATTGTATAAAAGGGGGAGGGAAAAGAATTTCAGCACCACAGAGCTTGGGATCAAAACAGAAAAAGATGCAGACGAGCAGATCAAAGGTACAGGGAGACAGAAATGTCCCACTTGAATCCCTCATTTTATCAGTTACAGACTTACTGGAAAAGATTCAGATTAGTGCTGTAATATAATCAGAGACCCAGAAAATGCAGTTAGTGAAGAAAGAAAATGGAATTTATTTTGTCTACAGAGAACCCAAAGATTTTCATTCCTTTAGATACGCTGCATTGGCTAATGTCTTCCCTCTGAAAAAAGGAGTGTCCTTCACCATCTTCTCCTTCGTGCTTATCCCACTTGATTAAAACAGGTATGTGTTGAATAAAACAGAGAATGTGCTAGGCAAAAATTGGCAATTTTTCTTCAAGTAGTCGTTTTGAATTGTTCTGACTTGCCAAAGCAGTAGAGTTGCATACTCTTACAAAGCATATCTCATGCTTCTGTCAGTAAGCTTCTTGTCAAGGACAGTTCATGTGATCAGGCCTTCAAATCTGATATTTTTTCTTTCATAGGTCTACTTCATGAGAGAGTGGAGTGTGAGCAAGTTTATTCCTTAAATTGGCATTCCTTAAAAATTTAACTAGAAGCTTACAGAATCACTATTTTTTTCCTTTTTAGTTATGGGTGATGAGTCGGTACCATATTTGCTGGGTGAAGGAACCACCAAAACATATCAAATACCTATTAGTCATCTGGACTACAAATTCATTGAAAAATGCACGGATGTTAAGCACCTGGAAAAGATTCTCAGGGTATTAAGGTAAATTTATTTTTTTTACCTTCATTAATAATTATATTCCTGTTCTGCAGAATTTGAAGGAACCCTTTTCTATTTGTCTGAATCTGTCTGTGACTTTCTAATTTAAAATTAAAATGCAAAATTAAAGTAATCATGCTAAAATTGTCCCAATGATAATACTTGAAATCCAAGTCCTTTTTTAACCATCCAAAAGGATTGAGTAACTCCATGCTAGGTTCTTTGGAAATGCTGCCACTCTGTTTTGGTTCTCCCATGATCCATTTTGCCGGACTAGCAATTTCAGATGCCACACCTGTTTAATTTTTGCTGTAAATGGTACAAGTTTCTTTTTTATGAGCACCGTGGTGATAATTTTGGACTGTGTATATGGGCATTGAAAATGGCTGAAGGTTAACTGGAATTTTCTGATAAAAATGTTAATAGATGATAGTAAAATTGGGTTGTAACAGGAAAACAGTCCTCTGCAGTCACTGTACTGACTACACGTGGAGGGAAACATGGAGGATGTGGTGCAGTTTAATTCTTTTTTGTTAACATTTCTATCTTTGCATTTTATAGGTCTGGTGAGGAGGGGTGTTACCCTGAACTTACGTTGGTTTGTGAAAACCGTATTGAGCATTTGGATCCAAGGAGCAGAGCCCTGAGGAAAGATAAGCCTGCAGCCATAGCTTCTGATTTCACAGCTGAAGAATGGGAAGCAATTAATAGTGAACTGATGGTACCTAATTTATAATGGTCCATAATATAATCATTGTGATGTATCAATCTTCTTCTTGTGCCTAAGTAGAATATAATTATTTGATTAAAAGAGGAAATGATCAAAGAATTATCTTTTAAAATTTATTTTCTTGTTTAATGTCACTGAACCTTAACTGCCCATTTTAACTCTACAGATTTTTTTTTTTGGTAGATCACTTTTTATTGAAAAAAGCACTATTGCTCTTTGTCTTAATTGCTTTTCCCCATTAACAGCAGTGCTTTGTAAGGATAATTGTTCTACTGCCTTAAGGTAAAAAGATATTATTTATTTATTTTCAGAGCTGGCTGACAGAAATGAATGAAAATGATAAAAAATCACAGCTCCTGAGAACAGACACGCTGAATGAAAGACAAGATAACTTGCCTCCCATTCGTTGTTCCAGCAGCTGCCTTCCCACTAATCCGGTATCTCTAGTTTTTTGTGTTAATTATAAGTGTTAATTATAGGTTTTTCTAAAACCAGGAGATTTTATATGTATGAACTTCTAATCATTGTGCCTTTCTTACTAGATTTATTTTGTTGACCAGAAAATAAAAACCTTTAAGCTCCCTTGCAAGAAACCAGTGCTTAAACAAAAAAAAAAAGCTTTCTTAGCACTAGCATGTGTATTGTAATAATATCTTAATTCTGATCAAGAATTCACTGCCAAAGCAGATCTCCTTTAACACCCTTTTGTTATTCTTTGATTCATATTTCAAAGTACTGTTTAAGCATGTGAACTAGGCTCCTTCTGGATGAAATTATGCCAGGAGATTTTCTCCAGCTGCCAGCAGGCTTTTGTTCCATGGGGCCAGTTAGAAGCCAGTCCAAAACAGACACCCTGGAACTCATACAGTGTGGGTGTTAGAGCCTGTGCAGCAATTGTTTTACTCCACAGCCAGTCCTGTATTGGGTAGTGCTGGTGTACATGTAGCCTTTGATTGTGCTTATTTTACACCTTGTGTTGGTATTCCCATTGCAGTTGTACAGCATACTTCTTAATTTAGCCCTCAAGCAGACTTAACAAATCTTCATGGCTCCAGAACAAATATTTACATTTTTTTCTCAGGTATTAGTTTCCTTATATTTTGGTAGTTTTTGGGGGTTTTTTTACATTTACTTCTCTGCCTGAAATCAGGGGGTTTTTTGGCCAGCTTTTCTTGCTAATACTAAATACAATGCTACAGAAGGAATTGGCAGACAAGTAGGTGTGGATGGGATTTTTCTGAATTGTCAGGTATTGTCATGGATCAGTTCAGTCTGATTGTCAAAATTTTCTTTGATATTCTGGGACATTGCTATAGGAAATTCATTAAGCATTGTTCTTTCCGGAGGTTTGTGAGTCAGAAGCGTTATGAAGGGATCCTTACAGGTCATGTGATTTTTCTTACTAATTCCTATTTTTCTTGAATAATTATGTATTATTAAATGCCTGATTTGTGTTCTTGTGTTGTCAGAAACTACTTCTTATTGTCAGCTGGTACACAGATGTTGGACCAAGACATTTGGGATAGCTAGGCAGTCTCTGTTACATGGTGTACAAAGAGGCTGGGGGTTCCACTGAATAAGTGGTTAGTATTGAGTCTAAGGTGTGCTTTGGTGTGTTTTTTTTTTTTAATTAATGTGTACTCTTCCATATTTTGCAATGTATGTTCCTCTTGACTATCCTATTTTGCTGAGATGGATTGTGCCATTATAACTTTATCCTTGAATTATGTCCTGTAGAACTGGTAGAACAGAAAATGGTTTAATACCATGTGAACTCAGTAAATCCAGTTTAGAATGTAAGCATAAAATGATGCAGAGTGTCTTGAAATCTAGTATACTCCATGTTACTAAAGAGGATGTGTTCTTCATTCAAAGACAAAATATTCACCTTTTTTTTTTCTCCTCCTTTAAACCGTGCAGCAGTCTTCAGATCAAATTTTGTTCTTTTGTTCTTCAGCTTTTGTTCTCCCTACAAGGTTTTGGTGTTAGCATTATTACCCAGGAAACCTAGATACAGCTTTATGCTTTACCTGTGGTAGGTGATTTCCATTCCTTTTGTCTAAGCAGATGGCCTCTGAAGGAATTGTAAACTGTCCGGGAAGAGAGAAGGAAAGCCTGAAGCATTTTATGCAGCAGTACAGTTACATGACTGCTAGGGCCCTACTGAATAAAAAGAAGCAGTTTTTACAGCATACACTAAATTTATACCTGTAACATGAAATCTCAAAAAAGTTGAATAATATACATAATCAGCTTTTCTTTTTCTGTTTTTCTTTTTGATAAAGAAATGTGGTTGCCTACAGTTTTTAAACATGTTTGGCTAATCAGTTGGGACTATAATTATTTTTCAGACTGGCATCATATAATTTTGTAAGTGGGATCAAGTTTAGAATCACTGTGATAAATTTATACTCTCTGCTAGAAAGAAATGCGCAAAGTCTTCCATAATTTTATGTCATTACTTGGTTGGAGACTGTTCATCTGATCTGATGCATAAAAAGCTCAGCATTTTCAGTGAATCCAGTTCCGGAAATCATTATTGACCCTAAACCAGTCAATTGCACTAATGGGTGCAAATTTGGTAAATGAAAGCATCTTGTTTTGTCTGTAATCAGATTTTCTTGCTGATACTATATGTAGGTGTGATTTCAATTCAGTACTTTCTAGTGTTTTCTTTCTATTGGTGTGAATTCATGGGGGAGATTTTCCAAAAATGGATTGAAAAAGAGTAAAGTTTATGCAATATCCCCCTCTATAACACAACGTGGAAGTTTCTATCTTACACCCTTGTTTTCCTATCATGCTACCCAGAACTATCTTAACTGTCCACATTGTATAATTATTATTTTTCCTGCCTGATTTTGTCCAGGAGAGAACTGAAGCATGTGTTTAAAGATTTTCATATTCAAAAGACTGTACTGATGGGATTTCATCTTAGGCCGCTTTGCCAAACACAATTTTCTAATACTGTTCCAGAAAGATTTGCGTCCTCAGATACCTCCTCATGCTACAGCCCAGGGCATGCAAAAGGCATACAAGATTTATGCTATAAAAATCCATTGTGATAGGATCTAATAGCCTTTGTGTTGTTTTGGATATTCTGAATTAAAAAGTAACACTGGTTAGCTGCCAAAGAATAGTAATGTTTTAGGCCAGCACACAAGGGCCCACAGGAGAACCAAGGCCAAGTTGTGTCATCTGTACCGAAGCCAGTTAGTGTGTTCATCTTGGGTCCAGAACATGTCAGTGGGCTGCAAACCCAGTCAGATTCATGCATTATGAATTATGGCAGGAAACATGACAAGCACAGAGATTTTTTTTTTGAGTTCCATGGCATGCAAGTGTACATTTTTCATCAAAGTCTCTTGGATGAGATCCTCTGAAATACCACTGAACAAGAAATTCCTGACTCCGTTGGAACCACAACTTTATTACAATTATTTCAAAGATATGAGGCTTAGAATTTTTTAAATTGTGAATTTTTGAGTCAATGTTTCTTCTTCATTCCTTAAATGTACATGCTATAGTTCTCTCCCTAAGCTGGAGTTGCATTAGTGTAAGTACCTGATGAGAGTTTCTTCTGAGAGTTGCAGTATTTTTGCTCATTTAAATTAAGGACTTCTGTTGAAAAAAAAATTCTTGATATTCGTTAAATTAGTACATGTGTAATATACACTAGGATGGATATATAATGATAACTCATGTTTCAGGAAGGCATATTTAGGAGTTTCCTCCTCTAAACCTGTGATGATCACTAAACATATTTGTCATTTTGTCTCCCTTCCTGAAAGACATAACATTAAGAGTAATTCTGAAGTTAGACACTACAAAAGTTTGTGTAACCTAACATTATAGATAGTCAGAAGTGTTTACAGGAAGGGTCATATTTGCATTATGTAAATTGAGGTGTTTACATCCAGCTGCAGAAGTATGTCCTTGCTACAGTGTCACCACTGTTAAAGTGAGTTTAGGAAGCTCCTGGTCATTCCTTTGGTCCAGTTTATCACATGCTGAATTGAAGTGGTACAGCTATTTGGGGATTGTACTGTGATCTATATCAGGTTGTCTAAACACAGAAAATTGTAAATATGCAACTCTACAAAGAATTACGCTGGTCTAACTCTGTGAATGCTGGATTGCAAGGTAAGAGGAGGACCGGATGGCCAGGATAGGGTAGATGGAATATTTTGAACTGGCTGTTCCATTGTGAAATACCTGTTTGGAACCACACCTTGCTATTAAGTATTTTGAAGTCAACAGGCAGGGAGGGGCATAGAAGAAGTACAGTCTCATGACAGAGGTAGAAGAGATGCCAAAGGTGACAGCTAGCAAAATAGAGTCCATTAGTGTAGGACATGGGCTGAGATTTAAGGCAGTCAAATCTGATTGTCAGAACTGATTGTTGTAGGAAGGTCCTCAAGATAAATTTTAGGTAAGGCAGGCTTCAATGATGGAGCTTGCCTAAAATCTAAAATGAATGTAAATAATCTTGGAATTGGCTTTAGTGAAGTGATAAATGGTGGAAGGAAGTCCAGATACTACTCAGAAGTCATTTATTTGCAAATATATTGTGAGTGTTCCAGGGACTACCAAAACGTGTGCATTGAATTCTCTTGGGAAAGGGAAGACTAAAAAACCAGGTTACCGATTCAACCTCAGCATCAAACACCTCGTCACAGGGCTGGGTTTTCCAAAGGCTGAGTTCTCCTTTGCTGGTTTGAAAGGATGGTTGGGAAGATGGCATCACAAGATACTAATTAGAAAGTTTCACTCAGTGCCTCTGTGGTGTGACAGGACAGCAGACAAAAAGTGTGAGACTCAGGAGCTCCTCAAATTGCAATGATGTATGAAATGTATGAAGATGTTCTTTAAACCAAGATGAGTTACATTTTCAAGACTGAACTTAGTCATGAGTAGTGTTGGTTACTAGGAAAATATGTCCTGCAGAAACAAAACAAAAAAAACCATTGTGAATTCCCCTACAACAAATTGTCTTACAAGATGGCTGTTTATTTCTCTTTTAGAACAAAAAATTGCAAAATAAACAAAGAAGCAAGAAAAACATACCACGGGATTACAGTGAATGGGACAAGTATGTTAAATGCCTTATATTTCAGTTTTTAATAGATCTTACTTACTTGTTTAACTAGTGAACACAGTTGATGTATTTTGCAGAAACAGTATTAGGTCAGCATTCTAGGGAACTGTAAGACTGATGAAACTTTGGTTTTTCTTAATAAATATTCTCTTAAAATGCAAATGGCACATTGTGGTGCTAACAGCTGAGAGCAAGTTACTCTATACTTTCATTCAAGCTGTGTGAAATACAGTAAATCAGGAGAAAAAAAATAAAAATTGATTACTTAATTGATGAGATTTTTGAAAACAGCTCTAGGGTTATTTAACATGGACTTATAAACGTGGACATCTCTATATCTAAAGCCACAGTTGTACATTGAAAACAAAACTGATGAATACTTACTCCTGCACTGAACCTCACTAACTTCAAAGAATGAGCTTCAGGCAGGTGCATCAGTTTACTCAGATGCAATTACCCTTAATAGAGGTTTATAGAGTAACTATTTTAGAATAGATGGAGCTCTGATACAAAGACACTCAGCATCATGTAATGGTGGCACATCACCTTCCCAGCTTACGTGACATGCCCAGTTGTTGAACACGGAGAGCTAAAAGCACATACTTGTGTTGTAGAAGCTTTTCTATAGTTCCTGAAATCTGGAATATAATGCTGTAGAATCAGAGCGAGGAGGCACAAGTTTCCAGTGCAGTAGATGGGGGTTTTGTGGGGTTAGGGTAATGAAACTATACCCCAAAACCCCTGCAAAAACCCTATTTTGCATACATTTTGCTCTATCAGTTATTTTCATGCATGTATCTTTCAGAAATTGGTGCCATCCTGCTCAAAAGTGGACAAAGAAAATAGGTTATAGAAATAATTTCTGCAACCATTTGTTCATTTATTCATTTATTCTTTACTCTTGCTACTGTATCTTTCTGAAGTAATTGTACAGATTTTGTTTACATGTTGATGTGCACAATCTTTAAGTGCTTTAGCATGCTGATAATAGTACACGCTGTGAATTTTCCCATAGAGTATATTTATTTTGGGTGAGTACACTGAAACAGAGTTGTTTGAAAGATATTTTCCAATTTAAAACATATCATGGTTTTAAAATGTTTTGAGGATAATTTCAAAACTTTCAAATAATTGTTTAGGCAATTTCGAAACAAAATGTTTCGCTTCTTATTTTAAAAGTATTTACATGGTTAAATTGTAATAAATAGGTAAAAGTAAGCTAGCAAAATATCAGATTCAAAATGGAGAACAATTAGCTTTATGTGGAAAGGTTTTGAGTTAGATAAATTTTCTAAATAGTATCTCGATTTCAGAAAGAAATTATTCACGTTGTTAAGATTATTTTGAAAAGGCTATTTTTCATTATACCCTAAGACACCTTACAGAAAAGCAGTAGGAATAATGTTTCTGTATAGTGTAGGAATTGGTTATTACTATATTTATTTTACAGTACTACAGCAATATTTCTTTGATATACATTACTAAACTCTGTTTTCAAAAGCTGCTTCAGAGTAGCTTTCCAAGTGTCTGTGACTACTTATCTCAAGTTTATTCTGTAAATTGCTTTGAAGCTCTTTCTTAGTTGTTTTGGCGAAGGTTTGTAGGGATTTTTGATGGGGCAGGGATGGAGCTTGATGATCCTGTTTCTTAAATTTTACCTGTCTTTTTTGGGGAAGATGGTGAAGAGGTGAGGCAGAGATTTTTCTTGGTCACGGATAATTGAACACAGCCTTTATCTCTTTTCCTTTCATTTATAATGAAAATATAATATGCCTTGCTATCAGCTGAACAGTCTTGCTATGCAGCATTATTGAATTTGTCATTTTATTAATTAAAGGTTTGATGTGGAAAAAGAATGTTCTAAAATTGATGAAGACTGTGAAGAAAGTAACTCAAAAGCAAGATTCTTTAGTAGGCCAAGTCTACCTACAATTGAAAAGAAAATTGACACAACTGGTAACGTCTTAGAAACATAATTTTTCTTAAGTTGTAGTACTGTGTTGTAGAGTATGAATACTAATTTTAAAAGTGTATCATAAAGTACCTTTCTAAAAGTTGTTAGATCATCAAGTGAGCTTGAAGCAATGCTTGAAAAAATCTAGGCTTGCTTAATAAACAGTAAGAGTGTTTATGTTTAGTTGAGCGCACTAGGCAAAGAAGTAAAGCATACATCTGGGATTGTAAATGAATGGTAGAGGTTAGCCAGCTGCTTTTTTCTTGACTCTGAATTGTATGCCTACAAGAAGAATTTAGTGTTTCATTACAGAAAATAAAATACAAATTTGTCTTTTAGTAAGCCATGTGCTTTAAAAAAATACAGACTATGAGATTCATTGTATTTTGTCTGACTGGTTATATCTGTGCAAGTTGCTAGTTGTTGTTGAGTAGAAATTTGTTTTGCTAGGAATGACAAAGAGAGAGAAAATTTTTATTGCTACTCGTGAAAAAGAAAAAGGCAATGAAGCCTTTGCCACTGGCGATTATGTGGAAGCAGTGACCTATTATACTAGGTGAGTAAATACTGTTGTGTTCTTTTATTTTAATCACTCTTACTTGTGAATGTTGTTTTCAGACCAATGTAATTGAAACGACTTCTCATTGAAGCCACTAGTGACAGATTATTTTCAAAAGGGCAGAAAGATTTGACAGAAGAATATTTAAAGCACTGATCCATCCTGATACCAATTTTTATTTATCCGAAGAGAAGGAGCTAGATAGTTATGGAATGCAACCTGCAGGTGTTACAAACTTCCTCAGATTTTTTAAACCATTGAGATTCAAGGGCATGTTTACAAAAATAAAAGGATAATCAGGGTGTCGAGAAACGAAATAATTACAAATGTAATTTAACTCTGTGCTTTGAAATGGTAAAAGCTTAAAAAACCCCAGAAATCAGAAGTCTCAAGGTTGTTGTTTAGAAATTTAGAGTACATGGGAATCTTGGGGTATTAATTACCAGTGTAAACGGAGGGTAATGATATGACACCACTGTGAGATGAAATGTGAAGATAATTAATGAATTATGATATTATAGTGGGATAACCTTGAAAAATGTACAAGAATGTTAATGCATTTGTGGTCAGTGCAGATAAGTATGGAGAAAATAATGAATAGAAATAGTGTGGAACAGCAATAAAATAAATATTTAATGGATTTATGTTTAGGAAATATTCATATTGGCACTGAAGGAGGCAGGGTTTTGTAGAACAGCTATGAAAATTTATCTGGAGGTTGCTGATCTAGATAAATATGTGCATGTGTGTGTGCACTCACTTGTAATGATATTCATAAAGCACAAGCTGCTTAACTGATGCAATTGATGTGTGATGGGGTTTTGTTTTTTTTTGTTGTTGTTATTGTTGTTTGTTCTTGACTTGCAGCCTTAAGTTCTTTCTTGTTTTGTTTGGGTTTTTTACACAAACATAAAAAAGTCTATAGCTGTATTTCATATACAATAAATAAAATACAAATACATAATATAAAAATAAGTTAAAATGTCTGCTTTTGGAACATAAATAAGGTACTAATCACTAAGGATAGGCAGAATCCTTTCTCATGGAGAGTTTTTCTGGTTTTGACTCCCATAGGGAATTGTATGTCTTCTGAAATGTATGCTAGTGACACCATGCTGCTCTAACTGGTCACTTTTCTAATCCTATCTGAAATTTCTTTTCTTAGAGTTCCAAATATTTAAGTAAAATATTTTGGAGTGAGTTGTTAATAACCTGAAGGGGTCATCTATGGCAAGAATGGAAACTGTAGAGTCTGACTTCTTATTCTTACCCATTGGCTTTCTCGACTGGCTTGTTAGTCTCTTGCCTGTTCCCCTTGTGTGAAGACAAACCTTCACACATTGAATCACTGCTTAGACTAGAAAGCATCTCTTCTTCCTCACCCTCCTACCCTTTCTAAAGAGCATGCATAGATTATCCCACCATATCTGTTATCCCACTGGGATCATAGCTGCATAGAGCTTTTATTCTTTTTTTTTTTTTTTTTTCCCATGCGTTGTTCATTTGTGGACAAGCATTTGAGATTGTTCTTCAACTATGTTTTGTTTCACAAAGAAAGTGTGAGTCTGTCATGGTAGGACATGAAATAGATTGACTCCATATAGTTGTCAGAAGAAAAAGAAGGCTTTATTTACAATTCCAACAGTTTCTTTTATAACACGCTGTGCTAAAAAGGTATATTGTTGGGCCATCAGACTGATACTTCTCTCCATTGGTTAAGTAGTAGGAAACAACACCTGGGGACAGTTGTTATGGGAAAGGGAACACTGTTTACTTGTTTTGAGAAATGGAGAGATGTTTTGAAAAAAGAAACTGTTGACAGCTTTCCCTTGGGAAAGGAGCTAGCAATGGTTAGCAAGCAAAAATTTTCTCAGGCACGGAAATATCGAGCCCACAGTGAGTCTATTAGTGTTCTGTCCTCCTGGAACTTCCATTGCCATTCTTTCCAGTGAACACAATTTAGGGTCTTCCTTGCACCATTAGCAAAGACTGGCAAAGATTCCCTTACACCATTTTGTTATGTGCATCTTAGCTGTCCTTTTTCCTCAGAGGTGATCCTGTTTTTACAGAAGCTAAAGCCCTACCTACAATACCAGCCCTGCAGCCTGACACTGACCTGGACAATTCATTCACTGTTACCTGAGTCTTTCCATTTGACCAGCAAGATCAAGGAGAATCCCATGTGTTCTACCCCACCACCATGCTTTTCATCATAATCCCTAGAGCTGTGTACTCTTCATCCCTCAAAGGCTCCATTTGGCAGTTTTGTTGGAGTCTACATGGATGGCAGTAGGAGGTAGTGGTCTAAGTGACAGATGAGCCACAGCATCTCCTCTGCAACATCTCAGGTCTAAGTCCTGGCAAGCAAGAGGCCTCTGAAGACAGTAAATCTAGTTGGTGGATGGTTGCCTGTGGTCTCACAGGAGGGAGTCTCTAATCACTACTATGGTTAGAATACCAGTATTAATATTGCTATAGTACTGTTTTCAGCTTCCAGTAGTGAAGTGTTTCTAGATTCAGGTTTTCTAACGATGACTCTAACATGATCAATATTCCCTTTCTTTTAGGAGTATATCAGTAATACCGACTGCAGCTGTGTATAACAACAAAGCTCAAGCAGAAATCAAACTTCAGGACTGGGACAGTGCTTTGCAGGATTGTGAGAAAGTACTAGATATGGAGCCTGGCAACATAAAAGGTAAAGTAGAAAATAAAATTTGAATGTATTATTTTATCTCTAGCAAATAAAATGGTACATGTTGTTAGTTGACTTAACTGAGCTTTAGATCAGGTCTAAGTGCAATTAGGAAACCGTGTAGCTCCCCAAAGCAGTTTTAATGGTTCTTTGGGGGTTAGTGAAGTTTTTTGCCATTCACCGTGTTGATCTGTAATGGGAATTCGTACGTGGCAGCATATTTTTCATATGGCAACTATAAGCCCGCTTGTATTTTTGCAGTATTTGCATAATATCCACACTGAATTATAAGTTAATTTAAAAGTGACATGAAAACAACCAAAGTTGTTGGTTTATTCCTTTCTGAAGTCAAGGACTTTAATGTAGCTAACTGTATTTGCATGGGTGGAAGGGGAAAATTTGAAAACTATGAAAAGGTGCTTCACAAGGCATGATTGTTGCCTCCAAAGACATGACATGAAATTGCATCATTAGAAATCATTAAGAAAACAGTTGTTACTAATATAGACATAAGTGCAGAATTTTAAAAACTGGTCTTAATATGTCTAGAAAAAATAGCATATTTTTATTCACTTTATAATTTAAATACATAAACAATGTACTTCATTCTTTTGTAGCTTTGATGCGTCGTGCCACTGTACACAGTCATCTGCAGAATTACCAGACAGCTATAGAGGATCTGAATAAAGTGTTGTCTGTTGAACCAGAAAACTCTATGGCTAAGGTAAAGATCAGTGAGTTGAATGTGGCTAGAAAGAGGTTGTATGCAGATGTAGCATAAACTGAGTACAGTTCATGTTGTTTGATGTAATTATGAGTTTTGAGGACACAGTCTGCTGTGCTGTTGATCAGCTTCCCAAGACGACGCGTGGCAGAAATTAGGTACTTTAATGTGGCCAGATCTTCCATTCAGGACTTGATTGTGAGGAAAAGTCTTCTTTATTAATGTAATTTAGGTGTCTAAAACATTTTATGCTGAACATGCTTGCAGTATTAGTGTCTTGCTGATCAAAGCTATTTGGAAATTTCTCTTGAAAGGATCTATTGAGATAGGTGCATTTAAGTTTGAATACATAATGAGAAGAAAAATTCAACAGAGATGCCAAGCTTTTGTTGTTATAGTGGTAAAGTTAACCCAAAAGGAGAGGAGCTGGATTCTGTCCTTGATTCAGTGTCGTGTTATAAATCCTCATTTCTCATCTCCAGGGTAGAATGAAAAACTTTTCATACCTTCCAATAAATCTGGACTCTTCATAAACAATTTTGGATCAAAGAAAGCCAGATGCTTTCTTTGAAAATCAAGGTGAGGGTGTGATCCTTGTATTACTATTACTTTGGCCGTTTAGGAGAGGATTGGTTTGTGTCCTTTAATTGGTATCTTAGGGATGTTTTGCAGGTTAGAACAGTCCTTATATTTGGACTCTGCGTGTCCTGAGAATCTTTAGTACTGGGCAGTTTTGATAGTAAACTACTCGTTGTATGTTAATTACGAGTCCATCATACTACTACTCTCCCAGTGTTTTTACATATGACTTCTGGATGTTGTGCAATTGTCCCAACTTTTGACTTCTTTCCAGCTCTTGTTGGTGGCATGTCATAAGCTGCTAGCGGCTTGCTCATTGCTGCTTCTTTCCATGGAGTTATTTATTACTGTTGCTTGAACCAGAGAAAGTGGTACAAGCCTCTTTGGCCAAATTCACCACATACAGCATTCATCCCTTTTAGGGTGTTCCAGAAGCTAAGTTCCTGTCCAGAATAGTTCCTGAGTTTCATATCAGCCAAGGAATTATAGGTCTCTATATTTGAGTTCTAAAAGACATTTTGGTCTTTTTTATTTTCTGTTTACAAGACTGAATAACTAAATAGCTTGTGAGTTTGTGATGACAAACTCTGCAACAGTCTTTGTGAAAAGATGTATCAAATGGGCTGTGCAGAGACTTCTTATAATACCAGACATAGATAGTCACTCATTTTGATTACAGTCTTCCATTAGTTGCTTTCCTGAGCAGCGCTTTTGTAGGTGAAAGCAAATGACTGTACTTTGTCCTTTTATGTACTATTATGCCTCGGCTGGCACATCTAGAAATGACAAATGCTTGGCAGGGCATTTTTTCAAGTTTCTCATTGCTTGGAGGATCCTCAAAACCCTCTTGAGCTAAATATGAATGTATGGAACTTATGCAAAGTGCATGTTTATATCCAGAATCACTAACACAAAAGTGAATTGGTTGTCAGTAACTGGAATTCTTCAAGGTAGTTTGTCCATGTGAATCTTTGCTTGAGCCTGTTCTTTTTCTTGAAACAGGAAGTACTAAGATGGCTCTTTCTTGCACAGCATTTAATTACATTCAGAATACCATGGAATGCTAAGTGTGTCTTACTCTGCTCTGAAAGTGTAAAGTGATACAGTGGTTTATGGGTTACTGTGATAGCGCTGGGTTAACAGTTGGACTTGATCTTAAAGGTCTCTTCCAACCCTGATGATTCCAAGTGCAATTAAAGGGGTTTTTTTCAGTAATAGAAAAACGTTATGGGATGAGAAGCTATTTGATCATCTAACTGCAGTTCTTGTAAAAGGAACAAACCTTACCATTATTCAGCAGTGTCCTTTGGCTATACCATTAAGAGATTGTTGTCTCTTGGTTCTGGTTCTCTCAGTTACATTTCTCCGTCAGATGTCTATCTGGCATCAGATTCTCCATAGCATAAATTTTGATTCTGATTTTAGGTTTTTTTTGGAGATTCTCTAGAGAACGTGTTTTCCACATCTCTTCTAAGTATGTGAAGATACCACAATCATAAATCTACTTTTTACCTTTGAATTTAAGGTTTTTTAAATGAGAAAAGAGAAGAATTTATTTATTTATGTGGTATCTTCACACAAAGATGTGAAGGTATCTTGTGTCTATCTCTTGTGAGAGAGACAGAAATTGACTATTAATCTTGGTTTTATGCTGACTCTTAGAAAATTCACATTAATTTACCATATTTTTATATTGGCAACATTTATCTTGATAATTCTTTGGGATCTCACGTGGATTATTTAACAGAATGTATTTGCTGTACATAAATTGTAATTTATATATATAATAAAAAAGACTGCTGCTAATTGTTGGTTTTTTCCTCTGTTGTAGAAAAGTCTGCTAGAGATTGAAGAGAAACTGAAAGGTTTAAAGCCTGTAACTGAGCCTCAGGGCAAAGGAAAAAAAATACTTATTCAAGAGATAGAGGATCCAGAAAGTGGTGACGGAAGAGGGGAAAATACTGAAGAATGTGAAACATGTGGTGGAGATAAAAGTAATGTCTTATCATTTCCTATTTTATTTTAACCTAAGGAAATAATTGTTGTCTTTGAGATTGTCATGATTATTCACACGATTCATCCGTATTTTCTTGCAAAGAATTTTGCCTATTCGAAGACTAAACTTACATTGACTACTTAAAGTAGATATGAGTGTGAAAACTCGAATCCAGTTTTATTACACATCTTCGTAATTCTTTCCAGAATGGGCATAAAAGAGACAAATGGAAAATGTTGCTATAAATCACCTACTTTCCTTTGCCCTGTGTAATTTTACATCTGTCGTTTGATGTAGACCCAGTTAAAAATGTCTTCTGGGAGAGAACATCTTGTGTTCCTGAGATCTTTCTGTCACACAGCCTTCCTGCCCCCCCACCAGCACATTTTTCTTCTGCATTTTTCTTCCCATGCTTGCATCAAAGAGTGTAAAAATTATCAAGTATAATTTGTCAACATCTGTAATTTTTGTTGTTGCTTGTTTTGGAAACGATAATTTTGTGGGTTGTTTTGTTTTGTTTCGTTTTAAGAGCTCATCTCTGTGCTCTGGAAGTTTATATTAGAGGTAAACAACCTGTAATTCTTGTACTGGATGTAGTTTACAAGCAGCTGAAGTGTATTTCCCATTCCTGGATTAGTGTGTGATTAATTTTGGGATGAAGCCACTGGCATAATCAGAATCCATGGCTAGCCAGGGGCTAGGAAGGCTTGCATTGGCAGGTTGCTTTTAGATTCAGCTGCATGGCTGGCCTCCAGCCTGCAACAGAGTAAGATCCCTAGGCTGATTTCACCCTTCTCCTTTCTGTTAGTTAATGTTGGTTCTTCCAGGTATTGCGGCATGACAGCTGTGAGTTTTATGTTTCCTGTGTTTTATCTTGAAACTAAATCAGTCTGGATTTTGCAGCTTAATTGTGAATGTTGGACTGTACATGTGTGATATAATGTTTTATTGGCACACAGGATTAGGGGAAATAATTTTTTCCACGTCAGTTGGTGTCTACCAAATCTCCTGAGCTAACCTTGGAAGAAAGGGTGCATCATGTCCTTAGCCTTAAATGTCTGTTCATTTGGGGTTGTTTTCTCTTGTGGGCATTCCGATGACTCTGTGCCTTCTAGCTCCATAGGAAGACTTCCATTCTGTTGATGAAAGGTTAGGCGTTTAAACATAGGGAAGACTGTCAACTGACGCCAATGGCATATGTGTTCCTGTGATATACATAAGTATTTCTGAGATTTAGGTGGCAAGCATTTTCATGGATTACTCTGTATTTTCTTGTACAACTGGAAACAAACATGAATTCAGTTCAGGTAATGAATAAATATGTTCGGTGAACCTAACAGCAATAAGTAGACTGAAATCTAGTCCTGTAATCACAGGCAGTCCAGTAGTCAATGTAGTCCAGTCATGTAGTCACATTTATTTCACATTCTAGTTGGTAAGCCTAATGCATTCCTACTAAGCTTACAATTTAGAGATTGGGGAAAAAAATCAAAATATTTTTTGTTTTCTTTAGGACTGAAGAGTTGATTTCTGAACTTTGAACAAAACAGTCTAAATAGAGTGTAGTCACTCTTCATCTTCTGTTTAACTGAAAGCAAAAGTAAATAGAGCCCTTTCTGTACAACAGGGATGGAAATTTGCTTGCATCCTAGAGACTATAAGAACCAGTATTCAGGCACTGTAAAACCTAAAAATCATGTATGTGCTTGACAAAGCACCTGGTATTTTGGCATGTTTCTAGAAGTTATAACCTCAAGTGATAAATACAGTTTAAAGATAAATTGACACATTTTAAATAGCCCCTTTTAATTAAGACAAATTTGTTGAGCTGTGTGGTATTTACTTGGTCTACTGAAATATTAAAGAATATTATATATCTATTATTATATAACAGATAATATGAAACACTCGCCAAACTTCAGATATTTCTGTTAGAGTATTTAGTGGGACTTTTTTTAGTTTTATGATGGTCCTTCCATTTAAAGGTTGTTATTTTAGTAATAACATAAATTGGAATTCTTTCTAGTGTGTATTTGTTGTCATTCTGGTCAAAATTCTGTCCAGACTTTTCAGTACCTTTCTTCAAATTCTCCTTGGAATTTATAATGTGTCTTGATTTTTTTTTCCTTAAGAAAAGTTTGGAACTATTGTTTTGTTGTTTTTTGTTTTTTTTTTTTAGCCCAGAATACTGCTTTAATGAATACATTTTTCTGTAGAGACCAGTACAGGAGCATTGTTTTTGCTGACTGAAACTAAAAGACAAGGAGAATTATATTTGAGAAGTATAGCTGTACATTTTTTTGTATGCTGTTTACTCAGACCTGAAATATTTAACCAATTAGTATTACCCAGCAGCTAAACAAGGTGACTCTCAGTGTGCCTATTGTCAGGGGGACTCCAGACTCCAAATGCTTGAAATGCTTTCTTTTTAATCCAGGACTGGTTCTATGCACTTCATCTTAAGGAAGTTTCTTCCTGTATTCAGGAATTATACATTATTCACATTAGTAACATTCACATTACATATTATCTGCCTGGCTTGCTTTTTCTGTGTCTCTAGAACTGAGAAGCTCTTTGACAGTGTTTTCCCATGTTTTGTAAAAGCTCGTCCTATCACCTGTTTGTCTGTGACCTTTAAATTTTTTTTCCGTTTTGGTGTATGTAAAATGGAAGTATTTTAGCACGTATGTTAAGGAAGTTGTTAATGTGCTGGTATGTTCATTCATCTGCCCAGCAAGCCTCTTACCCCCATTCTCCCTAACAAATAGACTTCAAACCTTTTTGGTATATTTGGCACCACCAATTGTATGAGTGGGTGGATGTCTCAAATATAATTAAGTTTTACAAAAATGTTTGCGTAGGTAGATTTAGCCTATCACTGTTCCCACTGTGGAGTATGAACTTATTATTAAACATGGTATTTCAAAACAAGGACCTCAGCTAGGTAGGAGGCACTAGAGGATCTATTGTTTCTACTAATCTTACATTTCCCCATCCTGTTCAGTTTGATTTCAGTAACATTTTGTGTGTTTAAAAAATTATTTCTTTCATTTTGGACCATCTGGAGTTCATCCGTATGGAGTCAGTGTCAGAAGTTTTATTAAAGTCAATTGAAAGTATCATTCCAATATGTGAAAAAATTCTGTTGGACAGATAAATACGTCAAGTTGAAGGAAGGGGAAGATGGCATCTTAAGGGTACCAAAAACGCAGAGTTGTTCTGTGATGAGTAGTACTGAGAGTCAGGCTCTGCAGAAATCTGTATTTGATTTCTCTGCGGTGGTAATCTGGTAGGAATTCAGCTGAATATGGAAGATAGAGATGTTATTGTCTAATACCCTTATTCTATTTTTCCTAAATGAATTTGTAATAAATAACAACGAAAGTTGAATGATCGCGAGTATCCATAAAAGGGTTTTTGACACGTTTAAATGAAATCTGCTCGAGAAGGGTTTGATAGCTTGTGATCTAATTTTAACATGGAAGCATTTGATTTGGTCGCGGCAGATCAAAGCGCCCGTGTTGTAATAGGCGGTGTTTAAAGAGTTAATTTCAAGGTGAGCCCTGTACCATTCTGCCACCTTAGGACGGGGGTTCCCCGGTGCCCAGCAAGGAGAAAGGAGGCTTCATAGCGATCCCTTCTCAGTAACAACTGCAGGTTACCTGCAAGTAGGAGTTCCCCGTACCCTTAGCAGTGCTTTGTGCGGCAGACGAGCCCCCCTGGCGTTGGGGTGCTGTCGGCGGTGGCGGGTGTCGCCGTGCGGTCCCCCCGTGCCGCGGCGGGCCGATGGTCGGCGCCGCTGATGCGGCTCTAACGCGGCTCCTTAACGCCCGGCAGGCGCGGCGGCGGCCGGCGAGCTCGGCATGGGCAACGCGCTCCGCAGGGCGCCCGGCAGGGGCGCGCGCAAACACAGGGACTCGGCGGAGAACGCGGGAAATAAAGGCGCCTCCGAGAAAAAGTCAAAAAAGCATCTGTCAGACCATGAAGGCGAAGTTAATAGCTGTGTGCGCAGTGAAGAGGAGAGCGAAAGCGCCGAAGCTGAGGAGAGCTATGTGCGCAGTGAAGAGAAGAGCGAAAGCGCCGAAGCTGAGGAGATCTCCAAATCGCATAGAGAAGGGTCTCAGTCGGCTGCTGGTGGCAGTTCTACTTCACTTCCTCCCGCTGCAGCAAAACTAAAAAGTGAAGGAAACGAGTTATTTAAGAGTGGACAGTTTGGAGAAGCTGTGCTCAAATACTCGGAAGCAATTGAATGTGTCACTGGTCTAGGTGAGTGTTATACTTTAAATCTAGAACTGTTTAGATGATTTAAAGGAACCACAAGTGAACGAATTTAGCCTGCCCCTGGATTTTTGATAGGATTTACCGTACATTAAATCTTTATCATTTCAGTAGACAGCAGTTCACATGACAGAAAATACAGGACGATGAGTGAAATAATGTTTTAATTTTCTTGGGGTAGAGCTGTTGGCATTTATTTATGTTTGAGTACTTATATGTTCTAGGCGACATGATAGAAGAAAGCTGTTTATTGCTTTGCCGTGTCAGCAAACTGCATCACTGCAGTGCAACTTGGAGTATGCAAATATTTCATTCTTAAGTGCAATTTCAGTAATACTATTCAATTTTAATTGTAATTTCTTCTAGGAGAACAAAGTCCAGACGATTTAAGTATCTTGTACTCAAACAGAGCAGCATGTTATCTCAAAGAAGGGAACTGCAGTGACTGCATTCAGGATTGTAACAGGTAAGTTGAAACCTCCCATGTAGAAAAACAACATTCCTGGTGATGATTAAACAATTTAACTGACATATTGCTAGTGCTGTTTGGCGCAGAACAGTATCAATAAAGTCTGATTCCCTGTCTGGGTGACAGCTACAGTTGTTACGTACACCATCACATGGAAGCTAGGAAGGGAATAACTTTTAACTTACTGTCTTACTGTGTAAGCGCAGTTTTTAAGCTTACTGTGTTCACAGAATTGCAAAGCAGGATTAAAATGTTTACTATAAAAGCAGGTTTACAGTGGAGCTCTGCAGTAACTTACATGTAAAAGCTTTGTTAAGCCAGATGCTTACTTATCACAGTATTGGAAATTGCTTTTGAGCACACGTATGGTGTATGTGTGTGTGTTCTTTGTTGGTTTGTTGTTTTGGTTTGGAGTTTTTTAATATATGTTATAAACAGTAATTACAGCTGTTAAGGAATTGAGCTAAAATCGTTTCTGCTCATTGTGGCTTTTAAGGATACAGGAGTTAGAGAAGATCAGACCTTCAATAACTTCCAAACACTGTGTCACCCTAAATTATTACTGTATTTTTGACATTTTGGGGTTATTTTATATTTCCACTGATTGAGTTTATAATGCTGAGGCCTAAGGTGCAAATAAATATCTTAGAAGAATTAGAAATCATATTAATTAATCAGTGGAGTTTTTTGTACAGCAGAACTCTACTGTTAAAAAAACCACTAAAACTTAAAATAAAATAGACATGTACCTTTGTAGTATAAAGGTACAAAACATTTAACTTACTGCATATATTCTACCTGACAGAATAAGTTCTCTCAAAAACATGACTCATTAGCAGTATTTTGTTAAAATAGATGCAGGATCACAGACAGCAGGCCAAGATGGTGTATTTAAGAGCCATCACGTCTTTCTATTCAGGAAGTTTGAAGTGTGTAAGACTTTAGCAGGAATCAGTAATAGAGAGGTTTTAGGTTTTGTATTCCTACCAATTAGAAGCTTTTTATACTTACTACCTAATGATAGTGTCCTTAATGTCATGCATATTTCCTGGATGCACAAGAACTCATGATGCTTAGTGATAGAAATAATACAGGGGTAGAAATAGTTTAGAGACTGGGAAGCAGAATTGCAAACCTGCAAACACATGTAAATTAGGTGATGTCAAATAAATCCTCAGTAGGCAACACAATATAAGAGGTGATCTACAAAGAGGTTACTTGATTTCAAAGTAAAAATTATGTAGGGTTATATTAGGAGAAACCTCCCCATGAACAATGCTCGGCCTTGCAACCAGTTGCCCAGAGGTGCTGGGCAGAGATTGCCTTGGAGGCTTTTCAGGTGTAGCTGTATCAAGCCTCAAGCAACGTTGTCTGATCTTAGAGCTGACTGTATCTGTAGCAGAAAGCTGGGATATCTCGGTCTGGATTGCTTTATGACTTCATGAAATTAAATTGTCTAGACTCATCTTAATTTCGCTATTTCAAAAGTTTATCTTTCTTTAGCAAGAATCATTGAAAAGAAGGTAGTTTTTGAGAAGTAAAGCCTTTGTGGACTGCTTCATATTGCTGGAAAAGTGCATGGTGGTGGGAAGGAGTTCTAATTGCACAGTGTTGAGCTTGGTGTTGACCAGGCAGACAATCGAAAATGTAAACAGACAAGACAGGCAAAAACCTGACGTCCAAAGAGGGACAGATCTATATTCCTCTCCTAGTCAGTGGTTTTTTTAAGTGCATACTTTCGTTTAAGGAAGAAGAACTGAAAGTCATGTAAGCAAAAGCACCATATACTTGAAATCATTTTAGATCTAGGCATGACTTAATAAAAAATAGCTTTTGCTCTTAAGCAGGTGCCATTACATCAATCATGTCGTAGTGATGACAGCAGTTTTCCAAATGGAGGATAGAGCTTTGATAAAGTAAGCTTTAGTAAAAGCACTAAGAATTTCAAAACTGGATGTAATTTAGGGTGTTGATATGAACCACTCAGACCCATTTTCCTTAGTTATTTTACTGTAAGTGCCATCTGAAATCACAGAGTTACATATAGTTGGGTATACCATCAAATATTTCTATTATTCTTATTTCATTTACTCCTTTTTCAATCCTGCGTTTTTCTTTTTGTTTTCCCAGAGCTCTGGAGCTTCAGCCATTTGCCCTTAAGCCTCTTCTACGCCGAGCAATGGCAAATGAATCAATGGAGCGGTATCGACAGGCATACATTGATTATAAAACAGTCCTACAGATAGATAGCAGCATCCAAGCAGCAAATGATAGTGCTAACAGGTAACTCCACACAGAAATTCTCTAATAATAGTCAACATAGAAAAACAGAATTCAAATTTGTTTGTTTTACACGCTTCCTCTATTCTGCAGCCTCAGAGTTGTTGCACAGCTCGTTCATTATAGGTAGAGGATTGGCTGTTCTTCTAGCTGTGTTCCCATAATTTGTTTCCTCTCCTAGCAGTGGGTCCCTTTCCTGTTTTTCAAAAATGTAGTATTTTAAATATTTTAAGGGTTTTTTTTAAATAGTGCTTCTACTTGTTTTCTTTCCTAACTTGTATTTTATAGTATATACAGTAATACTTAAGGTCCATGCCATTTCTCAGACATCCTGTTTCCTTTACATGTTAAGACTCTTATTCTGGCCGTTGGAGATGTAAAGTGTGAATCCTTCTGTATGCTGCCCTTGTGGAAATAATCTAATGAAGAATCTTGATACAGTGGTTGGCTACAAAGCTTTTAAACTATAATTGAGTATTTTCAAGTATTAATACTTTCAATGTGCATTCTTGCTGCCAAGAGAGATTTCTGAATTTCTGTAATTATGCTTTAGCACTATAAAGTTGAAAACAGAACAGCCATTAATCAGTGAACAGGAACCCACATGCATGTGACTTTTACAATGGAATCTAGTACAGTTTTTTTCTTCCTAAGGCAAGGCCATGACCACTTGCACTATTCATTAAAAAGTCTATAATATCTTTCTTTAAATTCCGTTTATTTGACCAGAAGAAATTGTGACACCTTATAGTGTCTTAGAAGTCCTATTTTTTTGATAACACAAAAATTGTTAGTGATCTTCTGTATCTGTGGTGATAATAGCTCACTTGGATTGTTGGAATAACTGCTTATCCTGGTACCTGTGTAATTATTACACTTTTTAAAAATCTCCCTGGCTTATTTTATCTACAGATACTCTTTTCATATTTCTCTTGACTTGGAACTTGCTTAGCAATGAGCTTATTTCCCTTCTCCCCTTAACACTCTTCCTTTTCTCCTCTCTAGGCCTTCCTTATGTTTTTAGCCTCACTGCTCATTACTCTTTTCCTCCCTGGCAACTCATCATCTTATTTCAGCTGCTTCTTCCTTCTTCTCTTCTGCTGGTAATTCTTTTTTGCTTGCAAATTATTAGTTTCTAGACCACAGACCTCCTGCATAATTGAACTTCGACTATATTCTTTAAAAAATATTTTATCATTTGATACTTCAACTAAAACTGTACTAAAGCTTTCATTTTCATTTCCAAAGTAAGAGACGTTTCGAAAAACAAATTTTAAGAAACTATTATTCTACTGCATTTTAACTTAAAGAGATTACCCCAAATGTGGGGGTTTTTTTTGTATTTTTTTAATATGAGGAAGATCAGATCTTAACAACCTTCTTTTATTAGAGAATTTCTTGTTTTTTAGTTTTCTGTGGGAAATAGGATAGTGATGCTGTAGGATGCTTGCTGACAGGAAAAGCTCAGCATCTGACTTGTGTCTGAGGGTGGGTTTGATGAACCACTTTGAAGATTGTCTCTCTGTGCTTATATAGCTAAGCAGACTTTCCAAAAATCTTAGAACCAATTCCATATTTTTAATACTTACATAAAAGACAAGGATTTTTTAATATCAAGCTTTTACCTGATAATTTTGCAATCAAGAGGAAATAATTAAGAGTTTAGGTATATAATGGAAATAAGTATAAACAGTAATTTGACTGTTTATTATGTTGATTAGATTATATTAAATTGTTTTATTGGTTCCTGAAGTGATTTTTTTTAGGCAAACTGAAAGCACTGGCTCTTTTAATGGTGTGTGCCAAATAACTGGAAATTGCATTTCAAGCATGCTTTAATTAGTGGTATTTTCCTAGCTTTGTGAACATCAGTGGATTTCCTACTTAGTGTATTTTAATTTCCTCTTGAGTGTTTAATTATTCACTTTTTGCTGTTAGAAATACAGAAGCTCTAATGTGTGGGAATGTATTTATGCATTTCCTCCTATTAAATTGAAGTTTCATTCCAGTTGTCCCAATTCCTTTATGATCAGTGAGCAAATTGCATGAAATAGCTTGGAACCTGTTTTTACAAAGTCCCCTGTGAGTACTGTACTGCAGAAAGAAATTTGTGATCAGCTCCAGAGCTGCAGGATTGTTGGGTCAAGTCAGGGTGTTGGTGGTGGGAAATGAGTGTATTTGTCCCAGCTTTTTCATGAGACACCTGTGCTTTTTAAACTTAGCATGGCACACAGATTCACATTTTTGTGAAAGACTCTGCTTACATTATGATATTACAAGAAGTCAGTTGATCATCAGATATTGCAGGATTCTTTCTGTGGATTTTGACAAATTAGAGTTTTTTCCTCCAACTTTTTAAACCCACTATGATAATTGAAAAAACAAATAAGAAGTCAGTATGACTCTGGTTTCCTGTAGAATTACTCCATTACTTTCTGTGGGAAATATAAAAAGTTAATTAATTGACGTGTTAGTAAAGTGTACTGTTCTGTTGCCTATGAAGACAACCTGAGTAAAGCTTTGGGTTTTTCAATTTATGATGGTATGCCACATTTTTTTCGTAGCAATTGAGTTTAGGCTATCATTAAAATCCTGAAGTTTTAGTAAAATTAGAGCAAAGCAGTACTTGGACAAGCCACATTGTTGGTATGTCCTCTAAGATACTCAGGAATCGTACAGGCCCCTGCCAAGGGCATGTGCAGTTAACACTCATTAAAATAGTCTTTTTGATCGCTTAGAAAACAAATAAAGCAATTACATTTTACTATGGAATGTGATATTCTGTGAATAAAGAAATTTACTTTCAAGTCAAAACCACATGTTTTTTATGCAGGATAGTGTAAGACATAAACTTGCTCATTATGTAGGTCTACAAACAGGCTTTTTAGTCTCTATCATTCTGTAAAATATTTTGGTAATTTCTGTTTTACATAAAGGAGATTAGAACTGGTGCTGCTTCTTGTATTAGTTTTTTGATCAGACCACAATGGGAAAAGAATATGGTCTTGAGTGCTCTGATTCTATTGCCGAAGTACTACGCTGACACTTTTTTTTTAAATAATTGTTATTCAAATACTTGAACAAAAGTAAATAAGAAAACTCCATTGGGTAATTTATGTTCATTCTGTTTTGTTCTTCATATCACTGTCAAGGTTCTTATTTTTTTTATTTTTGGATGTGTGTTCATGCAGTATGTTTTTCACACCTGTGCTACATGGAAATGCACCGGATACAAGAATTTTGTTAAATTACAAATTAGACTTTTTACCAGTTGAACTTCATTCTTAAACCCATTTTGAGATTAGGAGATGTTTATCACACTATTATTCTCATAATTGATTTCTTTTTTTGACTGCAAAATTTCTAATGGAATCATAAAATCTTAAGTGGCTTAGCTTACTATGTCTACTTATGTCTTTCTCCAAAAGAGAAAAAGGCAATGGGAAACTCCCACTTAAATAGTTTTTGGATTGAACCACACAAATGTGAAAATAGTTGACATATATATGTATTGGTTTAAGAAAGACTAAATAGTTTTGATATGTAATGAAAATATTTTAAAATGAGGATTGATCGATACATTTCTCACTACATAACTATAAAATGCAGTTTAATGCAGACTACTTTGTAACTTGCATTGCTTTTTTTAGACAGTTGTGGAAGAGGTTTCATTTGACATTTGCAAATTTAAGTATCACATTTCACCTGAGAATATTATAACCTACACTTACTACAAATAATACCTATGAACAGCTAAGAAGAGTAAGCAAACTAAATACATGGATTTTTTTTAAAATTATTTCTTTACTGGATGTGGTAGACAGCATTTAGAGCTTAGTTGCAGAATCAGTCATTGGCTTAAATATTTACAGATCATGCTGAAGTCTTCTAAATGCCGGTATAATACACTAAATTGGAAAAAGTCTAAATCTTGAATGTGATACTGTTGACTGCTGTGATAATGTTTTTCAAATTTGCCTTAAGGATAAATTTTCATTTTTTTTTATTTTCATTGGAACATTGCAGTATTGAATTGGTTGTAAGTTATTAAAGTGTGAATTAAATACTTAAAGTCATGTTGGTGGGACTGTTCTTTTTCAGAATAACGAAGACTTTAATAGACAAGGATGGTCCCAGTTGGAGGGAGAAGCTGCCACCAATTCCAGTTGTTCCAGTTGCTGCTCAGCTACACAGGTGGGATGGAGGAAGCCTCGCTTCAGAGAATAAGCCAAGTACTATAGACATCAACCGAGAAGAACAACTGCAGATGAATCGTATGTATAGCTAATGCAAATACACTTTCAGAAAATAAACCTAATTAGAAAATGGAATACTTTGAGAAGCCAAAGTAAATTACTGTCATTTACATGATGGAGTTTAATGTGCTTTGTGGAGCACAGTTAAGGTAATTTTTTTAAACCAAGTGATGTAGTTTGCAGCATGTAATTTCTGAAGGTATATAAAATCAGTAGAAATACTCATCGGCAAAATATCAGGTTCACCAAAGCCCAATTTCTGTCCCTGTGCAGGATCCCCCAAGAGTCACACCATGAGCATTGTCCAAACCTTTTTTAAACTCTGTCAGCCTTGGTGCTGTGACCACTTCCCTGGGGAGCTGTTCCAGTGCCCAACCACCCTCTGGGTGAAGAACTTTTTTGTGATATCCAACCTAAACCTTCCCTAGCTCTGCTTCCTTAAGTCCTGTCACTGATCCCGAGAGTGAAGAGACCAGTGCCTGCCCCTCTGCTTCCTCTCAGGAGGATGTTGAAGACCTCGGTGAGGTCTCCCCACAGTTTCCTCCAGGCTGAACAGACCAAGTGACCTCAGCCACTCCTCATATATCTTCCCCTCCAGACCCTTCATGATGCTCTCTAATGGCTTAGTGTCTTACATTGTGGTGCCCAAATCTGCCCCCAGCACTCGAGGTGAGGTGCCCCAGTGCAGAGCAGAGCAGGACAATCCCCTCCCTTGCCTGGCTGGCAATGCTGGGCATGATGCTCCCAAGGACACGAGCATCAATGGTTTCCCTGACATTATAATACAGTTATAACACTGTTTTCCCCCAGAAAAACCACCACCCAAACAAACACCCAACTTTGGCAGAAGATATTTAGGAGACACCTTTCAAGTTCTGGACATAATCACTGAGGAACTCTAGGAAACTAACTTCCTTCCCAACTTTTTTTTCCCTTGATTGCAGTTTCCATTTTTCTGCTGCAGTAAATACGGTGAAGGAAGCTCTCTTGATTCAGTTGTTACTGACATTAAACACTCCCTTTGCAAAAGCTTTACACTTATGATTCCTTATTCAAGTATTAATTGGTTTCCCTTTGAGTTTATTTCAATATACAGTAGTATTGAAGATAATCTCCCCTCAGTTAGCAGCAGGGGTGACTGCAGTTGGTACCTGGGCTGTTGGCCAGTCATGTCCCAGTGATGGGGTTATCTGTCTGTAATGCATTACTGCAATACTGAGTGTCCCCCAAGTATTTGGCAGCTTTTGATGCAAAACAAATCTCAGTCTATTTCAAATAGAGCAGACTTCAGTTAGGCTTTGTTTTTAGAAATATTAGAAAATGATTGTATAACTGTTCTCTTCACTGAGGGCTGACTCTTAAGGTTCTGGTTGCCTTCTCAGGCCTCTGCTGCATCAGTGAGACCTGACAGTGATAGCTGGTACTGAAAGGCTGCCAGCGAAAATGTTCAGTCAGTAGTTAAACCCTACTGTTGGCTGACACATTTTGTCAACAGTTGTATGTTTTTCTTTTATGCTTTACAACTTGAGTTATAATTTAGTTGTGTGTCTCGTGTAGTTTATTTTTTTCCCCAAGTCTACATGTAGTTTTCTGGCATAGGAAACTGCCATGTTTTTATAAAAGAACTCAGTGAGTTCAATTATTGGTTAAAATTGTTGGTTATATTCAGTGTTGAAAACCTGAACCTTAGCAGGGGGCTCATATTCTTTAGCATGGTGCAAAAGATAGCTCTAAGTAAATCATAATGACATAATCTATGTTGCTAATTACTGTTTGCTCACAAGAGTCATGAAGCTGCAGTCGGGATCAGTTTTTCACTGCAAACACAGCCAAAAACTGTAGCCTAAACCAAAAGCATCTGCAGCAGGTGATGTGGAATTAAAAAGGAAAGGCAATTATGGAATAACACAGTATTAATTAAAAAAAAAAAAGTTTGGTGTTTCCAGGTTCCTCACTGCATCTTTTAGGAATAGTTCTTAACAGAATTTTACTGAAGTATCCCTGACTCTAACTGATGTGATGATTTGTTTTTCATTGTCAGTTTAGCATGGTATGTGGTAGTTGATTGCAAAGAGACTATGAGGTGAAATTATGGCCACCTTGGTGTGATGGTGGAGATCTGGAAGGCCTTCAATCCAGCTGGTTAAATCTCCACTGTTGTACGTAAAAGCAGGGTCTCAGTGGACACAGGTAGGCCCTCTCTTCCCCACAGAAACTGGGAAAGCTTGGAGCTGCTGCATTCCCATTATTTTCATCAGAGTGGGTGTGGAATGCTGGTGGATGGGGAAGTATTTGTGGAGCCACATGTAGGTCTGGTCATGCCTTTGTTGGAGCAGCGGGGGGGCTGGGGACAGGAGTGGCCGAGTGCAGTGACAGAGGGACTCCATTGCCAGGCGTTAATCCTTGGTCTGCACAGATCGTTCAGCCACCCTTAATGAACTGACCTTGTGTGACACTGCGATCCTTTCATGCTGTAGGTGAGGAAGCTATGGAGAAGTTCAAGAGGTTGAAAAATGAAGGGAATGATTTTGTAAAAATGGGGGAATATGAAGAAGCTGCAAATAAATACAGTGAGTGCATGAAGTTAAATACTGAGGAATGTACTGTCTACACTAACAGGTAAAGATCCAAAAGCTAATACTGCTTTGTGGGGGAACAGTAGTTATATTTTCTCATTTCAAACAGAGATTTTGCATCCCATCACTCATTGTTGTGAAAAAGAGATTTTTTTTCCTACTTGGTAAGTGTTTGGATTTCTTGTAAAAACATTTTTCAAGGGGAGCAAGTATTAATGTCACTGATACATATGTTAAAGTCTTCTATATAAACAGAGTAAGCAATAGTGGAAGTTAGAATTAGCATAGCATTTTGCAGCATTTTGGAGATATTTTTTAAGAATACTGGTATGATTTTAATTAAAAACTTAACATACAGTAGCAATATCTCAGATATATGAAGAGTAATAATTCAGAGAATTATTCTGAGAAAATAAAAGTAAGAACACAGTCATACGTCAGCATTATTTTAAAGGTTGACCTAATTCAGCAGTATAATTCTTTATGCCGTAATCTTATCAGCTTCTACAAACTAAGAAGGATTTGATTAGACCAGTACTTGAATAGGAGAGTTCCAAGTAATAATGAGGTACAGACAGAAGTGTTGTTTGTTTAATCCAGAGCACTTTTTTACCCCAAATGGCTGTATAAAATCTGTATTATATTAACCACTATACTATTGTATTGTACTCACATAGGCTCTGCTTTTAAAATATTTGCATATCTGCTTAACTTCAAGTATTAGTCATACATGAATTTGGACTTTTATTGCAGGAATTGGTCTTCTCTAAATCCATCCAGTGATGTTCTTGATAGTTAATGGTTTTATGTACTTCAAAAAAAATCACATTGAGACTGAATGGTTTGAAGTATTGTAATTAACATTTGCAGGTCAAAAGATGTTGGCACTGCAGCACTGTAGAATTTACTTATATTGCAGTATATTCTGTTTCTCTGTGTTAGAGCTCTCTGTTACTTGAAACTGTATAAATACGAAGAGGCTAAGCAGGATTGTGATCATGTTCTTCAGATAGAAGATTCTAATGTTAAAGCTTTTTATAGAAGAGCACTAGCGTACAAAGGATTACAGGTGAGGAAAAGGAACATGGCAGGTATTCTTAAGCACTTCTAAACTTGCTTATCCTCTTCAAAGGCAATGAGTTAGTTGCTGTTAATGGGTGAATACAAACAAAGTACTCAGTGTGATGGTTTATTACTTTCTAGAGCATTAGGCATACATAAAAGATGACATAAATATTTTTGCTGCTTGTTGATGTAATAATTAGAGAAAATGCAAGAATATTGCAATAAATGAGGTTTGACTGGAGATTGGTTAAGCGAGTTTCAGATCTGTTCTAATGTTCTAGTATTCTCCTTCTGGGTATCCCGGTCTGTTTTGTCTGTCAGGGAGTTTACTATAACTTCACTGATGACACATGGATTCTCTCCAAGTGTGTCTTCATCTGTCCAAACTCAAATCTCTGGCTGTCTTGGCATCTGCTCATGTTTTAAGTGTCATATTAAACCAGGGGTTTAATTATCGTTGTTTTCTCTTTCTGTTCCCCAAATGCATTACAACCTTTTGTCAGTACTGTACTTTGTCACTTCGTGGCAGTGTCAGTACTCAGCGTTTTCCTTTCCATCTGCATGGTGGTGGTGTCTCTACAGTGCTCATCTTACGTCCAGTTTTTAGAGTATCCTTTTACCTGATCATCATAAATGCAGACACATTGTTCATATCCATCCTGAATGTGACTTCAGATCTCATGTTCCACCACTTGAACCATGTTGTTCTGTTTGTCCCTCCCTCTGGTGATCTTCAGTGATGTTAAGTTAGCCTTTACACTCCATAATCCTCCCTCAGCAATCCTTGCTCTACCATCAGCTCTTACTTGGTATTGAATTATCAGCTTCCTGATTTTGTAGGCTCATTATGGCAGCTCTTTTCATCTGCTTTGTGTAAATTTACTAGTGTCTCTAAACCAGGCATCTGAAGTGCTATCTTCTGTGTTGCAGGAGTGGACTGGAGGTCCACCAAGTTTCAACATTGTCCTTCAAATGAATGGACACTTACTCAGACCTCTATTATGTTTGATGCCTTAACAAAAAATTGCTGGATGGTGTCCCAGCTTACAAATCACCCGAGAACCTGATTGTGCTTAGCAGCATACCAGCCTATTCTAATCCCATGTTATAATTCCAAATGCAAGTCCTAAGAAAGTAATACATTTGTTCCTCTGTTGCGGTAGCTGTGAAATTTTGAAAGTGTGAGAAGTCCTAATTTTGTGTAATGTTTTTTCTGTAACTGTAGCTAAGCTACCTGGTATTAATCATCTCCAACCTTATGTTGTTAAACTTGATAAAACATCAGCATTAATATGACTATATAGTCATTCTACCAGACAGAAAGAAGGGGTATTACACACTCATGAAGAAGGTCAAGAATTGGAGAATAACTCCTGCTTTTTTGCATATCCTAGAAAAAATGTGCTATTTTTGTATTACTGAAGACAACCTGAAACATTATGTTGATGAACTCCTTCAGAATAGTCTGAGCTGGGGACTCCCAAAATGTTCTGCTGTGGTTGGGTTTAGTGCCTTCATTATTGCTAATTTCAGAGATGAAAATGATAGGTAAAATCAGAGAAAATTAGAAAAATTATCTGAAATTGACAAATTACTGTAATGAAGAATTGTATGAGCTAAAGGCATATAGTGTGGCAAAGACCTAGCTATGGTGGGAAGTGTTATTTATATGTAACTAGACACACATTTAACAACAAAAGCTGCAGTGGAATTTAATGTAGTAAATCAGGGAGTTTTTTACAGATTTACCAGGATGTAGTTAAGGAAAGATCAGGAAAAAATATTAGTGAGATGTGTTAGGCCTGTGACACAGTACACAAGACCCCAGACAGCATCTCCTGCAGCTGCTAGTCCACTCTTGCTTGGGGTACAGTCATCTTTATGATTTTTGTTGGGCAGGCTGCAGTTTTACATTCAGTAGAGTTGGTTGCTGCCCCTTGTTACTGTTTCCAGAAATCTGTTCCAGAATCTGATTTCTCTATAGTTGTGAATCCTCACATCTGTAATTCAGATGATTTAGATGAATTACTAATGGATTTGTGATGAAAGCAACCTGACCCCTTGGTGTATTCCTTTGTTAGGGGGTACATAATTCTCATTCTCTTACTCTTCCTTCATGACCTAGCAGGCTTCAGTTCACTACTGATGTCCTGCAGCCTCTCTGCACCCTGAATGCTGACCACTGGTATTGAACAAAATGTGGGAAAGAGTTTGAGTGACTGGAACACTGGCTCCTCTGTAACAGTTGTGGTGCTGAGGAAGTACCTCAGGTGGTACCTAAGGAGTCTTTTTTCCATGTGTAGTGGTTATCACATTCGCCGAATTTTCATTTTAGTGGAATAGGATCAAAAGAAAAGGCAAAACAGGTTCAACTTAAAAATAGAAACAGATTTATTAACATACTAAAGGGCAAAAAAGTAAAGTAAAAGCATTAAACAAATTACAAGACTGATTATTAAGGAACTGTCCTAATGCCACTCAGTCACTGTGTTTGTCCTAATCTTGTTTAGCCCAGAGGTCATAACATAATCCCAGTCTTCTCCAGTATTAGCAAAATTTCACTGTAAGAGATGGTCTATTGGATTGAAGCCCAGGAAGATCAGATATATCTTTAATCAAAGCTCAGTTTAATTTGCTTATTGGCAAAGCAAGTAAGCAAACTTGCTGGACTCACATTATGTTAATTGTGAAGCAGTGTTACACTATAACCAATTATGCTTAAAAGCAGCAAACTTCAATCATTTGCTTTCTAATACAGGGAATAGGTTTCTGAGAATAAATTATTTCATATTGCATATTTAGTTAGAAGTATTTAGTCATGGAGTATTAACTCATTCTCATTTCCTTTTTCCCTTCTGCTGAAATCACACTATCAGCATTTAGATTATTTTAGTCTACTTAGTGTCCAGATCCCAGTATTTTTACCTTTCTTACTTGTGAAGGACAGCATGGTACTTCAGATATATTTTTCTAGTGATGTGCTTATGAGAAAAATATTTTCTTCTGCTTACAGAATTATCAAGCCAGTGTTGATGATTTCAACAAGGTACTTCTAATAGATCCAAATGTTCTTGAAGCACAAAAGGAATTAGAGGAGGTAACCCAACTGCTTCACCTTGACAGCAGTGCTGGAGATGGCAGTCAGCAAACGCAAGGGAAGAAAATAACCATACAAGAGGTGGTATACCTGTTCATTTCTTAAAAGCAAACACAACAGAAGCCACACATATGAAGAGATAATACTAAGGCTTTTGTTTGCCCATCTTGAATCCATATTGTTGGGGGGATGGTGTTGCACATCATGTTGAGGGCATATTGGAGGATTTTTACATACAATGGAGCTTGGACTGCTGACAAGCATATTCAGAACTACAGCAGGAGGGGAATAGTCCATTTAAATGGCACTAAACTTGAGGATATGCTTCTTGTAAACAAAAGCTGCTTAAACTTTGAAATACATGTTTTACAGAGTGCAGCTGTGAAATACGAGTTTTGTTTTTGAATTCTGTGCTCCTTGGGCAGCCTCTGGGGCTGTGCTGGCAGAGGTCTGTGGTCAGCAGATGTGCTGGCTGCTCCTGTGCTGGTCTTAAAGTTATAGGTCTGAAAAATGAAATCCTACCCTAAAGAGCGAGGGTAAAACATCTGTAGGATCTTACAAAAGAAACACAGGATGTAATGTTTCTGGGTAGAATTAGGTGATGAAAGGATTTTCTCAGTCATCTGATATTTTTGGATTGTAGCTTTGCTGGTTGTTTAAGAATTCTTTCTCCCTTTTTCATTTAAAATTGTATAGTTAAAACACATAGTTACAGTCTGTACAGTGATACTGTAATTTGATAATGTAATTTCAGAATGTGGTATAATGGAAGCTGCAGTTTTTAATATCGGAAAAAAAAATGTTCTTGAAGGATTTAATGTTGTCACCAGCTCATGGGATTTTATGTAACCAGCATAAGCTGGTATAGTGTTAGTTAAGCTCTGAGTTGCAACAAACAAAGGGACCTGGAAAGTGTTTAGAGGAGGTTTGGGACATGACCACGTAGATAGAGACCAGCTAACTACATTGCTGGCACTGGTAATTTTTCTAGGGTGATGCAGGAAGCATTTATGTTTGCTGTTTTAATTACAACTGCCCCTGTGGAGAGGTTCCCCTGTCTTAGCTGCTGTGTAGTACAAGATAGTTCAAGGAAAACAGACTGCAAAGAAAAACAAAATTAGAAAAATAATTTATCATCATTATTCCGTGTTAATCAAGCTATAATTATATAAAAGGTTTCTCCCTTGATTTTAAGGATTGTTGAAAAATAGAACAAAATGTCTGTAAGCCAAATGCAGTTTTTTCCAAAAATTACTAATCCCCTGTTCTATGCAATACAGTATCTTCATACTTTTCAAGGGACTTTGGCACTGAGAGACCCTGTTCAGCAAGTTTTAGTCAGGTTATACTAATTTCACAACTCTTGATGGCTTGAAATAGATTTTTGCAAATGTTGTTGGCCCCACAGTTAATTTTTAGTGCCTGATTCATGAAACTTGATAGAGGCTGCAGTCTCAGGAAAAGTTAAGTGGATAGTGAGGCAGTTTATCCATGCTGAGCTTTCTCTTTGCAAAGCTAGACTCCAAACAACAACTTGATCTAGCTGCCCTGTGCCTGTACTGCCCTGGGTGTCTGCTGCCTCGACTGCATTGTCCCTGTCTTCTGGAACTTCACATTTAATACACGTGTAGAGTCCTCCTTTCTCGCAGTGCTCTCCAGGGGTGATTCCACAGTGCAGCGCCAAGCAGTGAAAAGGAGGTGTAAAAAACACACTTAAGACTGTGAGCCCTTGAAGGTGAATTAGAGAGCTGCTGTTCTAGGGCAGTAGGATGTGGAAGAATATGGGTGCCTTTCTTTTATGAAGAGCAGACTGCCAGCTTTAATCCAGTGATATGATGGATAAATGCAGTTTACGAAGCTTCAGGTTATCTCTGTGTCCACATTAAGTGATCTGTTGCCACTTTGTTTGTGCAGGTGACTGAACCTGAACAGGAAGGGAGGCAGTTTGCTGCAGGAGAAGATGCTGAGACTGCCCATGTTCCAAAGCGAGTGCTACGGAGCTCCCCTGAGAAACTCCGTGTTTCAGAACCATCCAACGCTTATGACTTCGGTCAGAGTATAAACGCAGTGAATGCCACTAAGGATAAAGCTGCTTGTGCAGATCTTTTGACAGTTACTGATCCAAAAACAGTGCCAGTGCTGCTAAGTAACAAACTTGAAGGAGAAATCCTTCTGATTTTTATCCAGTCATTGGAACACTATGTAGCTGGAAAAGATCCTGGCCTTGCATACCAGCACCTTTTCTACTTAAGCAAAGCAGAAAGATTTAAGGTAAGAACATAGACTGATTTAATGTGTACTTAAAATTACAAGGAAATCTAAAGGAAGTTTTCATATCTTAAAAGGAAAAAACACTGTCTTTTGTATCTCTGTCAGATATTACGATTTTCAGTCAACCTGTGCTGATTATAAAATAATTTGGGTTTTTTTTTCAGGTGGTGCTGGCCCTTCTTAGCAAAAATGAAAAAGAAGAGGTACAGCAACTGTTTGACTTACTTTCAGAAAGCCAGAGTGATCAGTACTCATTGGAAGATCTTGAGAGCCTTAAAAAAGTTTATGAACTTTAGGAAGTTAAGAGTTTATTGGCTGCATGCATATATAGTTCATGTTAGAAGATGAGTGAACGAACTCTGCAGACTTGCCTGGGTTCAAGTGGGTCTTTACCTGGACTGCTGGAATTTTATTTTGTTTTGACAGAATATGCACATTTAAAACTTGCTGCTCTTTTCTTCTTGTTGTATACATCTCTAGAATTTAATGCCCATCTGTGTTGAGAAACAGAGTTCATTTCATTTGGCATACTGATTTTATTTAGACTCAAAAAAATATATTATATATGCAAAGTGAAATACCTTGATGGTACAATAGGCAAATACACTTTTCGTCATCACTTGTTACATCATTTTACGAGTTCTATGTTCTTGTGATAAAGAAGTTAAATTTTTCAGATACCCTGATGCCTTCTTTGCACAGGTGATATAAATGTATATCCGACTCACTTAGCACTGCAGAAATATCATTAAGAATGTTGTTCTAATGAAAATTTTTCTCAGGTGTATATTAATTAAAAAAGTTTTTTTCTTGAAAAGCACAATTATGGCTTCTTTTCTGGTTCAGTACACTTTAGGCTTGCAATTCTGACATACGGATTATGATTTTCAGCTTGGAGTGCCAAGAATGAGGGATTTAATTCCTAAAGCATCATCAGTACAACTGATTATTTAGCAATTAGCAGATTTTCACTATGTGTGTGTGTGACGACCTCAGATTAAGGCAGACCCTAAACTTTGGCTGATTGAGGAGGTAAAACACCAGCATTGCCTGCAGTCATTTTGGTGATGGTCCTGCCACATTCCAGTTTCATTGAGATTGGTTACTTTTTTTACAGCGTTTGGGAGGGCCTGACCGACAGGGAGAACAGTTTCTAAAGACACAGAACTTATTACAAAATGGAATCAAACACATGCAAGGGACTGTACTGCTGGTTTAGCCTGAACAGAGCTCAAGCTAAGGGCACCAGTCTTCAGAACTGCAGGGGCAGCATTAGACCATGGCGAGGCATTTTGGGAGCAGGGAGTGCAGAATGGAATGTGTTTGGGTGTGGACTTCACCATGTGTTTGACAGGCCAGGGCTGCCCAAGTCTGTTCCTCTTCCCTTGTTCTGGGAAACTGCGGGAGAAATCTCTGCAGCCCCCAAGAGCTGCAGCTGAACAGCAAATGTGGGGTCACCTGTCCAAGACAATGTCCTTGGCCAGGTGAGGCCGAGTGGCCTCTGCACAGAGGCAGCCACAGCATCCCAGGTGTGGCCCTGGAGCAGCTGCAGTGTAAGAGTAGCTCCTTGCTCACCGTGGGACCTGCTGCTAAACATATTTTGTGTCCTGTCTGTGTAATGGGCAGGAGAAACCATGGAGCTGAATTACTGCTTTCCTCACTGCTGGGCCAGGAGCTCGTCTCTCCCTGGGCAGTCCCCATCCCTGACACTCCTGGTCTAATTTTCCCCTCCTATTTTTGAACCCTCCCATATTTTAATAAATCTTGTATCAGCTCTGTGCTTCGCCTTTATTTATGCTGCTTTTTTGTTTCCCTCTGCCCTCCACAATCTCTTGTGCAGCTTTGGCTGCTCTGCCAGGCCCAGGTAGGAATGTAGCTGCCCCCACAGCACTGCAGTGCATGGCCTCAGTGTGACCCAGAAACAACAGAAGGGACACAAGGGAGGAGCAAGAGCACCCCCAATGTCTTACCTGGCCTTGTGGCAGGGAGACCCCAGTCCCAGGATGGCGTTTGGCTCTTGCCTTGTCACTCATCCCCTCAGTGTCATCATCCACCTCTGTAAAAACAACGAAACCCAACAGCAGGATAAAAGGAGGAGAGCCCTGGTTCTGCAGGTGATGGGAGCAGGAGACTGACTGTGACCCTGCAGTGGCAATAGTACAGCCAGTCACACACACAGATGTGTCCTGTACAGCCAGGCTGCCCAGGCCTGCAGAGACCCAGCTGCTTCTGGACACCTCTCTGGTTTTCACATAAGAGATGATAGCAAGATTCTTTCTGTACCCATTAAAAATGCAGTCAGTGGCCAAGGAATAGCATAGGAACAGGGGGTCACACTGTTGTTATTTTGGTCCTTTCAAAGTATTTTTGACATTTTTTGAGAGGCCAGCTCCAGGCTTACCTTACAGGTGCTACCAGGGCTGAGTGTCAGCATGGCAGGGTTCTTTTCTGGCCAGAAAATCAACATACCTCAGGGCCACCACTCTCCCCACTCTCCCTGCATAGGGGTGCAGGCAGTGGTGAGAGCCCAGTTACTGGCAAACCACACTCCTTGCCCTGATGTGGGATGTATTTCCATTCATCAGAACCTGCTCTGCTTTACATAATCCAGTTGCACAAATAAAGGGCTACTCCTGTAGCTGCTGGGCCTTTCAGAAGATTTAGATTTGTTCATTACAATGAACAAAATAACACAATATTGAACAGCAGAGAACAAAACTTCTTCCCTGCTGTTAATCTAAGATTTATGACCCAAGTCAGTTTAACTGCTCAGCAACTGTGAGGCAGTGCTGTTTTCTTGCAACCCTGTGCCACTTCTCAGTTGGTCCTTCCTAGATGCCAGCCTCAAAAACACAGTCAGTGACATGAGCGTGGTTTTTCTTATAAGCAGGAGGGATTATGAGAGGATGAAGTGCCCCTCACATGGAATGCTGTGCTCAGAAATGTCTTGAGAATGCAGCCTGGGAGTAAAGGGAAGCTCGAGCCCACACAACCCCATCAGCATGGGTCCGGTGCCTAAACACAACCACTCCAGTTTAGGCTGCTGAGAATTTTATTGCCCTTATTGTGGAGATGGAATCAAAAATAGTCCCTTCGTAAAGCCAGCTCACCAGAATCTGGTGCAAGGAGAGCTGTACCTGGCAGCTTGCTGGGTTTGCCCCCCAAAATGCTTCCTGCTGGTCCCTGTGTGCTGGCAGCTGCTGAGACAGTCACATCTCAGAGACACTCAGTTACCTGGCCTGGCACACCAGCAAGGTGTGACAGCAGATTCATCTCCAGAGCCAGCTGCGCAGACCTGGGGCTGTGTTCAGCACCGTTCAGTGTCACCCATGGGGCTGTGGATCAAATGCCTCCTTTTCCTCCAGACCAGCTTTGATTACCAAGTACCCCACAGCCACTTCTGTCTCTCCTATGCTTTAGGACCGAAGGTAACAAACACATTGTCACCAGCCTGGGACCATCATCAGGCCTGGGGGTACTTCAGTCCTCGTGGGGAAACCATTTTGCTCCCTCAGCAACACCACATTATTCCATCTAGGAAGACCAGTGTGTCACCCTTGGGACTGGCAAGAACAGTCAAGGTGGTAACTGCTCTTCAGATCTTTGTCATTTCAGAAAGTCATTCTAAATAAACCTCAACACCATTCTAAAGTTTCTGTTCAAGAGTGCCACAGTTTCACCTGAATTAGAATATTAATGGGTTTTAAGTCACCAACTCTAGTATTTTTCAGCCTTCTGCTTGATTATCATTAAAATGCATTATTATCCGTGAGAGTGGTGGTATTACTGACTAGGCAACTATTTAAAAATCAGTTTGAATGACTGGAAGACAAGTCAGTCAAAAAGACTTTATGCAACAGTAAAAAGTAACTAGCTCATACATGCAAAATTTTATGACACAGATTGAATGAAAGGATGGATGTACAAGCCTGGATGCTTCACTACAAAAAATACATGTAAACATAATGAAGAAAGCTTTTATGATGGCTTTTATCAAATGTTTTAACTATTTCAAATAGTCTCAGATATTTAAATAAATTTCCTCAAGATCCACAACCTGACATGAATTTGTCAAACTGGTGAGGAACTATGAAAAAAATTTCTGAAAAAGAACCACCATGTTGGGAGATCAGATGTAAACTCGATCTTTCCAGTTATTTATTTCAGTGAAAAAAAAAAATGTATTGAATTCTTACAGAAGACCTGTAAATAAGAGAAGCATCTTCTGCATTAGTGTATTAATGGAAGTGTGTATCTCATTTTTTTACAGACTCAAAATTTGGTGCTACATTAAACATACTGGTGCTGTTAAAGACTGCCTCACATATGAAGTATTACCACTGAATTGAAAAATGTTACAAAATTATCAGCAAAGCAGTTTTCTGCTAAAAACTTAATGTTACCTCTTTAAGTGATGTATAAAATTACCAGATGATTTTGGAATGACTGAAAATAATGGTATTATTTGATAAAATTTACTTGCAAGAGTAAACCATTATTTCCAATTACCTGCAAAGCAAAATTGAGGTCCTGCAAAATTAAGAGGTAGGTTTAAGCTTGCTGAAATAGCTCTTCCATTTGAGAGAAGTAAAACTTGCATATGGGTTTGGGATGAGGCCATCCAGCTTGGGCTTCTGCAATGCCTCCCCATCAGTTTTAGTTTCTCACTTCCCTGGCCTCTCATGATGCAGGTGAGAAAATGAGCCTCAGGAACAAGCAGTTCAGCTCAGCAAAGAACACCAGGTGTTACCCAGAACTCCACCAAGTTGTGGTGTTTTAGAAACAACTCCTGCAGGCAATGTGAACTGAGAAGAGCATCACTTTAGATGGAGAAAATAGAGTTTGAATTTAGTCAGCAATCTGGGTGCAGTTTTGTTTAAAAGAGCTCCTGCCAGAATTGCATCCCTCCCACAAAACCATTTACTGTCCTGCCTGCCAGACAGGCAGCTCAGATTTCTTTTCATCTTAGAGAAGGCTGAAATCTTGTACAAAATGCAACTGACTTTAGATCTTCCATTTCCAAGAATCTGAGCATTCAACTTCCAAAGCACACCTAATCAAATAAAAATACTTAGAAGCAGCAAGACATAAGAGCAGTCAGCACCTTACAGGAAAAAAGGCTCCCAGGGAACATACACATTTGCTTAAGGCTGATCAGCACATTAAACAACAGACCACTAGAAGTCAGTATTTAGACATTTATTTCAGATATGCAGTTTACACGCATATTACTGAGCAAAACGGAATTGCAAATATACAAATACTGTAACAAGCATTACCAAATAACATAACTGGCACTAGTGTTATAAGCTATTACTGAAACTGGTGAGGATAAGTCATGGAAGAGGACTGTAGCTTATGGCATTCTTTTCATCCAATCGAACTTCCAGTAGCACCATAACGGCAATACATGAAACACAAGACAGAACATTGTTAACTGTTATTCTGAAATTCACAACTTTTTTTTCATTTTAGTGAATTACTCTGCAAAAAAATGTTAACAGTGCAGGCGCTTTGGCCAACTTCAGCTTGTGTTCAGCTGTACATCTTCCATACGCAAAAGAAAAAGAAAAAAGCCAGCACATTTGGAACCCATCTTTGCACTTGGGCAGTCATTGCACTGCACTTAAGATTCTGGGACTGAAGACAGGCATGTCTTGCAAAGAGATGTCATGTCCACTAAAGCCTGAGTGAGTCTTTGGTAGGCCAATACCTCATTATTATATCTACGACAGTCATTTTATTCACTAGGATTTTCTTGTGTGATCCAAGGTGGCCAAAGAGGACATTCTGGAAAACATTACAGTAAAATCCTCAAACGACCAGGCACTTCAAACCCAGTCTTTCCCAAAGGCACCAAGAATGGACGGGGCACCAATTTTCCCCCTAATGAAAGGTGACTGCATCTGCTTTTCTACAATGCTTAGAAATCACTGGATTGTTATTTTACAGTTTTTGTACACTATATAGTAGCCTTATCTGCTGCACAGTTGGTTGCATGAATGAATAGGTAACCCCACTGTTCTACACAGGTGATGTCTCCATTCCACCATATATGAAGTACCAATTTCTTGTTTTGAAATTATGTAAAAGCTATAACCCTGCTCAAAGTGTACACACATACAAACACTTCTGACACAGGCTACATCCATCTGAAGATATGCAATTCATTCTACATGCATTCTAAACACAGTGGGTCCAGTTATGAAGCAAAATTATTCTGAGTATTCACTGTTGAAGTATGTTTGTATAGGTCTCTGCAGGTCTTTGCTTCCCTTAAATTTACGAGTTCACACAAGAATGGTTTTAAGTCACTAATGCTCAGCTAACACCCTTTATCCCAAACCCCATATTTTCCAAGTGAACAGTGCAGGACATATTATTCATTTCAGCATTTAACATATTAAGAATTTACCAATTTTTATCTAAATACACCAAGTATACGCTTTCAAGCAAAGTTGTGGCAAAAAATACAAAACATGGACGTATTTGTACTGCTGTAATGCACTTGGTTAAAGCCTTCATGTCTCTTCACACAGGTCGAAGATCCATAGGAAGTATTTTGCCTTAGCAGACAAGTATATAGAAAATGCAGTTGTATCAAAACCTTGCTTCCGCTGGTCACCTGAAACTTACGGAAGTCACACGTGATTCAACCAGCTTTGGCAGGGTTCTTTAGTGGCAAATACATTTTTGCAGCACTTACAGATTTAAATTTCAGTCTGAATAGCAGTGCTTAATTCCACAGCCTGTTGTGAATGGTTGTTGTTTGTTTCTTTCAGTGTTTCACCAACACCTAAATCTACATCTGCTGTAGACCCATTATTAATGCTTTCCTCAGCAATGTAACTCAGCTGCGGAACATCAGTGCTTGGGGCTGTTGGAACAGGCACAGGGATTCCACTCAGCTGTGGAGAGTTTTCCAAGCGATCGTTTTCCACCTCTGGGAGAACGCTGACTGTGGTAAAGCGAGTGTGATAGTCGCTGGAACCATGGCTACAGGAAGTTTTCATACTTTCCATGTCTGAGCAACTGAACTCAGAGAAATGGCTGGAGTGTGAATCTGCTACAGATGGAATACTGTCGCTCAGAGAGGGAGAGTCAAATTCGCTGGAGTTTGTGCTTTGCTGTTCCAACAGCTGAGCATCCATGTCCTCTCTCGTCTCATTAATTTTCGTGCTGCTCTTCTTTCTCAGCTTACCTTTGCACTTCTTGCCCGCCGTGCTGTCCTTGGACCACTTGGTGGCGCCGGCTTTGCCCTCGGGCGGGCCGGAGCAGCCGGCGAAGCCGCGCCCGGCAGCGCCGCCGTCCTCCGCGCTGCTGCTCCCGCTGTGGTGCCGGAACTTGGCGGGCTTGGATTCGATGTCCACCTGCACTTCCAGGCTGTTACCTTCCCTAGAACAGGGGAGAATGCCCGAGTGGGAAGTGGTCATCGGAGGGTGCAACAAACTTCTGCCGCTTTCCAACGTACACAGTGAAAGGGAGAGGGATGTATCTTGTAAGGAGAAATGTTTAACCAAATAAACGGCCCAAAGAAAAACACAGTCTGAACGACCGAATGCCTTACTGAGCTACAGCGATGGCATTCCTCTTTGGAAATAACCCGGGGAAAATGCAGTAAGCAGTCACATGTAATTCCATTTGTAACAAAATCTACAGTTTCAAAGTGTAATCTTGAATATAGAACAGCTGAGGCATGCTTAAAATACCCTTTAATAAGCAAGGCTTATAAATATTCTATTTTCACCGCACTTCTCTTACCTGTCCAAAGGGATGTAGGAGTTCAGAATGGATCCTGCCATTGCTTTGGTACTGGCATTGTCACTAACTGTTCCCAAGCTAACTGTGCCAGATTCTCCACTCAGACTGTATCGTTCTTTCTGCACATCTGCTTGTACTTCCAGTCTTGGAGAGAAAGAGAGAAAGTTGCATAAACTACCGCAACAGTTAAAGCACACTAGCTGAAAATTAGTGTCACCCTGTACACGGCAGTAAGTCAGTAATGAAGAGAGCTCCTGAGTCACTCCAGTACAAATGTGCTTATTTATGCTACTGACACGTTCTCCATTCCCACTGTCAAAAATTACTTTTCTGATTAAAACCGTGCAAACAAAAACACCTGAAAGCAAAACAAGATTAATTTATTGAATTAAATTAAATAACTTTTATTAACCAAAAGTTCTGGATTCTTTCCCTACTGAGATTTACAAGGACAACTTCCAGGTTCAACTACAGTCTTCAGATAGTACACTATAACTCTAAAAACAGTAAAAACAAGCAGAAGGGTACATAAATTCAAGACATGATAGTTCCCATGTATCCCCTGCTGCCAATTACTATTAATCAAATAAGAGGCAGAGAACTGTGTTCTGTACTCTGCTTTACATTGTATTGCTATCAACTGCAACAGGAATAATAGAAACCTGACCAATCTTAAGTTGGGCTCAGAGGTAAGCCAAAAATCAAATTACAAGCTTTTTTTCCAAATGCCTTGTTTATCTGTGTTCTGACAGTGAAACTGAAGTGTTTTATCTCTCAGCTCTTTAAAGAAGAGGGTATGTATTACCTCACTCAGCAGTCACAGCCTGATACACCTGTCCCAGCAGAGGGGAACTCTTGATACTACTATCCCACTCTCTTTATTCTATATAGCCTGGACTGCCACATTACTCAAAATAAGCAGTGTCGGCAGCTGATTTAAGGAGTAAATTCCATCCTGAACTGGAAGGAATTCTAATGCTAACAATGGAATATTAGCATTCCACATGCTAACAATCCTTTCTACACACTCCCTTTATCTTCAGGGTGAAGGAGAGCCAAAGGTCCAAATTCACAGCAGGCACTGAGCGTGGGACAAGAAGCCGCCACCTTGGCAAGGCCAGGTGTTCACCTGCCTCCCCTCCTGCCTCAGTCCACTTGGGAGTGCACACTCCACCCAGGTGTTCCGAAGGCACAGCCTGGTGCCTGCAGACTGAACGAGTCAGCAGTTCTGACTTTTGGGTGAGGTGCACCTGAGGGCAGAACCGCGTTAGGGATGAGCTGCCTCCCTCTGACTCCTGCTACAGGCAGCTCTGCTGAGAAACAGGAGAACAAGATCTCAGGCCCCACTCAGCGTAAACAATCAAGGTCTTTAGGACTGAGGTCAGACAGGATCTCTTGAAAATTAGTGAGTCTGTCAGGGATAAACTGTTTATCTCCCAGAGACAGTTCCTTTTAATAGGAACCAACATCAAAAAGCAAAAATGGGAAACCTGAGGACCGAGGAGGTGCCTCTGCCTACGTGCAGCGCAGGAGAGCGCAGGGCTGGGCAGTCCCCCACCTGTTAAAGCAGTTCACCATGGCACTCCCTGAGAGGCTGCCCGTGATGCTGGCCCCAGCCAGGGCCATGGTGCTGGCGGTCTCGCTCAGGTTGTCCCGGATGGCTCCGATCCTGTCCATGTGGCTGCCGCTGGCGCTCAGGCTGCCCGTCAGGCCCCCCACGCTCCCCTCGCCTATGCTGGGGTTGTGGCGCGCCTCTGCCACCGATGTGGTATCTGCACACAAACACACAAGGCTCCTCAGCTGTGAAAGCAGCACTCAGCTGTTTCTACAATGTGACCATGAAAGTGGTTTCTGAAATTGTGCTGAGAAGGAGGATTTATAAAACATATGGTCACAAAAAGAGAACTTTTTCAAAAATCCCCCCAAAAACACGAACAAGAAGAAATAATTTAAAAGGACACCTTTCTTGGAGCTGCTATAATGGCTATGCCTGACATCACATACTTAAGATCGCAAAAAAATTAACCATGGATAGGACAGGAAACATGGGTAAAAGGAATGCAGAGATACCCCATCACACAGGATAGTGCCATGTAATCAAAAAATTGAAGCATCGACCAGTCTTTAGTTGGCCCTATTAAAAATAAAAAATCCAACCAGCTTCCAAAACCCTGGATTCTGAAAGAGCAACATTAATGCTATGTTAAAACTTTTACCTATGGAGAAGACTTGAGTTTGGCTTTGATTAAAATGGGCAAGAAAACCTTTAATACTTGTAATACAGCCCATCATAAAGTGACACAGAGAAGCAATTATCATCTAAGAGGTGCAATTTCAGCAATGAGCAAAAGTGGCCCCAAATGCAAATAACTACTCTAGTATTCAAGATAGAAAATACGAGTCACAAAGCCCATATTTATAGAAAATGGAACACTTAACTTTCTTACCTACAGCTGCATTTGTTCCACCAACATTTATATCATTTTCATCATCAAATTCTATCCTGACACCTTTTCCATTGCCAGCTGACACACCACATCCTCCACTTCGGCAGAGGGAAATTGGAACAACTCCATACACATAAGCCAGCATAATAGGAACACCAATACCTACAGAGGGAAGTAGAGTCTTTCATTAAAAGTGACTTTTATTTTAGAGCCTTTCATAAAGGCAATTTCATTATCCAAGATTACTTTGTGTTTGATTAATATTACACATCAAAGAGATCAGGAGGGAGCAAAATTAAGAAATATAGGTAAATCACTAAGGTGAAATGACAGGAAAATACTTTCAGTAGGCAGAATGTCCTCTGTCAGCATTGGTAGGAAGTGAAGCTTAATGATTGATGAATTAATACTTTCCTGTGTCCATAACATCCTTTACAAACAAAATTAAAGTATTTAAAGATTCACAAAAGCTCCACTGGGGACTCCACTGTTCCGCCTGAGAGACAAAAATAGCAGAGATCTATTTCAAATGTTAATCAACTAAAAACGTTAGTACCTCTACTACTTTAATAAGGGGCTTCAATTTACAGTCACTTTGCTATCAATTTAATAGGACTTAACATAATTATTACTCTGGGATTTTTCAATGTAAGTTTCCTTAGAAGTAAACAATTCTGTGGAGTATGGTGGCAGGAATTAAGGGACACCAGCTAAAGGAACAGCAGACTAAAGCAGCTACACACACATCCATCCCACCACTTCAAGGGGATGATGGAAGTTAGCACTTTGGCACATTATTTAAATCATCCTATGGCTTTGCTGATGGAAGTATACAGAAGGTAAAAAAACCAGCAGATTGAAAAATGTCAAGTTGGCACATTCTGAAAAAGTCCAGAGAGAAGAAGACCCAATAGTAAGGCTCCTCAGCCTAATCTAAAAGAAGGGCTCCAATTATACAAAATCTCCTTCACTAGAAATCACTCATAGTCAAGGAGGAACTCCATATTCTCATGGTCATTATTTTGGAAACCACACAATGCCCTGAGACTGGAGGCCGTGTGTTAATGGCAATGGGACAAGAGCAAAACTCCACAAAATAAAACGCAACTACTTTCCCTGAAAAGCCACGTTTCATCTCTCTTCTGGAGTAAGAAACATCTTGAGAGAAATGAAGTAAGGCAGACCTATAAAAAATACAATTATAAGACTTTGTGTCCCACCACCTGTTTAGCAGGGATCTGACACCACAGCCACATGAGAACAAGGCAATGCAGACTGACACCAGTTTCGTGGCTGGCACATCCTCATTTGCACAGTGGCCCACCACTGATAGATAACAAGCAGTTTAAAGCCACAGCTTCCTGGCCAATTTGAACCATCATTGGCTCGAAGTGGCCACATCTTCCAGAGGTTACTCATGACTCTCTGAGCATTGCTTCTGGCACAAGGGGGAACACTGCAGACAAAACTGTGTGTACAGGGGGCTGATCCGGCTGGAAACTAAATGGTCGGTCATAATTGAGTCAGCTATCCACAGCAGCTTACTGTACAACTGTGAGGATGCCTGTGCTGCAATGGAAGCAGTGCCAGGCAAATCCCCTCCTTTCAAAAAACATCTGGGTTTACAGTGATCTTGAAATTACCTGGAAAGCTGAGACAACTATTTTGTAAGGAACAGCAAGATTTTCCTTAAATGCTGTCCTCAACAATCACTGTGATAAAGAGTGTGATGCAATCTGAACTGACTCCCAGAGCAAAACAAGTCGTTTCTCAACTACTGCAATGTTAAGTCTAAGAGACCATTTTTGTTCTGCATAGAAGAAAGTCTGATATGAAGTTATTAAAATCTGAATAGACTCTGTGGCAACAGTTTTTTCCTTGGTCATTTAAAAAACCTTTAAATACTTCAATTTTAAAAGCCAGATGTGACAATGTGGAAATTTCAATTTTCAAGATAAAAATTAGTTTTAATTCTTCAGGAAATGCTACATTAAAATCTGTGTTCTTGATTCTGCCCCAATGAATGCACAACCTCAGACACCATGTCTTGGTTCCTTCACCTATAGAAGGAAACTACAGCACTTCGCTGGGTTATTCATGAGTGTTTATAGCGTTCTGGTTGCAAGGTGCTACCAAGACACAAAATAGTAATATTTGCTTACCTACAGTTACTGCAGCTACAACTGGAGAAACAATTACAGATAAGGTTACACCACCTGCGATAGCCAAGTTTCGCTTGTGCTTTGAAATGTCTTTGCCTTCGTATCGATTGTGAATCTTGAAAGAAGAAAAGAAAGGGGGTTTAGAGTATTATCAAAATCGATAGTACGTTGCTGCAAGGATGGAAGAAGCAACATAGTTTGAAGCTGTACCCTGTTGTCTTCCAGAGAAACCACGTTCTATGCACTGATTTATTTCTTATCTCAAAGAATATAAAATTCATACATATCCTTATTTTAGGCAACCTCTTACAAGTAAGAAGTCCACCCATCCAGCGATTAAGCATTTACTCTCAGCCTCAAGTTTGAAGAGCTAAGTAATTGAAGCATTTTGTTTAATCATTACTCCAGCTTACATAGTTGGGAAAAGTAGACAACCTTCCAGGATAAACTTCCAGAATTGCCACATATGATCAAACTGACACATCTTATTCCCAGTTGTCTTCTCCCTCAACACTATGGAGTTGAAACTTTCACAGATTTACTATTGCTCCAGCACCCCTTCATGACCAGCTGTTGAGACAAGGAATGTTTCTGCAAACCTGAGTCTTAGCAGTGCTTCTGTTTACTGAGGAATCTGCTACCCAAACCTCTTACTGATGGTTCAAGTCTGCACTAACTCTGAAATGTGACTGCCTTAAACTTATCTGTCACAAACCTCACATGAACCTGAAAGGCCTTTAAAGATCACTGTTCTACAGCGATTTCCCACATTTGTGTGCTTCATTTACTCTCTCTAGGAATATGGTTTCTCAGAGGTATGCACTACATCTGTCATCATTCTTGGCTAAGATGTAATTACAAAGGAACAACAGATATCTTAATGGCTGTCACAAAGCCAACTTAATTGTCACTCCATCTAAGGAAGAGCACAAAAGATGAGCACACAAGAAGATAATGACAAAAAACAAGTGGCGTGTCATGCTTTCTAAATTATCATGGATTTGAATGCGGTACTTTCTAAAATATCATTTCAGTTAGAGACTTGCTCGGGTTGTTCTCATGTTGGAATAAACGAAGTCTTTGTTCAGGCAAGGAAAGGGCAGAGAAGGCACTGTGCTTTGTGCAAAGAGAATGCATTTACTTGCTCTGAGGTACATTATACAAAGAGAAATGCAGAGTGAGGGAGCACTTGAATACTGAACATGCCTATGGATTAAAAAGGAAAAATTGAACATGAACACTGTAACAGTATGAGTGTGTAAGAATTATAAACCCAAAAAGATTAGGTTTCATGGGGTCTGAGCAATTAGCAGGGTTGCCTAAGGCACTTAATTTTACTGTTATGAACAATTATAACTCCCAAAACAAAAGGCATAATACAACAAAGAGATATCCATAAAGGTTACTGGATTCCTTACACGCAAAGCAAAAAGAAAAAAAAAAGGGGGAAGGAAGATGATGCAGTTCGTCACATACACACAAACACACACTCACACTTTGATCAGAAGGCATGAACTAAAACACTAAAACTAAGTTTATTTAAAAGAACCTGACTCTATTATATAGTATTTCTACAAAGGCCAGGGATTGGGGGAGAAGGTTGACACCCCTCCCCATCCCATTGGTCAAGACATCTGTCCATCAGCTGTCCATATCTCTAAGAACAGGAATGAAAACTTTCCTTGAAATTACAATAACATTGGCCAGTGTTTGCAGACCAGAGCGTGAGAAAGAACCCCAAACATGAAACTGTGAAACAGAAGAGAAGGCTGAAAAAAATCAGGGCGACAGGAAGAGGTTAGAGAGTAGAAATTGATTTAAAACATCAAGATAGAAGGTCACACTGGTAGAAACTACTATGAAATAAGAAACTTCTGGATACTGAATAAAGAATAATGAAGAATAATAATAATAAAGAATAACCAATCAAGAACACTAGGCCAGAAGAGAGATTTCAATAAAAACAGAAACCTATTAGGTTACAAGATTTATATCTATAAAACCAGAACACCAGCACTTCCTCAAGGAAACTAATGAAGCACAAGCACAAACTCTTCCAATGCAAAGGACAGACAGAATGTTGAAAAAGAACAATAAAGCTTCCTTTACCAAAGCAGCAGCATTAAGAAAAGAGAAAGTAGGTCAGACTACTATGAATGGGTATAGAAGAACAGCATTGAGGGTGTTAGGCCAGAATCAGAAAGGTTGAACTAGAGGAGACAAAAAGCAAGGGATATCAAAGTCAAGGAGAAATTATTCTAGGAGTACAGTGCTAGTAAGAGGAAGACCAAACTGGATCAATTTGCTATTTAACAAAAATGAAAGAAAGCCAGCAGATGAAACTGGAGACCTGTTCCTATTTTCTTTTCCCTTCAGTTGTCATTGAAATTTAACTGTGAGCCAGACAACTGGTGACAAAGAAGTAAGATCTGCACAAATACAGCAGAGTGGAGCGTACTTCCATAAGCTGATCTGAAAGATATCTCAGCAGGCCAAATTTAAGAGTCATTAGTAGTAATTTTTGAAAATTATTAGTAGATGTCTGAAAAACAAAACAACCAGGAAAAATGGAAATGGTTAAATGGCAGGGATAATCTTAAAAATGGTACAAACCAACAAGTTGAGGAAGTAGAAGACCACTAAACTGAACTTTCTTTCCCTGAAAACTGGGACCTTGTAGACATCAAAGTAAACATAAGAAACAAGACGGTCACACTGATTTTTTTTTCCACGCAGAAATCATGCCAATTTAATTTTCTCCCATAACAAGATAACAGCCTTGAGGATGGGGAGAAACAGATGTCACTTAGTGACTAATTAAATTCTTACATTCTTGTATGACACACAAGCAGTTATAATGGTCCAGACTGAAAAAAAGGATGAGAGAAATCTATTAAGCTTCACATGAAACTACAGAAAACATGTGAATAGTCATTTTTTGTAACTACCCAAATTGAGACTCTTCACTCCATACTTCTTCCGAGAGATGTGCCTTGGATCCAAGAATATTGAACATTTTCATTAATGTGAAAGACAGAAGGAGAAGAATATGTGTGTTGAAATCCAAGCCAATACAATCTGGCATGAATGCATAATTCTGCAAGAATGCCAGAATTAACTCCAGTTGTGAGAAGCTCAAAAATGGTCTGAAATGACCAGATGCAGCTGAATGGCAATGAGTTCAACACTACCCATAGGAAGAAGCCAACTGCCTGAATTATCAGCATGTGGGAAAGGGTTTGTGTTTTAGAGTACACAAAATGAGAATAGCACGTTATTGAAGACAAGGTAACTGGTAGTTACTGGCACAGAATCACTCTCTCATTCAAGCAGTAATAAAGCTGCAGCTTCACTGCTGTATTCAAACTGGACAAAAAGGTGGCATGAACAACTACAAGGAAAATCCAGAAAAGGAGAATCAGAAACCTAAACAAGTGTTTTCTTGACAGGTCGTCAAGAAAAGCTGGAAGTGCTAGGTTTGTTAAGAACAGACCTAAAGCGTCACTAAATATGTAAAGGTATATTGCAAAACAAAAGGATTCTCTGCATCAGCTAAAGAATAGGGCAGTAGGAATCCAACGTAAATTCTCGTCTAATACCAATGTTGAAAACAGTAAGTTTTTCTAAGGAAACCAAGCTTGAAGGGCCTGTGGGATCTCCATCATCAGATGTTTTGAAGTGTGAATATTTGACAAGGGGTCACAGAGAAATGACCACTAAGCACTGGGGTACAACAGAAACTCTCATGAGGCTGCCCTCACAGACTTATGCTCTGAGACATTAATACATGAAAGTTCTCTGTGATGGGGGCCTATTCCAAAATATAATGAGAAAAGCTAATCATGTAAATGTAATTTGAAACAGGTAACTGCTACCTTCTTCCTCTCCTCACTTAAGAGGTTTCACTGACTGTATGGGATTAAGCCATAACAGCATAAAAGGGTCAAACCCCAACTGTAGCAGAAACTAGGGTACTTGCTAGAAAGAAAAACATTGAATAAATACAGCAGGAAAGCTGCACCCCTGAACATTTTGTCTAGCAGACACACTCCCCCTTCCCTCCCCAGTAAATGCAGAATTATGAGCCTGTGCCAGTCACTGCGAGAATTGAAGCTGATAAAAGCAGAAAAACAAATCTTCCAAGCCATAATTTCCAAAAGTCCATTTCCAAAAGATCTAGATAACTTACTACTATATCCTAAATGGCTTCTAAAAGTTAGTTGATTACTTTATAGTAAAAACTATTATATTTTTTAAAAGGAAATATATCAACTGCCTCCTGATTAACATGAGCATTTCTAGTGCCTTCAACAAGCTGTCAAGTATAAATACTTAAATATGTGTATGCACAAACCTGAACTAGCACAATTTCATACTAAAATTCTGGTAACTATCTACTTTTAGGAAAAAAAACCTGCTTTCTGTCTTCCTTGTGCTCTAAAGATTGTTTAATTCCAAGGGACAGAAGGGGACCAGAGATTAAAACCAGAGCCATTTTGAAAAAGCATGCAGGAGTTTTCATGGCAGGATGTGGAAACTGGTAACTGTTCAGTGTTTTGCTTTGCATGTTCTAAGAGAATCCAGATTCTTAAAAAAACACCCATTTTCATTCCTGTACAACTGACATGAATATCTTAAACAAAGCAGGCGCTGGTTGGTTGGTTTGGTTTTTTGGAGATTGGTTATTTTGTTTTGGGGTTTTTTTTAGAGTCCAGTTAAGATACCCAACTATCACCCAAGCCATATAACGGAAGGTAAAACCTGAAGCATGTTGTGAGTTGAAGCAGTTTTTACCTTACGCCCCACATACACAGGAATTCCAATAATCATAGCGGGAATAGCAATGCCAGCTATTAAGGCAATTCCTACAGGAGCTCCAACAAGTGTCCCTAGTTGCCACAGGATTTTCTTCTTACGGCTCCACGGTTTCTTTCCCCAAAATGTGCAACCTGATGGGCTAATAGAGAGAAATAAGAAAGCTGTAAAAGAACTGTAAAAAAATCAACTTAGCTATACTGAACATTTCTCTAGTTACAAAATTAGTGTCCTTAGGTTCAAGTTACAGATGCAACACATCAGCAGTTATTTCCTCAGATTTTTTTCTGTCTTGAGAGTATATTTTGCAATGTAATAAGAAGCATATTGCTACACACCAATCTTCTTGGTTCACAGTAATGTGTATGATCAGAACTTCTGTATTGCCTAATACAAAGACAATACAGCTGTATTAAGACGTCAGTAAAAAGAGGGTGTGTTAATCCAAAATACTTGACTTGTACTAAGAACATATAACATGCATAAAATTCACAAAATATTTTAAAATAAAAATAATAAAGCACTAATTTAAATACACGTAATGAAAACTGACTTAATTCTCAGATACGAATACTTCAACTGTGATTCTCCACTCCAAAAGGAAGAAAGCCTGACTTACAGCACTTGGGAATCTCCTTCTAAATACTTTAGAAAACAAATTACCCACCACACAGAATTTCTTTTTCTTAAATGTACCTTAAATAATGTAAATCTGAGATCTCTTTCATACATAGCCAACAGAATTCACAGCCACAGACAGCACAAGTCATATGATTGCAGCTTCCATCATTCATTTTTATTATATAAGCAGCACAGCGTGGGCATGGCTTTATGTCATCAGCTGTTTAAAAATGAATAGTAAAATTGCATCAGTTCCTTAGACAAGCAAATATAATCATAATGCAGACATACATTTGGGAAAACTGATTGAACCATTATCTGAAATAAGGTTGCTTTACAAATCTTCATTTGGCCATGACTTGGTATCAAATTAGCTTTTCCAAACCTTGGATCAAGCAAAACTAATGAAAACAAAGTGTATTAGACCACATTCAAGTAACTGAATAGTTAATACATACTCTCTGTTCAAGGATTTTCTAAGCTTCATGAAATATATATTAAGAGTCTGACATTAAATATGTATGCTAACACAGGACTGATAATAAGGTCTCTTTAAATATAATCCTCTTTTACATTTCACGCTGTTATGAATTTTATACTGGAATATTCAGTCTCCATTCTGTTAACATATCTTAAATCCATCTCCCCATTCACATTAATGTACTTCTTTGGTACTGCCAACCTCCTCTTGAGTCCTTTTCACAGCTCTACTTTATACTTACTCACTAAAAAAATATAGTGTCGCAGAAGAAAACTCTGGAGAATCTCCACGTTCCCAAGTCAAATGTGGAAAAATAAGGTTAAGTGACCAGCTCTGTCAAACAAGGGGGCATTGAGCAACAGTGAAATACACACACACCACAGCTGCGATCCTCACTCCTGTTTATTAGCACCTGCACTTCAGGACAAGCTATTTATTCACAGAAGCAGAAATACCTTGCTGCTCCTAGTGCAGAACTCCCAAGTTTACTGCCTCAGTGCTACTAGGTAGGACAAAGGGAAAGGAGAGCTCATACTTGATAGAAAGAATACATAAAGAGGTGCAGAACCAGCAGCAGAAAGTACCTCTACCAAGCCCAGTGCACAAGGAGGAAGCAGCTGAAAGGATTCACCAGCTGCTCCCACATGGGAGCACATGCACACCCAACAGGGCAGAAAGTAAAAGAGCCAAGTTCTTCAGCACGGGAAAGGCAGAGCTGCTGCTCTTCAGAATGCGAGGAATTGAAAGGGTAAGGAAAGGAGCTGGTGTGCTAATTTTTTTAGTTTACTTTCCAATTTATTTGAAAGCTAGAGCAAGATGCCAATTTCTAGAGCAAGATGGGATGCATTGTTAAAATAAGCCAGTGCAAACTGCATATCAGAGACTCTCAAGTCTGGGGCTGGACTGGAGAAAAACAGTTCTAACTACAAGGTGCAAGTGAGACTCTTGACCCCAAATATCTACCTTGCTCGTTCAGGCAGAGACAAAAGCTGCCAAATAAATCAGTTTGGTGTAATTTAGAGCCAGTTCTTATCAACACCAAACTGGAATCCTGATGTGCTAAACACTACTCTGAATAATTGATCCTCTGGTTTTTTTTTGAGTTACAAACAAGCTCAGCTTCAAGAGATGGAATTGTTTGGCTTCGGGTTGACAAGACAGATGGGCATTTCCTACAAAGCTAGAAATTAGTATTAACAAAGATGTTATCCATGAGGGAGGATCCCAGAGTAATAGTTTTTTTGAAAACCTAAAATCAGCAGTTACCAGTTTTAATTTTAACAGCTGGGAAATTTCACCTACAGTGGAGAAAACAAGTACACTAAGTGATACAACTAAAAAAGTCAACATGCTAAACGTGGGATGCCTTGCAGCAAATTCATTTGATTTCATGTTTTTCAACTACAAAGAACTTAAAATGATGACAAGCTTTTAAGACTTAAGTCAGATGTTCTGGTCACAGAGTACTTCCAAGCATAACATTTAGAATTTTAATTCAAAATTGTAACTGTTATTTTATGTTTCTGAAAGACCAAACATCTAGTATATATCTACCATGTCACCATTCCATTGTTTCCTTATCTAGGGTTAATTGTGCAAATGTACAGAAGAGACGTTTTACAGACACGGCACCCTAATCATCCGTACCTGCTGCTCCAGATTCCTGGCTGTAACTGATTGATGAAGAACGAATTGTTCTCAGGCGCAGACTCTGAGCTCTCTCCTGGCGAGCAGCATCACAGGTCTGGTTGGGATGCCAAATTTGCTTACAGTGGTAGCAGAACTCAGTTCCACAGCCTTCTCGTCCGCACGTCAGTTTGGGGCAGCTGGCACATCCAAACGCGATCACCGCGTATCTTTAACGAGCAAGAGGGGCAAGAGAGAATTTGGTTAACAAAACCAGTTCTAAGTATAGAACAAAGACTAGACAGCTGTCATAGCAGCAGAAGCAGGTACAAAGGCAGTGGGCATAAGGAGCTGACTCCTTCCTTCAGGAAATGGCCAGCACCAGTTCCTGAACACCTCTTTCCACAACTCTATTGCCACTGCATTAGATTAAGATTGTACAGAAATACTGTAATGACTGCAACACTCACTCACCTTTACTCCATGCAGTATTCAAACGTACTGCATTTAACGCTGAATGCAATACTGTAAGGTTTACAGTCACCAAGAAACCACAGTTTAGAAGAGCGGGACAATAAACCCAAAAAGGGGTTTAAGCAATTAGGAAAAGTTATCATTTCAGAAGTGTCCCAGGCACTATGGGCAGGTCTTAGGTTGACCCTATTATCCATGAGGGAGGATCCCTGCTAAGTGATCTGCAGTGTAACCTACACAATTTGACACTGCAAGGCAGTTGAGGATTTTACTGGTTACCTTTTATCATGAATACCACTATTTACTTTAAATAGATGTTTGTTACCTCTTTGTATTTTAAAACGTCAAAACAACAAACCAAGTATTTTATACATAGGATTTTGGTTTCTCAATAATTAAGGCGTCTAAAGAAATACGTATCAGATGTAAACGCAAAAATTGCTAAGAGTTAAGGCCCCTATGCCACCTTTACTCTGATAATACTACAGAACAAAAAACCTCCAAGAATGTTGAGACTTACAAAACTGTGTTACACTACTTTGTAATCAGACACTACATGAATAGTTCTATACAATGAGTTGAAGTGACAAAGCTATTCCTACATTAGACCTGCATTTCAAAGTTCATATGATAAAAATACTTCATAGTAACAGTAAATACAAACATATATATATGTTTATTAATTCATACCCACTGTAGCTTTTCTCAATGATTTTATGCAATAGCCTTCTTTTAAATTTATAATACTAAGTCCACTGGTATAACATTTACAACAGATTTATGGTTTTACTCACATCAACAGGGTCCCTCAGTAGACTTCAACAGATTTATAAATGCAACAAGGCTTAAGTTTCTGTCTGTTCAAATGAAGGTAATTTTATTTTAAAACACTGTTTATTTTTACCCCTGCCCGATTTATAACAGTTGCATAAATTAATTCAAAATATTCCTTATTAGTAATGATACTTTAAAAATATTCCTGCTCACAAGCCTATCTTAAAATTTAGCTATTTTTATTTAAGTAGCTAGATCTGAAACTCTGCAAAGTTAATGCAAATCCTATCCCTTCCATTATTATTTTAAAACAGTGTATTTGATGTTCCTCCCTAGGAAATTTTGCAAACAAATAGGACTTCCAATGTTTAACTTGCAGATGATGAGTTACAAATGAGATACATGCTTGCCTGTTTACAAATATTTCTTGCTTTCCAAGTAGAGATTTATTTCAATAATTGCTAGACTCTTCTATATTGCTGCCAAGTTAATCAGCTTCATTTTCCCCACTTTCTGCAAACTGAAGAGATAATTGCTTTGCATGTACACAAAGAGACTCTGATCCAAACACTTCTTCAACATACAGGGATACATTCAAGGCTTGCTAATGTTAGACCAAAAAAAAGTCTCAAGTCTAAGACACAGAATAAAGTACCAATTTATATCCTGCTGCCTTCCTATCACTAATAAGCATGGGCACATCCCTGAAAACACTCCCTAATCTGGACTGATGTATTTGGCACACCTTTAGAAAGTAACTTCTAGACCAGAATAAATCTCAGTTCAAACTGCACTGGATTACAGGTTTAATTTTAACATTTGCATTCTTTTTAAAGGAGACATGAAAGCCTAAAGTCCTTGTTTATGCTGAGAGAAGAGATAACCAAGCAAACTCAAAGTAATAATACCCAGTAAAACAAAAACCAGAGGCAGTGAGCAATTAATTGAAGGCTGCACAGTAAAAAAATGGATGAAGAATCTATAGTCTTTTGCCTGATCTGCTTTTTGCTTGATAAAGGTATGAAAATTTAGGAATTGCTGCTCTCTTCTAATGATGTCAGCAATACAATCTCAGAGTAAAACCATTAAATAATTCAAACAGAAGAAAAGACAGAACACATTTGGAATACTGATTCAGTAATGCTTGTTAAAATTACACTGGAGAACTGGTATGAAAAACAGAATATAAAGATACTGGTCTAGGAGACGGCTCATGAGGTTTCCTCTCAGTAGTCCTTCCCCAGGGAAGGATCACCTATGTGACAGGGTCTCCTCTCAAGCCACTGCTGGTAGGTTACAGCTGGTCCAGACTTTTACAGTGTTTCAGGTAACAACCACGATGGGGATGCGTTTGAGCTTGCAACAGAAGCTGCGGACGAAGCAGCCCAGGGTGAGACGGACCATTCTGGCACTGTGCTGCTGTAGTGCAGGAGAGCCCTCAGCTGCCAGACAGCTCACCCAGGACAGAGCTGCTCCTCCAACCTGATCTGCAGTTCTCCTGTCACGAGGGTAAGAGGTTCCCCATTGGGACAGAAGTAATAGCAATACACTAGGTACTGTAGATAACTTTGTCTCAAGATCTGTTTGGTTCATGTTTTGCTGTCCCTAGGACTTGTTTTTACCCAAATACAGTTGAAACAGAGAGGAAAAAGAATTATTTACTTCTTAACTATTAACTGTTGGTTCCTTAGAATCCAGGAGACCAATGATGTAAAAAAACCCCGCAATGTTTTAACAGGCTGATCTAGTTTCCCTCCAGTTTTTCATTTCAAGGTTCAAAGTTTTTATAATTGCTTGCTTTTTATCTGGTCCAGATTTTTGACTGTGTGACTGTGTGATGCCCAAACCCTGCATCAATACTACTACATGGGATGTTCGATCAATGCTGAGAAGAGCTGAAGCACTGTTGTGCACTATCCATTTTTACCTATTTGTGCAGTAGTTTTTTTCTTACCAAATGCTCCATTTCTCACCAATTTCCTATTTATCACAGTACTTGTTTCTGATCTTATAGTCAACCTCAGGAAATTATGTTACTCTCTGAAGTTATTGCACCTCTCCTACTTCGGAGTTAACTGCAAATTTAGTAAATGCATTTCATCCAGCTCCTTCATGAAATACTTGATCTATGCTAAAAGGTCATAACCCTAATGCACTCCACCAGTACCAGATTTCAAAAAATTGTTCAGAAAAAGAAAATACCCTCAGCTTTAATTGCATATTGTACAACAGGATTAGCTGCTGAAGCAATTAGAAACTGTGACTACTGCTGCACCACAATTATTCAAGCAAATGCCTGCTGATCTGAAGTTTGTGTGTACTGTATGTCATGCATCATCTCTGAACAGTGTTTGGTAGCAAAGGCTCTTCTGGGGAAGTCTGAGTAGCGTTTGCTTCCCTAAACCTTACACCTGTACAGTTCCTTCCTTCATCTTCCTAAACTCCACCACAACATCAAATCCCCATTATTACTTTCCACACCACTCCCACTTCTCCTTCCTACCTCCCTCTGTGTGCTTTCCCTCAGTTGGGCACGTACAGACTTGTCAGACGGTGCCTGTGGGGGCTGCCTGAAAGCCAAATTTAAATTTTTAACTGGAGGACTCATACACAGGTATTAGTCTTGCTGGAGGCACTACTGATGGTCTTTCTGTTATTCAAGTAGAATGCCCTTTACCCTAAACTACTTAGATTAACCTTTGCTGAATTCTCAATCCCTGCTGCCCAACATGTATAAGGGTTCTGAAGGCTTCAGAACTATCAGGAGAAGGATGGGAAAAAAGACAAAACATGATTGCAGGAGCTCTTGTTTGTTTAGGATGACAACCAGAAACAGTGATCTTCCTGAGAAATACCCAACTAGCCAACTTTATTTAAACTAGTAATGAGAATTCAGTGAGGAGGCACTATCTGTGCATAAAAGCAGAATTCATCCATCACTGTGAAGCATTCCCCTGCCACTTTAAGAATATTGGGAAAAATCATGGTATCAAAAGTACAACACAAGGTTGCCCATGCAGTACAAGTTTGTTCCCTTCACACAGACACTGGCAGAGTTCATCTGCCTGGCAATATACTGTACTTTCCACAGGACTCCCCTCCCAGAGCATGGAGCATGCAACAATCAGTTCTGGAGCGATGATTTAAATACTTGCTGCACATTAATACATTGCTGTGGTCCCATGTGACTGCATGGAACTTCAACTTTGCTCTGAAGACCCACTTTTTATTTATATAATGGTGTTATCCATAGCAATTATCATCACAGTTTCTGACCACTGGAAGATACTCAGGATTTTGTTTTTTAAAAACAGGTAAGAAAATTGAAGCATTAAAACCAAAACAGGTTAAATAAACCTGCCTTAGTCTACTTATTTAAGTACTAAAAAAGTATCTGAACCACTGAAACACAGTTTAATAGAAAAATAGTTAAACAGGCCTTAAATGCTTCTCCCTCAGCTTGAATAATTGTTTGTAACACAAAAACTCAGGGCAAAGCATACTTCTGCCAATCAAATAATACCTTCTAGTAGTTGTTTGTTTTTGCAGTATCAAAATATTAAGAGTAAACTGTACTGGCTTTGTCATGTGACTTTGTTACAAGCTCATGCAACCAAAACATCCCTCATGTTATTTTTCCTTCTGTCCTCAAACCATGCCACACTTTGGACCAGATATGAAACTATCACCTTTCCAGTCCCTGCATTTGACTTGCGTTAGTAAATTCTGTTTCTTTCAAAGCATGAAAGCAAAACTGTATTTGAAGTAAGTCCTAAACATAAAGCACCTGATTATTAATATTGGAGTATTTAATCTACCTAACAATCAGTCCTATCTTGCCTCGTCTCCTGCAATATTCTTCCTTTTCTTCATTCTACTTATTGCTCATCTGTGAGGCTTTGAACCAGAGCTGTCAGCCTCTGCGTTCTAAGTGTGCACTACACATCGGGATTGCAGTCATGCCTATAATCTTTAACCAGTATGGTAACACAAACAATCTCTAAAAAAGCAGCTTGCTGAAGAATGGCATGAGACACCAGCAGTACAAAAGCATGATGAGCTGCTGCTCAGTAGTATTCAGACTACTTAGAATTCAGCATGGTTTCAAAACTGTTTAAAGTATTAAAGCAAAGTTAAAACATTAGGTTCCCCAGATAATAAGCAGGAAGAAGCTGATTATCCTGCATCAGAATCCTGCTGACAAGCAACAAGTGCCGTCTCAACCAGCCACAAGATGGAAGCTATCTGAAGCAGGAGAAGCCTTTTAACTCAAAGAAAAGCTTAAATCATTTTCCACAGCTAAAAAGCCGAATTACCCACTGTGCTTTAATAGATTAAGTTAAATTACAGTCACCAAATTTTCAATTCTCTTTAGTTTGAGCTTTGTACCATTGCCTTGGCAATGCAACATCTAAATTTCTTTTGCTTGCTGTAAATAAATGGCAGGCACTACCAACAAAAGTTGCTTGACATTGCTAAAATTCCCTCTGTGCAGAAAAAAAGAAAAACCTACTCGAGAAAGCATTTTATTTTGGAAGGTGGTTCTGGCTTAGGGTTGTTCTTATTGTTTTCATTTTCATTTGTTTTGATTTCTTGTCTTTTTTTTACTGAAGAGAATTCTGCCTGTCGCCTGTAACAATACCCTAAGTAAAGCAAGTAGCTTTTCAAAAATCGTAATGCTATGAAAATTATGTATTGGCGCTGTCACTTTTTTGCAAATATAAGAAAGAATACATACCCACAATCTGGAGCTGGGCACCATCTACAATCAGGATCCGCAACCAGCCATCGCCTCAGCATAAACTCTTCGTATTTTTCCATCAAGATGTCATCATTTAATATCAAACGAATATCATGAGGATTAAAACGTTCTGAGCATTCTGGGCAGCTAATATTAACTCTGCTCTCAGAGATTTCTATCCGCAGATACTGACGCAAGCAATCCACACAAGATCTATGGTGACAAGTCATTATCTCTGGGAACCTGTCCTTGGAGTGCCGCAAAAGGCACAAGGGGCATTCCATGAAGTCTCCACTTGGTTTGCTGCTAGAGGTTGTTCCGTTATCAGAAGAGGTACACGTGGAGAAAATAGAGTTCTTGTCTGTACACATTTCTGAATGAATACTTTCAATACTTGCAATTCCATCAACACCTCCATTTAAATCCCTAGACTTGCGTTTCGTGTCTTTTTTTCTCCGAAAAAGTGAGCCCAATGAAATTCTTCTTTTCTTTGGTGCCTTTTTAACCGATGGCAAGCTCACAGAGGAAGCAGAAGACTGGAGGTCCCGATCAGAGCCCATTTGCCGATGTAAACTCATGTCTAGGTCACTCATCAGAAAGGGGTTAAATTTCATATAGAAACTTTATCATTTTTAAGGATCAAATACAGGCAGAGCATACAGGCATATTATGTAATCCAGTTTGAGAGTCTTCATGCAGAAAATTCACATGCAACTGCTTCCAGCAATTTCTTCAGAATTCCCTGTATTAGGGGAAGAGATGGAAAAAAAAAAAGTAGGATTAGAATCACAACCATCACTATTGGTTCTGAAAGGTCACAGCACTCTAGTGACCTGTTATTCCTACTACTACCACCTTTTCCTCACCATTTGACCCAATACCTCCATCAGCTTTTCCTAGCCTTTACATCCTTCTTATCTTAACAAGCCTGAAATTTCCTTCTGCTCAAGGACTATCTTTGTTACACTTAATCAGCGCAGAGAACGGCATCTGTAGTCTCCCGCTCCCCCAAGGCAAGTGGGGTATGTGCATGTGTCTATGCATGTGCAGAAATTACCAAAACTTAAGGCGACAACTAAGTGGATATGCAAGTTCTTCTGTAAAGCTTAGCAACAGGCTTAAACCATTGGAAACTTTTCTGTTTTCTCTACCTTACATTTTCTGCACATTTGATAAGGTCAAGCACAAATCCAATACAGTTAATTAAAAGAAAGATTTCTCAGTGCTTTTTGAACCATTTAGACTGACAGCAGAAATTAAATCACTGTGGCTAAACAACTCAAGATATTCTCAAAATCTGAGGGTTCTCAGAAAAGTATGCATATTTATAGCATAAGGCATCTGAATATAAATCAGGGAGCAGAGCTGCAGAGTGAGTGACAGCCAACACTGCTCGATTATATAGAACTTGAAGGGCACGGCAAAGACTACAGCTAAGGTGACAACATTTGAATTTTTTATCAGATGTATTTCTGTGAGAAAAAAAAAAAGCCCCCAAACCAGATTCCCATCACATACCAAGCTTCAGTTATTACCTATGTACACTATGTACAAGACGACACCAAGGATTTCCTTCTGTTCTCTGTTGCTTAACTAACTGCATAGTGAGGAGAAAGAAAGAACTTTTCCTATTTTTCTCTGACAGAGAAAAAGGTGGCAGATTATCTCCAACCAAAACCACTAAGTTCTCTCCAAACATGCAACTATTCCCATTTCCCAGAAGCTTGACTGTACAAGAGGATTTTTAAAAACTTTTGGTGAACTGCATCTGTAACAGAAGAATAAGAAGGCATTTCTTATGTGCCACCGAGTTACAAATCTGCATGTAAAGGTACTGCCAGCATCCTTTCTTTCCTCATTGTTTCTCAACTGACCCCCCAGAAAGGTGTGAATGTGTTTCTATGACCTTACCAAAAGATAAAATCAGAAACTGGAGACTAAAACTAAGTCCAAAGGTAGAAACAAAGGAATATAGAAATTAATGCCTCTGTTTGTAAGAGCTAAGCAGTCTGCACACCCATTAGAGACCGGCACAAATCCAAACACGTGCTGTAGTCTCCAGAACGGGGTCACTGAGCTGCTTGGGTCAAGACTAAGGAAGTTTTGGGGGACAGCTGCCCAGCAGCGGAAACAGGAATGCCTCTCCAAAGAGGAAGCACAGAAATATCTCACAGGCTGTCCATCTCACCAGAGCGATGCGTGCGGCAGATCCACGGCTGGGCCCTCTGCAGCCCGCCCCAGGCAGCTGTTAAGGATGTACCAGCAGGCAGCCAAGACAACACTACTCAGTTTAGACTACCACCCAGTATGCCAGTACTTCACAAGAATACTACCTTCCCCAAGTGTAAAAATTAAAGACAAAGTGGGGGGGAGAGACGAACAACCCCACACTCAAAAAACCAACCAAAAACCTGTACATCTCCTGGTTTTGATAAAAAGAGGTCTTAGATTTCGAGCCCCTAGAGTTTTTTCAGAATTAAAAAGCCACCATATTCAATTTTTCAAATGCTGAATTATTACTACTTTCTTCTTTCTTGTTTTTTTTTCCTAATAAAGGAAAATCTTACCACTGTGAACATATTAAAAAAACAATCTCAGCTTACTCTCAGAGTCTAAAAACTTCAAGAACATAACATACTCTTCCTTCCCTCCTAAGGGAACATTTTCAGTCAAAAAAAAAATCTATCTTGGATGCTTTACCTGCTCCTGTTCCCAAAACAAATTTAATAATTTTGCAGCCGCTGTTTCTCATTAAATGAACTAAAACATTCCCTGATCTAAAAAAAAAATAAGGTGAAACAGAAAAAAACTGCTCCATAATTTTGACAGAAGACATCCTTCTGTCCAGGATCTTGGTATTATATCACAGAAGGACACAACTGGTAGACTATGTCTGTAATATGGTACAGATACAGTCCACTACTGACAATTAGATTTATATGTTTTTGGGCAAAAATAACCTTAAAAGCATTTTTATAATTGGATAATTATTAACAGTGGTATGTTCACACATATACTAACAGGGCAGTAGAAAGTGCCAACCTCCTAAATCAGGAGAGTTCATGAACAAAATGAACAGCAAGCAAAGCATTCATTTCAGGCAAAAAGTCTGTTGTTGTTATTGGGGAGGGGAGGGGGGGGTTGGCTTATGTTTTTGTTTGTTTTAAAAACTAAAGTAGAAAAAGGTAGGAAGTAAACACAGTAACAGAGCCAAGTCTGTGACTATAAGCCTTCCCCTCCTCCCTTTCTCTGGAGAGGAAAGAATGTGTATTACAGCATTTCTGCCAGTTCTAACAGATGTACAAAATCAAGAAATAGCAGTTCTGGTGATGAACCAGTTGTTCTTTTTTTCTTTTAAATAAACAAAGATTCTCCCATGCTGTAAAAAAAACGAGACCAGTACATCCCATAGCTCTCTCTGCATAATGGGATCTGATAAGCAGTCTCTCTAAAATAGCCGATTTCTCTTCTAAGGAAAATTTGACAAGATTTTTGAAAAGATAAGTTGCCAGTTATTTCAGACAATCATCAATTATGCTCTTTAGATTTAAATGCACAAAACTAGTTTTAAAAGCTAAGCTCTTCCTTATATAGTAATTTTGGACTGACATTCTAGTGACGTTCAAAGATGACTTCGCCGAAGTGAAAAGATTTAGCAGATGATTTATTAGAGGAAAAAATGAAGACAAATGTTACAATGCTAATAATGATCAGAGCTGTACAAAATCATAAAAGCTTTACTAGCTCAATCTGGTGCACTGGCCAGTTCTCATGTTACCCAACCCAACACAGCATCTGCATGTTTCTGCTGACAAAAAGAAGTAAAAAATACTTGATTCTGTGCAGCCAGAGAACACAATGCCCATATTATTCCAGTAACAACGAGTCCACATGAAAGGGATATGCTGTGCGCAAACTGAAGCTCTGAAATTCAACTACTTGAAATGAGCTGAGACACACAAACTATGGTAATAATAAACAATCTGATTTTGAGGCAACATACATTGCAAGTTTTGCATTACTTTCACTGACCAGTATGAACTCTGTTAACACACAGAAGAAACTAATATGGGCAACAGCAAACAGACAGAAAAAAAAACAGAGTGCAAATCGTAAAACTTTTAAGTTCACATTGTTCTCAACATTTCCTCAAAAGCACTTACTGACTACAGAAAAACTGTATTTCTGGCTTCCTGCCATGCCTAAAGCCCTACCACAAATCCGAATTCCAGCCGTGCTTTGCATTCTGCTCATGCCATAGACTTACCACAAAACACCAGTTGCCACAGCACAAACACACCTTGTCATCGGAAGATGCATGAATGACATTTACAGTTGCAACTCACCTAAAGCTCAGTATTAAAATGGTATCTGTTCCCTTCTGCAACCCTGCCTAAACTATTTTTTAGGGAAACCTAATGAGTATCCAACTAAATTCCTTCAATAGTTCTTTATGACCATACTCCTTTAAGTAAATGGCATTGCTGACCATATAATGGAGGGGGAGGGAAAGGAAATGGGAATAATCTTGCAAAGGGAGAAGATTTCAGCTCAAGAGATGACTGGGGTGATGAGTATCTTCTAATATGGCTCTCCATGGCACAATCTTTGCTATTCTCATCGATTTCAAAACACTCTGGAAATGCCCTAAGTGCAGCTGAGAATAACCCTGCTGATTTTGCAAGAAAAGAGTGGCCAACGCCTACCTCCATTAACCAGCTGCTGGGGGAGATTAGCTCCCATGCTCCTAACTGTCCTCCAAACACATCACAGGCACAAGCTCACAGGCTGCTTGTTCTTCCATTACACATTCAATCTGGTGTACAGGAACAAAAAAATCAAAGTCTGCCATCAGGACAAACAGCTTCACACGTGTTTGCGAAACAAAGGCAGGCTTAAACATCAGTGTCGGAAAGGAGAAAACCCACCATAAACATACATGTAACTACATCATCACTAGAACACCTTGAGTATTCCCTCATGTAATTGGTGCTTAAGTGGCACATCTAGACTTCTGTTCCAAACAAACTCTCTTCATCTTAGGCATTTGCTCCTCCAATGATTTAACCAAGTGCCAACTCCGTTAGCATACTGAAAGCTACTTCTTGATTAAAACTGACTCTTAATAGCTTCCCTTCTGACATCTGAAATTCCCAACATCTATACTCTTTAGCTGCTTTCTGAAATGCACTGATCCACTTTAAAGACAGCTGACAAAAAAACCTTCGGAGCTTGAATTTCAACCACCATCACAGATAATTTCTGCTTTCCTCCTCCAATGAGCATCTCCTGTCTATCACAAAACATTCTAAAATTTCTAAGCTGTGATGTTCGTAACACAGAGAAATCTTTATTCATCTAAGAGGCATGAAAAACAAATTTTCCTTTTAATTTAATCCATGGTCTAAGAACTATAAACATAGTGGAATAAAATGTTGAACAAAAATATGCAAAAGCTGAAGCTACTAAATGAAATACCAATGCACAGGATTTTGAAATGGCAAACAAGTACTTCATTTCAATGGCCATTCTTTAAATGTCAGCTCATTCTACTGCAGTTTTTAAAACTGGGGGGAAAATACAAGCACATTTGCCCGAGGATTTCTGAAAGAATATATCCCTACTCGCTTTACACATGCCTCAGGTTCAAGTATACATCTGGCATTGCCGAGTTAAGAGTGATGAACAGCCTGGAAAAGTTTAACATCTTTGACAAGTTTAAATTTCGACATCTATGGTGCTTCTGCAACACTCTGTCCCATCAAAAACATCTCACCATAGTCATGTCAACGCACACGGTGTCAGGGCACGTTACGTGGTTTTATTACGGATGACTTAGTACAAGCAGAACCAACACTTTGCAACTTGGAAGAAAACGGATGGAAATTATGTTGAAATAACAAAGGTTCTGGCAGAACCTTTATATGCACTAAGATGAAAAATAAAATGCTTTAATGGCAACATAATGCAGCCTGTTGTGTTAGGCAAATGCATTTTGTGCAGGTGAAATGCTTAACTGCAACAATTAAAAGAATACCTTTATGTCTCCTTCAGTATATTTCCCTTCATAATCTAAGATCAAGAACAATATTTTCCATGTAGTGTTTTAAAGACTATTAAAGACACTTCAACTTAATTTGTGAGGCATTTTTGATGTCTTCTAACTTTGATTTCTAATAGAAGGTGAAATAATGGGTTGATAGTATTTGGATTAAACTGAACAGTTAATTCTATAAAAGGAAGTTAACAAATTTGTATGAGAAGATTTCTCAAGCTTTTAACACAGACATACAGATACTTATTAAACATTTACAGAGATTTGTTACAGCATGACATACAGGATGCAAAAAAAGTCGTCAAAGCCTCTTAAATAATTCACTTAAATCAAACTGAACAGTGTAAAACTAAATATACGCTCATGTAAATTTTACTTCATTATGACTTTTCTCCTTTGAAAAAGGGCACCGGTATGGTAGTTTACATTTTATGGAAGTCTTACCTTTCAGACACTTCTGCAGGAAGGTATCTTTTACTTTCTATCTTGCTTTGTTCTAAGAGCCACATATGTGAATGCTTTTCTTAAAGCATGAAGAACATTTATTACAAAAGTTACTCCTTTATTACAAGAGTTGCTCCTACTACTAGTAGTAAAACCTTTCCAGAGTGAAAATCACTTGATCATTTAGTTAATTACATCTCATTTCTTTATGCTTCCAATGGACTGTTGATAGCTACAGAGGCTATTATTCCCAAAACAGAATTCCCAAATCCACAACCATCTCAAGTTTTTCAAAACATTTAGAAATCTGCCATGTCAAGACTCCAACTTCACATATCATCTTTAGGTGACAGAACAACAGCTGCAGTGAAATCATATCACTTTTTAATTTATGTAAATCCAAAAGACTGGGAGCGGAGTTCCCAGCAAGTACCATACCAAGCACGCACTCACGAATTTCACACTGGAGCTCACAGTGGGCTCAGGAAGGGGCCGACAAGATCTGGGACATGCCCGTATCAGTCAGCACAGTAAGCAGAACAGGGGTAGGGCCCTTATCCCTAATTCAAGACGAAGTCAAACTCTCTGGACTAAGCCAGCTTGGCACGTGTAGGCCGTTAGACCAGTGCCAAATGAGGAACAAGGGGTCTTCCAGGAGCAACCGGAGTTGTCTTAACATATGGAAGCTTCAATAATGCAGTCTTTTAGGGAAAGTCTTCTAATAATTAGTCTCTCCTGACTTCTTATGGGGAGATACAGGTTAGATATTAGGAAGAAATTCTTCACTCAGAGCACAGTGAGGCCCTGGCACAGGTTGCCCAGAGAAGCTATGGATGCCCCGTTCCTGGAAGCGGTCTAGGCCACGTTGGATGGGACCCTGATCAGCCTCATCTAGTGGGTGGTATCCTGGCCCATGCAGGGCAGGGGGGTTGGAACAAGATTATCTTTAATGCCCCTTTCAGCCCACATAATTCTATGACTCAGTGCTATTAAAACCCCCGATATTCATGGATACTATCATACAAGAATTAAGAGAAAAGCATTTGTGAGGTAGAGATTGTGTTATCTCTGCTGACTGTTACCATGTCTCAGTTTGTTCTGACAGCACTTTATTTTTTCTTAAGGTCTTGTGTCAATTATCTGGAAATTCTATTTTCACTCACAGAACAAAGCGGTATTGTTTGTAAAACAATGACACAAACAGACTGACTATGAACCCACTTGGGCTCAAGGACTGAGAGAGTCAGACTGACTGGGCATGAAAATCGAAAAACTGACAGTATTTAAAATACAGAGAAACCTACAGAATCGTCAAAAGTGAACTGATAAAAATTGTTGTGTTTTAAAATTCACAATGGTATGTAGCATATGACAAACCAATCCTGACAGCTAGAAAAATCTTCAGCAGCTTATGAAAAAAAAAAGTTATGCTTCTTCCTTAGAAATTTATGAGCAATACATCCTCTATCATGTGTCCATGACAGCTGCTATTAGAAAGGAAGTCTTGCAAGCTGCTCAGCTCGTTCTGAAAGTCTCTGAACAAATGATTGGCAAAACTGTTCCTCCAGTAGATAATGCTTGTAAAGAAGAGAGTACACTCAAAGTGCCTCCCTTAGTCTGGTGGCAAGAAGGAAAGAATTCCTTAAATTCTAAAATTCTAATTTTCCAAACCAGCAGCAGTAAATCTGGGTATATTGTGTGCAGTGTGGTCGACCAAAGCTAAGAATTCAGTGAAGAGATGTTTTCTATTTGTGTATCTGCAAGCCTGTGTCTGTTGCAAGTAAGACTCTGCAATTTTCCCTTATCTAACTCAGCAGAGCAATCTTAGTTCAAGCACGCACTGACTGACTTGCGTGAGTCAAAAGCTTCCAGTGCACTGTGGTGCCTTCTGCAAACAAATGTATACCGAACTCTGCCAAGAGGAAACCAAAGTCTTGGAAACACTGAAGGGGAAAAAAACCCCCACAACAAAACCAAGAAGGAAGTAAAACAGAAATCACCAAAACATTTAACTATTTTAATCCTTTAATCATTAAAATCCTCTAAGCCATTAGAACAATGCTTTTCTTGCAAAAGTAACTGGAATGCATTCACTTAGTGCAATGACAGGCTTGGATTTTCACTGCTAAATATTGTGGAGAGATTTACCTTTATGTATCCATATCTATATATATAATAATGTTCTAAAAAATGACTAGCTAGTGGTCTGAAAAATGAAAGCAACACTAAGGGATTTTAAAACTGTAAAAGCTATCTCTCCTCTGTACCAAAAAAAGAGGTTTATTCTAACTGTATTAATATTTTCATTCCTGCAGTTGCTTTTTATTCTACACTATACATTGCAAAATAATCAGAGTAAAGACTTACGCCAGTGAAATAACAAAAGACAGTTTTTGCTTCCGCAGTGTCACCAATCCTGCAAGTGGAAAACATTGCAACACTCCTGAATGCTGAGATCATTTCTAGGGAAAACTGTTCCAAAATGAAAATAACCAATACCAACAAATTTCCAGAATAGGCAGATTTAATTTCAGGTCTGTAATTTTGTCTGGTCAAACAGTAATGGCTACATACTAAATTCTGACAAGCTTTTGTTTTCAAGCCCGCTTACAAGTTTGCCCCACTATAAAAACAAATCAAATGAAGTGTACCGAGACATAAGGTGGGACAAATATTGTAGTAGAGGGATCTGGAACCACGAGCAGGAGTTCCAGAGAGAGCACATAGACAGAATTTGAACAGCATACCAGAGACAGCAGCTTGAGGGGATATGTAAGAGGTTACAGACTGCAGTTCCTGGGTCCTAATGATTTTTAAAAATTCAGCAAGAGACAGAGTTTCTATCTTGCACTGAGGAAAGATATTATTGACTGTCTGACTGGCAGCATCTTCCAGCTCTGTTTTATCTCTGGCACAATCAACCTCTATTTTGGAGGCAAGGGAGACAAAGAAAAAATACAAAAAAACAATCCAGAAACACCAGTATCCCATTCCCTCCCTGCCCCCCGATCTTGAAATAGCTTTGCCTCCAACTAAGAAATGCTGGAAGCTATGAATGGATTACTTTTTAAAACATTTGGTGCTACTTTACCATTTAAAAACACAAAGCTTACACAGATATACTTTGCATAAAACTTTTAAAGTAAACTAATTAAAAGGGAGTTAGAGTTACTAAAAAGTTAGTAAGAGTTTTGAATTCTTCCAGCAACACCAGGTTAGGCTGACTAACGAGACCTTACACCACGGGGATAAGAACTTGGGCACAGTTTCTGGAAGTCACTGTGACAACTCACAGTAACTTACTTTGCCAGTATCTCAGCCCTTGAGAACTGAACAACTACCCTGTATTGGTCTCCTTTGGTATCTCTTTACAAGGAACTAATAATTTTGGTAAATGTAATTCAATATAAAACTTTCAGAAAAGCTTGGATGACTGAGTAAATCCATGCCTGTTTATTCTAGCAGCAGCAAGGATCCAGACAGAAACTATGACAGATTTTCTGTGTAGTCTTACAGCTAATGCTGCAACTTCTGAAACTGCCCTCAGGTCAGGTACAAAATTGCACCAGCCTAACCAACCACTCCTGTTCACTGAAGAGGTGAGATTAGGTCAAAATCTAGCAAAACATATTCAATTCTCCTGCAGCGTGACCTATTAATTTATTCTGTCAAGTACATTTAACTGAAAAATCCTGCATGGATATATTTCAAATCACCAAGTCTGTTTTTTGTAATGACAGCTCTAAATTCACTGCTGCAATATCAAATACAGATCAAAATTTAAAAAAACAAAACCAAACCAAACCAAAACAAAAAACAACAACTGAGAGAAAAAGAGACAAAAACAAAGCCAGGGAAAGGTCTAGCCAGGGAAACAAAAATACTCCATCCTGCCAGAAACACTGCCTGTAGCTTCCAGACAGGAAACTCACGGCCTCCAGAAAAACCATTGGCGTCAGGAAATGGCAGAAGTACCATGACACTTACCTCACAGCTGAACTTAATGTAAAATGAAGGGAGAACATTAGAAAAGGAAGGCAAAGACAAATGGACTAGCCACAGATCTTTGCTTATGAATACACTAGGTGAAAATTATCTTACTGATGTGTCTTTGGAAGAAAGAATAAATGGAAAAGATTATTCTAGTCCTGCTGAAAATAAATAAATAAAAAAACCCACCAGGTTGAAAAGATAGAGCCCATTCAGCACAAGAGAAGGGGAATGATCTAGCAGCATTTACAGGCAGACTACACTAGCACTGTAAATAGTGTAAACACTAGTTAGAAAGCACAAAGCAAGAAAAAGCTGAATGCCAGTCATTTCAAGTGCAACTGATGCTGTACCTATGCTGGGAACACAATACATGCCAATAGGAGGAGTTTTTCTGCCAGCACAATTATCCCACCTACAGCAACATCATACTAGGCCAAAAGATACGCTATGTCAGCACACAGCAGGATTTAGCCAGGTTGATGAGAGTTTTTCCAAACATTTTTCACTGACATCGACACAGACTGAGGAGTAAGCAGAGTTCCTCTATGCACAACAACTGCTGCATAAAATGGGCAGAAAAGTCATCGCAAACACACCCACTCATGGCTTTAATGACTTAATCTTGTGAAACTTTCTTAGGCTTTACTGCCTTGGTAATGGTGTCCAAGCATGAATCGACACAGGGGAGTTTGTGAATCCCCTGCAAGCCACTGTATTAGCCAGAGGCCTTGCGTCAGGTGACACGCTGGGTCTCAAAGTGCTGAGGAGATCCTGGCAGTGCTGCCACGTTCTGGATGGTCAGAAAGCTTGACACCAAATTTTAAAAAATAAATACTCAATGGTTTCCTGCTATGTTTCACACATTTACCAACAAAGTTAAAGNAAGCCACTGTATTAGCCAGAGGCCTTGCGTCAGGTGACACGCTGGGTCTCAAAGTGCTGAGGAGATCCTGGAAGTGCTGCCACATTCTGGATGGTCAGAAAGCTTGACACCAAATTTTAAAAAATAAATACTCAATGGTTTCCTGCTATGTTTCACACATTTACCAACAAAGTTAAAAGAGACCTGCAGAAGACCTACAGTGATGTTCCTCTGCCAGCTGACTATGCTACTGCAGTTCTTAGCGCATAGGGACACAAATGAGTGTAGCCAAGATGTAGCTGCACTATTCCACTTACTCTGTTACTTTTAAATTAGTGAATCACACCTCCATTGCCAGGCCTCACAACACAGTGTTTCTGAAATAAAATTCCCTTGTCCTCATGCTTTTGAGGAGGATTGCAAAGCCTTTTCCCCTCCACTCACCCCCTCACACTCAAACTCACGTAGCCTTTCTGTGTTGGACATGACTTTTTTTCCTCCAAAGCATCATCTTAAACAGCTCTTTCTCCATAATTATAAAAACATCATTAGTTGGGCCCCTCTATGCAACAGACTGTGATACATCATGTATCTCCAACAATTGCAGGCAGAAAATATAAAGCAAGCATAATGAGATTCCTAGAAAAGCTACTGGGCTTATGTTCTCCATTATTTAGAACAGCTAAACACCTCCTAATAGTAGTCTCCAAACAAACTTGTATTATTTCAGGTTCTGAGGTAAAACCGTACTTTGTGGTTTTTAAATAGTAACACTGGTAATATGCCTTCAACTGTACCCTTTTTAGTAAACATTTAAAAAAACCCAACACCTTAAGTTAGATTTAAAAGCTTCCTAGACCACAGAAGTATCAGATTTGGTAAACTGAATTAGTGCAGAAGATGCTGCCTCAAGCCCTAAGTACCTGTTAGCCTAAACCTGAGATCCTCAAGTGTTGACATGATTTCTTTCTTTAAAAAGCAGCACAAACAATTTGCAAACACACAAGCTTCTTACTTCTAAAATCAGCTGCAACCCTACAACTTGACTCTGAATCTTGTCACAGTGGCATGCACAGTTCTGCTCTGATGGCCTTAAATATAGCTTCGCTGACCTGTCTTTATCCAGATAATTTTTAGATGAAACAAGTACCTTAAACTGAATATAACACACAGGCTTTCATATTTATTTTCAATCATAGATATTTGTTTAATCAGCAATAACAAAAGTCAAATCTCTGTTCATCTTAAATCTAAAATAGCAGTTTCTCTGGTGGCTCATATATTCAGTGTCTGAGTCCTTGTTTTCTTTCTACTAGCATGTTAACCATTAAGAATTTCAAATTGTAGTAGATGATTACAGATTTACCTTCTTTTTGCTTATCTAAACCTAGTGTTAACACTGCAGTGGGGAAGGGGAGGGGAGAGGAAGAGGTCCTTGAGCAATATATTTAGTTTGCCTCTAAAAAATATCTTCACTTGAAATACCAGCAAAGAACTGTTACTGAAACNCAGAGGGGCAGCAGCGGCCCGGCAGAGGCAGCGCCAGGCCCCCGGCGCACCTCGGCCCGGCCCAGGCACAGCGAGCGCACACGGCAGTGCACCGGCCGCCTTCTCCACCTTCCAGAAACAAACCAGATGCCTCAAGAAACAAACATTTGAATTATTCTAGAAGCAGAAACCAGAGCCAAAGCCAACAGTTTGTACACTGCAGATTGCTGAAGACTAAGCGATTGCTGAAACTGCCTGCAGACGCTGGTCCGTGGTGGTGGCAGAATACCTCATACTGGATGCCTGGGGAATGAACAATAATACTAAAAAATATCTAAAAATAACTCAGTAGTCTCCCCTATTCACTTTTTTTTTTTTTTTACAGTGACCAGGGCTCACCTTTGCACCAATCCAACACCAGTAACATTCTGAATTTTTATTCATAAACATAGCACTCACTCTCAGCAAGCTACACAAAAACATGAAGGAACATTCGCAAGTGTGATGGCTCAGGTCACAGATCCTCACACTCTAGTCTGTAAGCAAAATGACTTTGCAACCATCTTCATGCTTTACTCTCAGCTACCCCATACATTTATAACATCCTCCCTTCAGTCAGAGCTTCTACCTTACATCCAGCAAGTGCCAGATGAAACAGAANACAAAGTTAAAGAGACCTGCAGAAGACCTACAGTGATGTTCCTCTGCCAGCTGACTATGCTACTGCAGTTCTTAGTGCATAGGGACACAAATGAGTGTAGCCAAGATGTAGCTGCACTATTCCACTTACTCTGTTACTTTTAAATTAGTGAATCACACCTCCATTGCCAGGCCTCACAACACAGTGTTTCTGAAATAAAATTCCCTTGTCCTCATGCTTTTGAGGAGGATTGCAAAGCCTTTTCCCCTCCACTCACCCCCTCACACTCAAACTCACGTAGCCTTTCTGTGTTGGACATGACTTTTTTTCCTCCAAAGCATCATCTTAAACAGCTCTTTCTCCATAATTATAAAAACATCATTAGTTGGGCCCCTCTGTGCAACAGACTGTGATACATCATGTATCTCCAACAATTGCAGGCAGAAAATATAAAGCAAGCATAATGAGATTCCTAGAAAAGCTACTGGGCTTATGTTCTCCATTATTTAGAACAGCTAAACACCTCCTAATAGTAGTCTCCAAACAAACTTGTATTATTTCAGGTTCTGAGGTAAAACCGTACTTTGTGGTTTTTAAATAGTAACACTGGTAATATGCCTTCAACTGTACCCTTTTTAGTAAACATTTAAAAAAACCCAACACCTTAAGTTAGATTTAAAAGCTTCCTAGACCACAGAAGTATCAGATTTGGTAAACTGAATTAGTGCAGAAGATGCTGCCTCAAGCCCTAAGTACCTGTTAGCCTAAACCTGAGATCCTCAAGTGTTGACATGATTTCTTTCTTTAAAAAGCAGCACAAACAATTTGCAAACACACAAGCTTCTTACTTCTAAAATCAGCTGCAACCCTACAACTTGACTCTGAATCTTGTCACAGTGGCATGCACAGTTCTGCTCTGATGGCCTTAAATATAGCTTCGCTGACCTGTCTTTATCCAGATAATTTTTAGATGAAACAAGTACCTTAAACTGAATATAACACACAGGCTTTCATATTTATTTTCAATCATAGATATTTGTTTAATCAGCAATAACAAAAGTCAAATCTCTGTTCATCTTAAATCTAAAATAGCAGTTTCTCTGGTGGCTCATATATTCAGTGTCTGAGTCCTTGTTTTCTTTCTACTAGCATGTTAACCATTAAGAGTTTCAAATTGTAGTAGATGATTACAGATTTACCTTCTTTTTGCTTATCTAAACCTAGTGTTAACACTGCAGTGGGGAAGGGGAGGGGAGAGGAAGAGGTCCTTGAGCAATATATTTAGTTTGCCTCTAAAAAATATCTTCACTTGAAATACCAGCAAAGAACTGTTACTGAAACCACGGTTTAAAGAGCTAAAAGCAGTATCCTGCCAGCCAATATTGTCCGGCACAAATATTTACAGAATATTCTGAGATGCCTGTAATAAACAAATGGGACAAAACATAGGCTCTCAAGTACATTTTCTACCCACAAAAGACGTACAGTGAGCAGCAGGCTCCAAGGATGACTCCCAGCGACATCCCCAAAGCCCCGTTTCCATTCCAGCATGCCATTATTCCAGAGCAGAGCGACTGAATGTGCCAAAGTAAAACCTCACCCTGACTGTGCTGACGTCAGAGTTTTCTTGCCAGCAGACGCTTTAGAAATAGTTACATTAAGTCTCCATTGTGCTGTAACTCAGAGCTTGCATTCCTGACTCGGAAAACGAATGCAAAAGAGCAGGAAGAGGGAGAGGACAAATTCAGTTCTTCAGCCCGAGATGACAGCTGTATCTGGCACAGTCTGTCCATGTGCCTGGCTCGCTTTGCGGGCTTCAGGAGAATTCTGTGTCGAGCAGCGCCGGGAAGGGAACAAGGCAGCGGCAGGGAGCACGCAGAGGCCAGCGGGCGTCAGAGGCAGCGGCCCGGCAGGGGCAGCGGCCCGGCAGGGGGGCAGCAGCGGCCNCCCCTATTCACTTTTTTTTTTTTTTTACAGTGACCAGGGCTCACCTTTGCACCAATCCAACACCAGTAACATTCTGAATTTTTATTCATAAACATAGCACTCACTCTCAGCAAGCTACACAAAAACATGAAGGAACATTCGCAAGTGTGATGGCTCAGGTCACAGATCCTCACACTCTAGTCTGTAAGCAAAATGACTTTGCAACCATCTTCATGCTTTACTCTCAGCTACCCCATACATTTATAACATCCTCCCTTCAGTCAGAGCTTCTACCTTACATCCAGCAAGTGCCAGATGAAACAGAAAAACCCTCACTGAGGACGGCATTCTGAAACTGATTTGTAACACAGATTTTATGAACCCGTATTGAATACTCAAAGATAATGTAGCTTCCACAGCTCCTGACATGAGTCTGTTCATTAATGAAAATCATGTAGGGGAGAAAACTGAGCATCTGACAGACACCAGACAAACCAGAGATGATGCTGACATTTAAACAAAAAAATCAAACACAAAGAGCTTCAAGTTTCATATTCACAAAGGGCCACATCTGTCTCTAGATAACCTGGTGACACTATCAAACATTTCTGAGTTAACTGTAGCTTACTATCCCATTCCAACTCGGTGCACTTTGATCTGGACAAACCTGTATTTGTATTTGCCCTCTCACAACAAGATAGCTGGTGTAAAATACCTGGATATAATGCCACTTGCTATTTAGAAGATCTGGATATCACAGCTTTCTTTCCCTCAGCTGTAAAAATTACTACACGGGTATAACTCCTAAGCTCGAGTCTGAACCCAGATCTTTCTTTTGGCCATTAAAACAAATTTTTAAAATGTGGTATGTTTTCTCAGGGTGGGTGGGGAGGAAGAAACAGCCAGAACAAACAGACTCTGAAAGTATTAAGGATTTCATAATGGAGTGTTACCACCAGCTCTATCCTTCAGGCAGCACAGAAGCGCCGACAGCAATCGTGAAACACATCTATGCAAGAGCTTTTTTTTTTTCTGCAAGTCTGCTTTATAATGCAGGGTGAAACTTACAACAGAATGAATATTCTTGATGATTGTTTCATATTCAGTCTGAAATGTACTTCTCTAGCATTGTTACATTGCAATGTGTGTGTGGTTTCATTGCTACAGCTAGCATGAGACAAGACTTAATCATATGCTGTAGCAGTGCCAGAACAGAGAATAAAACAAGCGCAATCGCTGTTACTGAGGAATAAAAGTCCCCTCCAAAAATGTTGGTTGCACATCTGTTTCCATTGTAGGAGTAACTTCTTCAGTGACTTTACCTAAAAAATAAGGCATATAAAATGTCCAAAGAGTTCTAGTGGTCTACAAGTGAGATATTTTAATCAGACCATTCTGACATAGGTAAGTTGATAAAACAGGAGCTTTAATGATTTAATAGTTATTTAAAAGCTTCAAGTCTATGACTGAAAACAGTAGATAGTAACAAATTCTATTCTGAAAAAAATGCAGTCCCTTAACATTTCTGGTATATTGTCTGTTTTTACTAAGGGGAGTTCATTCTATTGTCTGAACAATTACTCAACACTGCATTAAAAAAAAAGTGCAATGTATGTAACAGAAAAATTATTCAGAAATTAATTCTGAAGTTCTTTTAGCTGTTCCTTCATTCACTTCTTTCACGCTCAGATCTTCTAGGATTACGAACAAAGGTATTCGTAACAATTCACTTTCTGACCTTTCTGGTTCGCAATCCCACTGTTCACCACCCATCCTCAAATAATTCCAGGGACAGAAAACTATCAAATACTGTATGAAAGAACATAAATGGTTCCTCACTCTCTTCAAGTTGTGTGCAAGTACAGAAGTACTCTGCTGCGGGTTTAGCCAGCACTATTAAAGAACCCTCCTCTGAAGAGCAAATCTGTTGTCACCTTGCAGCTGTCACAGTGGTACAACTGTGAGAGTCCTATGAGGAAGCTGAAAGGCCAAGGCACATTTAAAAGGATTCAAATGTCAGTGTAGGTAGAGATTATGAATGATAAATGCCAATAAACTAGAAGAACAATCTGCCAGGTCAACTCACATGGCACAACACTATATCCGAAAAGGATTGCTACAGCTTACAAGACTTACATTATTTACTTATACTAACAAGCCTTAACCTAAAATTAAATGTATGCTGAGTGCAGCCTTATTAAATACCTGCTGGTCAGGCTGCCTGACCCTTTCTGGGAAGATAACAGCTACACTAAAAAACATAGCATTTTGTTTCAGTTTTGATATAACTGAGGTTATTTGTATCTGCTCACACTTCTGCATTAGAGAAGTTGCAGCACCTTCACTGCATTTGCAGCTTTTCAATCAGAAGCCACAATCCTGGAAGACTGTTCTACTGAGACAGAAAGGGAGAGAAGAAAACTGAGAAAGAGAAAAGAAATATGAAATGCATGGAGTGGAAGTTAACCTACCATAGAAGGCACAGCTCTATACAATTGACACATAGATGCAGTATTATTTGTTCACTGATCTGACCTCACCAATATGGCATACAAATTACTGGGAGAAGGGAAAGAACAGGAAGATGTGACACAAATTGTTCTCAGGTTGGTAAGAAAAAATCCCGCAAGTATCTAGAAACTGCCCTCTCCTTATTAGGTACTCACTGGTGTAGACTAGTCATTTAAGTGAAATCTACTCCTTCCTTAAGTTTGGCCTCATAAGAAAGAAGGAAATTAATATAGAAGTTTGGCTCATGTCTATGTTTCAGCATTTCTGGCAACTCTGGTTTCTACTTTGACTTTCTTCCTTACTAAAACACTTCTTCTAATCCTTTCATGTTTGTCCATAGTATCAAGATCCACCAAAGAAACTGAGCTACCAAGTCTTTTTCTAGCAATGAAGACAATAAAACCATTGTACTAAATGACTTTTTCAACTGTTTCCTATAGTGTACTTAATTATGGTACATAAAAGTTCTATACAGCCATGTCATACCTGGCAAAAACAAGTGAAAGGAATTGTCATCACACCATTGCTAATATGATTATATAAGACAAAATCTTACCCTACTTCTGCCCCCGAGAAAGTCCTTTCCCCAATACATAAATTATCTGCTTGTGACATATAATATTATCGAATACTCTTCAGGTAACAGAGACATACAAATGTACACTAAGAACTATGAGGACATTTAACACTGTACACCCGAGTCCTCAAAAATTAAGGATTCCAGAAAGCAAGCTGTCCATGAAAACTAAATTCAGTATCCCCCATCCAGCCAACTGACAGTGTAGCTGGTGCACTGAAGGCAATGCAAATTTTGGTCCAGTTTGCACCTATGATATCTGATCCTTGTCACCATTTCCAGGGACATCAGGACATCTCTTCCCCTGTTCACAACAAAGATCCAACTACCAGGACAGGCAGATACAGATTAAGTGGGGCCAGTTGCTTCCCACCCAAGAATGGTGAGTATAGCATCAGGCAGGCGAGCTGCAGTAAGAGAAGCTGGAAAACCTCTGCCGGAGGCCACTTAGTACTCTAGCAGTCATTTCCAGGCCTTGGGGAGATGCTAAAGGCTGTGTCCAGCTTCTGAACTTCCTGTAGAATCACACAGACATACTGATTTTTTTGGAGTGGCCTCATTCCAGCAATGGCTTTTTCTCATTTCCATACTAAATGTGGCTCTATAGCTACACGTATATTTTTTACTTTTAGAACAACATTATACAATACTGAATTCACAAATACCACAAAAATCCTTAGAATATTTTTACCAGACTAGAGGCTTCAAAATCATTAGCAAATCAATCTTCAAAGCAGTCCTGTGAAATCTTCAGAGAAATTCTGCAATGGAAGATTATTTTCCAAATTTGCAAAATGGGAAACAGCAAAGCTAATGCTGTCACCTGAAATGAGATGATGATCTGCCAAAGTTCTAAGGCTGTTTTGCATTAATATAGGACTGGACAGGTTCAAAAGTTAGGCTGAGCACTCACAGCACTGACCTGATCAACACCTGAAAGTCTGAGGGTGGGCATATAGAAAAATACCTAACTATTCTGTAAGGGCCTTGCCCAACACTACAAACACTCTACAAATGAGGTGCCACAGACTCCTTGTTCTGGCATTCCCTACCTTAAGTTTATATCCTAGCATACTCTAAATAATGTGGCTCTTGTCTAATGATTTAAAAACCAATAGTCTTTTTTCTGTTGTCAGGGCATGAGAATGTTCTCTTACACAAATTTCCTGCAATTTAATAATTTGCAGACAAGACTTAGCTAGCATTAACTGGAATTAAGTTTCTCTTTGAAACTTCTGTCCCCGTGACAGATTTGATTAACACTGACCAATAGCTTTTTAAAGAGGACAACAAACCTCGAAGAATGCATTCTCTCAAGGACATTACAGTCTGCTCAACAGCATGTGTTGAACTAGGGGTTGTGGAATACATCTCAAAGGAGAAACTCTGTGAAATAAACCCATGCTTCTGCAACAGCAGACACAGGTGGTAGCTGAGAGGGCTGTGCATGGCAAAACTTCATTTAAATCTTTCCATCCCTCCACCCCAGGTGTTGGTCAATAATTAGCAAGAGTTAAGGAGCTGTGAACAGTCTTTTCTTTCCTTTTATAACTTTCTTTTGCAGGTGCTCTAATTGGAGAGCAAAAATGTGAAATTGGGAAAACTGTCATAAAAAGGGAGATTTGGTTTAAAACCAGCTGTTTCAGTCTACATCACCCTCAGTTCCTTCATACAACCTTTTCTTCCTGCTCTTCCTCACTTACCCCTTTTCCTTCTACCTCTTCTGTTGCCATCACGTTTTCCTATACCTCCTTTGAAGTGAAGGTAGACAGCTCCCACTTTGTCTCAAGCCTATCATCCTGACACAGAATCAAGAGCAGAAGGAAGCATTTCCCCTTCTCACTTGGATCTCTCATCACTGACTTGATGCCCAGCAGCCATGATCCAAAATTTAAGTATCTCACCACCTCCTACAAGGCTGAAGAAGTGTGGATGTATGGGAAATATTCAGAATTTTGGTGCCACAGGAATCAGTCTTAAAAGAAAATGCTCAAAACCACTACCTAAAAATTTGCCATTCCTTGCAAGTTCTCACGGAGATAAAATGAAGATGGATCAAGGCTTCTCTCAGAAAATTAAGCAAAAGAAAATGAAAAAAACCTCCAACCTCTGATCCAAAACATTCTCAGAGCAGTTGCACTGCACTGTATTTTTAAACATTAAGAAACCTTTCCACTGCATTCTCAAAAACAGTATTTGGTGGGGGTTTTTTTTTTTTTTGCTTTAGACCAATCACATTGTGAATGAAATATAACCAAGAATCTGAATGCCTGGCTTCATAATGTGAAGTATTAATCTTACTTATATAAGATACTGTCAGTTCTAAGTATTGTATACACAATACTTGTAGCTCCTAATAAACCCCTAAAAAGAGGAATTCTTTGATGTTTACTTGAGGTAGCAGCCTCAGTCCGAATGAATACCTACCAAGACCATTTCCATTATATCATACACTTACAGCACGTGTAAGCGCATTTTTTTTGTATCTAGTATAAATTCTAAAAGCAAAGCATGAAGAGAAAGGATGCATCACCCATTTTACAGACAGACATTTGATGCAGCCAGATTACGTGACTTGCCAAACTCTCACAGAGACAATGCAAAGAACAGCTGAGGATGGACAGAGAACGTGTCTTGCCTCACAGCCAGACTGGGATGGCAGCAGTGATCACCCTCCTCTGAGCTGCTAGGCACTAAGCCACAATAACTCCACAACTTGTTCTTATTTGCTTGTACTCTAATATATGTAGCACACCAGCCCACTCATCACTATGGGCTGTCCTTAGAAACATTTAAAAATCCCACCACCATTTGGAACAGAAATAAAGCATGTTTTTTACTCCTTCATGTCCAACTCCATTGTCCATCCCAAATATCCACAGACTATGTCAGTATAAACATCTGTTTCTTCCTTTTATCTCCTGCTCATTTTACACTACAATATGCTCCACAGGACTGACATCACTGGAGAAAAACCCTTTACATTTTCTTTTGTTCAGCAAAATATATGGCCTATAATGGTAGCCTGGAGGTATTTAATGCCATTCAACAGTATACCTTGCCTTTCTCATCCTTGAAGGAAAGACACATATCTAGAAGGAAAGACAAACACTTGGTAAAAAACGGACAAGAACAATTTTAAAGAATTTAATGTACTGACTCTGTAAATTATAACAGAAAAGTGTTTATACCTTTAGAAGGAAAGGTCATGATAAAGTTATTTTAAAAGCTTGAAGGCCTTCCGCTTTTTCTCCCAAGTGAAGCAATCTTCCCTAACCAAGAAATAAATATATAAAAGGCCAAGCCAGCTATATTATCACTCAAACTAATTCAGAAATATAAGTTCTAAAAGTAGTATAATAATATACTACTGTAATCTCCAATTCTATTTAAGCAATTACTTAATTTGATTATGTTTTGTAAAAGAAACTGCAAACTTCCAACTGTCTACTAATTCATAAATTTGCAAATTACAGCATAAACTACAACATCATGCTAAAAAAACCCTGTTGGAAGTGCTCAGGCACTTGGTTGAAAGAGAGGGGTTGTAGCTTTTTGTGTAAGACATTCTTTCATTCTTACACCCTTAAAGACCATCTATATTTTACTCAAATATAAATCATACAAGAATGTATTATTATGTGAAAATTTTAATACATTTCAAGATATCAGTAGCTATGAGAAAACACAGGCCATTACTGAAATAAATCAACATTCCTGACTACCCTCCAAGTTCACCAGAATGAAACAAGTCGCTCCAGATTTCATGAGTTCAGGATCCTGTCTGCAGCCTGTGTAAGGCTCCATTGTGCAAATGACAGGTGAAACAAATTTTCTGTTGGTCCCAGGCCTTCAACACAAGCTTTAAACTTGTCAGAGTGGTTTCAGATTCAAAAAGTACATTTATTGCCCAGCCAGTATGTTCTAGAACCTTCTATACTGCTATCCATATAAATACCAAGTCTCTCTCTCAGGACTGTGAGTACCCAAGAAAATCTATGGCAGTGAGTCCAACAGCCTAATGAAACAGCCCAAAACTGCCCAAAAACTGCTCCTTCAAAAAATCAGTATTTAATTTGCTACTAATCCAACTGAATATATTCTTGTTTTCACACTACAATATGAGGACAGAAGTTCTAACTTATCCCCATCTTTCTCATATCAGAACTGAATTTCCACCTAGAAAGATGTGACGCTTTGGAACAGCAGTGTTAGCCTGGGAAGCAAGTGCATGAGCAGAGGCTGACAGAGGGAAGTACTGCATAAATCTCTGCATCACTTACAGCCACACACAGCCACCTGTACAAGTGAATTATGTATTTTCTAGATTTAAAAACAGTTGGAGAATACTTGTTTCTCCTTTTGACAGTGGTTAGCAGATAAACAGGAAATGAATCAGGCTGAAATAATAGATCTTGAGGAGAAATGCCATGAAATTTTTTGATCTTACATAACATTTATTATTTTTTGAAGTGACAAGAACCTCATCAGAAAAACTGATCTAAAAGTCACAGTTTTAACACATAGATAATTATGGATTGTTCAGTAAAGGAGAACAGATTGGGGTCTTCTTTTTCTTTATGTCACATCACAGGTGTCTTTCTGATGCATCATAATCCATATACAAGTTTACTGACTGATGGAAAACCAGCCAAGATAAGAAAGATGGGAGGACTGCCAAACCAGCATCAGTGCCAAATTACAGTGAACCCTTAATTTTCTTTCCAGCTTTGCCGCACAAGAGGTTTTATTTCCAACTCCTGGCCTCCATTTTACAGATACGTTGTTGATAATGCATTTACACTTCACTAGGACTTCCTTCAATTAACTGCAAAAGTAACATAAAATGACACCAACTTTCCCATGCGAGTGCAAAATCCTGTCATCTTTGAGCACCATTTCTTCTGGTCTGTCCCATCTGTTATTTAAGAGCAGAGAAAAATAACCATGTCAAAAAAAAAAAAGATAAGCCAACTATTCAAGAGAAAACCTTTCCACAAAAAATTAAAACGGCAGTCAGTAGCCAGATTATTTTGATTCATGATCTCACATGACATTTTAAGACAGCTGTCTCATTACATATACAAAAGAACAACAGGACCAGGCTATAACCCCAATTAGAGACCACACTAATCCCTTGAATTTCTACTTTGCACCAAAATATTCTCCCCACCCCCAGCCCCCCCCAGTCAAAACTAATCTATGGGGGAAGGAAATCAACAAAATGGAATCCTCAGCAGGCACACTTCTTGTCTTAATAATTTTTATGGTGAATTGACAGCACATTTTTTTCTCATTTGTGAAACATCATTAAAGGTGGGATAGAATCACACTGGAGCATGCTGGATGTCTTTCAGCTAACACTGATTTAATCCCAGGCTGCCAAGTTTTCACCAGCCATACAGAGGGGTCAGAAATGAACTTGTCTCTCCAAACCAACATATAATTTATGCCCTTACCAAAACTGGGCTGAGGAAGGAACTTGGATTCATTTTAAAAGTGGAGGGGAAATTTGAACTCCTGTCAGTCACCGTATCAGCTACTGAAAAAAAATGAATATAGCAGGAGCATTCTGATCCTCTGCATATCACTAAACTTACTTCGTTTTTCATCTACAGAACAGGGTCAAATAACTCCCTCCTATTTCCACATTCCCATGTCATTATATATAACATTTACAATAGTCCACAAATTTTATCAAATTATTTAGATTTTAAAAAAATCTAATGCTGTAACACCAATCCAGTTAGTCAAAAGAATTCTTTTTATTCCAAATAATATTTTCCTCATTATTTTAAATGCCTCAGAAATATAATAATTAGCTATAGCATAGTATGCAATCACAACTGGCAAGAAGGAAGAATTTTTAAACTGATGCCTTGGATTTCAGATGTTCTGGTAACTCAAAGTCTGCCTTTTAAAAAGGGTATTAGCATACAATTTTTGTTAAGGAACAAGCTAGTTAAAAGTGTTAAACCACATAGATAACCTCAAAGTCAAAATTTTATGGCCATATAAATGTGCATTTGTCACCTTGATTTTTCAGCCTCCTCCTGTGTCTCACAGTTTTCATAGTTTAGGTAGTTTCTCACACACAGGTGTTACAAACAAAAGCAATGTTTTCATAAAATCAAGGAAAGTTTACATTCTTGTTCTTAGTCATATGGATAGCTGATGGACAGTTGTCTTGACCAATGGGATGGGGAGAGGTGCCAACCTTCTCCCCCAATCCCTGGCCTTTGTAGAAATACTATATAAAGTGGAGTCAGATTTTTTTAATAAACAGTTTATGTCTTCTCACCCAAGTGTCTGTGTCTTTATGTCAAACAACAGCATGCATTAGTATCTCAGTTTTCCAGTCAATTTGCTGGTTTTTATTTTTGCTCATTCCCAAAAATACCAAATACATGACGGAATGCAATAGGCTATATTACAACATAAGGGGACTAATTTATTCTAACCAATAAACAAGCTTGTGAAGAAAAGCTTCCTTAAAAAAGAATTTTAAGTAAATCTATTCTAATGAATCAAAGTACTAATCTCATCTAGCTGTGACAGAGATTTCTTATGCCAAATAATTTCACAATTTTTCATACAAATATTTAGTATTATGGCCTGAATAAAGAAAAGAGGAAGCCTAATTCTTCAGCCTAATTCAGCCTAATTACTGAGACAGGGAGAATATTATGTTTATAGAACATAGTGCTTGCATCTGTATGTAGTTCACACCTGGTCTGGCTTGTCAACAAGAATAAAGTATCTCACCAATCATGGACTTGGATAAATGTTTCTCCAAAGCTACCAAAAGCTGCTGTGAAATAGAACTAGTAAAAATCTTGGAAATTATGTTATTTCCAGGAGATTGCTGAAAGCACTTCACTACAGAATGTAATAGAAAAGGAGCAATAGTTAATAAAAAGTTTTGGTAACAGACCAAAGCAAACAAAAAGCATCATGTCTTTTAAAATGCTAACCACACACTTATACAGACACAGCAAGAATATTAAACACATGGCCATCCCAAGAGAATGCAAGGAAGCAGTCCTCACAGGTCAGATCTGCAGAAGAAATGAACTGGCAGTGAAATCTAAACATGACAATTTCAGGAGCATACAATACTGTAGCTGTAATAAGAAAAACTAAAACAAAAGGGCATCCAACAATTTGGCATGTTTGTGTGCATAGATCAGCTTATTTGAAAATCAAGTATCTGCAGACATCCTAATGAAGCAACCTTTGTCAGTAAAAACTATTCTATTTTAATTATATTCCTTAAGTAATGTCCTGGTTAAGTAAAGCATGAGATAGATGCTATCTAGTCTGGTTTAGGGATACTCTAGGTGAGGAGTCACTGAAGAAAAGACACAGCCATGCAGTACCACTTCAAAAAAAACTTATCTGTATTGCCATGGAGCTCATCTCCGTGGAAAACTTTTCTTTTTACACCACTATAATAAAGATATGCAAAATTAGAGTAAGTCCAGTAAACCTTTTCCATTACAAATTCACATAATCAGTTATGTTGGAAAAGAAACCCAAAATCATAGAGTCCAAGTGTTAACCTAACACTACTAAGTCCATCACTAAACCTTGTCTCTAATATCATCTCATTTGAGGTGTTTGACAGTAATAGTTCTTTTGCTATGAAAAACTCAAGATGAAAATCCCTTCAGATTTATAAATATGAATAAAAAATGTAAGATGAGAAGGTATGTTTGGTTTTTGTTTATATAAGAAAGGAAAGTAAAGTTGTTTCACTTTTGAATAAAGTACTTTGAAGTCAGGGGCTTCACTGTTTACTTGAAACCATTTATTTCCTCTTACAGTTCCAAAGAAAACTGTTACACAAGTACATTAGAGGAAGCAGGTGTATAATTTCATTGAAAAGCTATTTAAACTTCTGAAAAACAAACTTTATGTCAGCCCAGGAGATCTTTCAAGCATTTCCTTATGTTACCTGCTAGAACATATAACTAAATCTTGTTAACTTTATTAAAAGAAAGCAACCACAGGGCATTATTTCATGGTACTAGCAAACCATGTGTGCTCTGTGGCCCTAAGCACAAAATAAAAATGATCACAGTGACAATAAAACACCGATGTCACTTCAAGCTGTAAATGTATGAAGAAAATCCTTAGCATCACCAAAATAATGTAGTAAAATACCCAGGGACATGACAGTTAAAACAAACAAACAACACTCCCTCCCCTTTAAACTAGATTGCTTAATTCCATGAGATACTACATCACTGTTTTCATTGTGCCCTCAGTTTTAGTTTAAACATACTTCTTGTTTTATAAATCAGTTATCACTGAAGCTACAGTAACATCTGGACTTAAGACTAGTTAAGCTAAATATAGCTTTAAGCAATGTATTTCAGTAGGAAAAAATACATTTATGAAATTATATTAATGTGCAATTAGGCAGCTTGCAGGTTTTTTGTATTTTAACGTAATTTCTTCCAAAAATGCACAAAGCAACTCAGTGTGGACAGACAGACACGGCAGATCTACATGAATGTAGGTAGATAGATAAGTAGATATGGATGCATTTTAAAATATGAAAATATTTAAATACTAAAGAGAATACAAGTTTTCCAATGTACAGAGCAAGAGGCTCTGGTACAGGGGGACTTCATGTTCAGTAAGCATCACTATGTATTTTCAGAATCCTACAGAAGCAGACCCCACTGAATTAGCTTCAGAGGGTTAAAGTAGTAGAAGCACTGGCCCATGCTATCTCTTGTTGCAGGTTAACCCACCTTGAAGCACCACTTCAGACTACCTTTCACTTTTCAGAGCAAGGTCAGGCATTTGGTTTAACGTGCCTGAAATGGAGGTTTAAGCTAAATCTTTGGATCTGAATACGAGCAGGCACACTCACTGCATTATACGAATGGCTGTACGTTAGTAAATTCCAAGAGAAAGGCATTCATAAATAGAAGGTGGAAATGAGTACAACATTTTAAATCAGTGTGGGTATTTGCTAAATTATCCAAGTTAACTGTTACTTAACAAAATTATGCTGGCAGCCAAGTTTCCAAACTAGCTTGTACACTATTCTGTGGGACTAACTCGCAAAAGGTAATCATTTACCAGAATTCACTCTATAGATGCCGGATACCAGCAGCACACCAAAGAGTACAGCAGTCCTACAAAAAGCAGCAGCAGGCTTTTAAAGCAAGGATGGATACAGCACCTCATAGTTAAACAGCAGATGTTATGGGGGAGGAGAATGTAAGGGCACAGTCAGATTAAATCCAAATGGAAAAATGTAACCATGCTATTGAAAACAGAAAATAAAGTAGTAAGTTAAATGCACTGTGACTCACCTTATTTTTACAGTTTAGCAAGTAATTTATTTCAAAAGACAGTACTTTCTTGTTAAAAGAAAGGCTAGTTATTATTATGACTGCCTGACACTTCCCACTCTAACATCCTATTTTCCAACCTGCTTAGAATCTTCTCAAGCAAACTGGGCTGAAAGTTACACACTAGAAACTTCTTCAGAACTCTTATTTCAACCTAAGTACTTAGGACAGTAACAAAAAAAACCACCACAGCTCAAAAACCCACAACAATCTAATGGAGAAAATTATCTTAGAAGAGAAAATAAATCAAAAACTTGCAGTATTTTCTCTGGAAATGTTTAGCACTAGCACACTTTGGAATTCTGGCCTGTGTAATGTGGATGTACATTTTATCACCCTTCCAGCAACGTGAATATATCCATGCTTCAAGTTTTCGGGAATGTGAGAAAAAAATACTCAGTCTTCAGCAAAGAGCATATATTTTATCTGCTAGTATCTCATCTAAACTTGATCCAGCCTGGAACTGAATAGAATCTTCCTTTCACTTCCAGGTGAACAATATGCTTTAATCTAAGTACAAGAAAATAAAGGTAGGAAACTGACTTACTATTTCTAATATCCAACTAATAAGTGAAAGCAATGTAGAAGAAACTTCAACCTAATGTGGGGAAGGTGGGATTTCAACATAAACCATGCTGCAATTCTAACAATATTCGAAGTGGTGGCTGCCAGAAAGGTGACTGAAACCTGCACCAAAACTGAATGGTTGAACAGCAACTCCATCACAGCATCCTAAAGAAAAAATATAAGAAAAAAAAGGGGATTGCAGAGTGAGGAAACCAACAGTTGTTGTTTGGGGAAGTAATCTGTGAACTTTAGCACAAGTAGTAAGAGATTATATATGAGAGACAGAATGGACTGGCTGATTACAAACACTAGAAGAAAACAAGCCAACAAAGGCAAGAAAGATTCTACAGAGTAGTTGACAGGAAACTGAGAGGGAAAGCCTCTCCAAGTCACAGAAGTGTAAAAGTAAAGACATCAGATTAGGTATTGAAAAGGATATGATTTTAGATCAGCTAAGATATCATCCTAACAAAAATCTTAACTGGCTAAATATGAATAGGATTTGCATAAAACACTGCTTATGATGCAGAAAGTAAAAGTTACATTGCCGGTGACAGAAAAAAGGCAGCAAAAGCAGCTTATAATGACAAAGCAAGCCTTCCTCTACGGCCCATTCTCAACAGTCCAAAGACAGACATAAAATACTACACAAGCACAGGGATCATACTGTCTTGGTCAACCCCTATAAAGCATGACACAGTATTATTAGATATTACTAGCTCAAACAGCAGCAGTCTGCCTAGTGAGAAGCTTCCAAACCTCCTGATATGACTGCAATTGTTATTTTTAATGGATACGAAACAACACACAAACTGCATTAGAAATAATTCTCTTTACTTGATGAAGTTGCATTTGAAAATGACTGCTGAAGTATGTTATGACAGTTTAACTGCACAGCTTTTATCCCTTCCCCCCCCAATAATATCGTTGCCTGGTACACACTTATCAGGTCACTGGTCAGGATTTTGTTCGCCCTTACTCACTATGCCCTCCATAAAAATAAATAAACAAATAAATAATTACTGCATAATGCTACATTGAAAGCAGAAATTGATTTCCTCATAAATCATTGCAGAGCACCAATATGTTAGATTAATATTGCTGAAATAGTCAAAACCATACTCATTCCACTGAAGTAGCATGGTTTTTATCCCTGTTAACAGACACAATATTAGAACGTGATTAACGATTAATTTATTTACCACTTCAGGTGCCGGACCTGACGTAGCCTAAATGAAACCAAGTTCTTGGCCATGTTACACAGTAAATACGTTCAAAGTTACCTGCAGTATTAATAGTGTACACACATCCCCATCCCCACCAAACACAGCCAAGATTCAGATGCCTATTTCAGACAAGACAAAAATCTTTTTTTGCTCTCTTTGCATTATATCTCTTATTGACTGGAAATAACTGCCCTAGACACTAGGTTTATTTCTGGCCAAAGTAGATGGACACCCCAGTAGAGAGAGCAACTGTATTCTGACAAATGCTTCTGCAGGGGGAAAAAAACCAAAAACCCCCACAGTTAATTAAGAACAGTAACTTAATAAAAGTAGGCACAAATGATAATCCAGTTATGGTTGCTTCTTCAGCTTTAATTCTGGCCTTTCTTAACATTTGAGAATTTTACCTAAAACCTTAAAATTACAATTAATTGCATGCAGTGGCAGAATCAGTTTCACTTTTCATTTATATGTGCAGTCCTTCACATTTCAAAGCCTGGGCAAACCAGTCATGTAATTGCTGCAGAAGCCGTATCTTGCCCTTTCTAGTATTTCTAGTGCGCTCATTTTCATGGTTTCTGAGAAACAGTTAAAACTACCAGCATCCCAAAGCTATTTTCCCTGTCTTTACAATAGACAGAGTTCTTGCATTATGTACACAATGAAAACCTGAGCCATTCTTCACCTACAAAATACACTGTTTTGCAAAATGCACATTAGAGAACTTAAAGTTCCTGCAAGTAGGTACTGACTTCAATAATACATACCCAAAGCCATACTCCAGTCAACTGTTTTTACGACCTGACACTTGTGAAAATGAAGTTAAGTCTAACAAACCCCCTTTCTTGAAGGAAAATCAGATCACCAAAACAAGGTTTCATCACCTAATACTCCAAAATCACCCACACCCAGATAGTTATCTATAGTAACACTGTACAAAGCACCCTATTTCAGGGATAAACTTCAAAGGTGAATAGTTCTAACTTCAAAAGGACTGTATTTTACAGAGAGCTTCACTACCCACACTGCAGTTTTACAAATAAAAGCATCAATCTACCCAGGGCTTCCCATGAAGTGTTGCATTTCTGTTCACTGTACTGCCAACTGGAAGCTCTTTCTTTTCAGGATTCTAATTTATTCTCTCACTGAATGATTTTTAGCACAATAAAACTATTCATCTGAATACTTAGAGGTGTATTTTCACCATTTCATGAGAAATACCAACCATATCAAGTATTCTTTATTACCAGTATTTATGATTTTTATTTTTATCCACAGAGAGAAACAAAAACTTACAGATAGTTTAAGAGAATCCATCCCACAAATGCAAAATGTTGTGGCTTTCCATTAATTGTGCATATGCGATTTTCCATAAAATGGCTTTAAAAAGCATACAGTGTAAAGATCCCCACAGCTTGCGAAAGGTAACTTAGGTTGCAGCTGTGACTTACAAATTGTTTTTTACCCTTTAAACAGAAGGGTAATATTGTATGACCTTTGAGATAAGAAAAAGGATATGACTGTATAGCCATAATAAAAAAACAGCAATATCTCACACCTCAGAAACAATACAGAGAAAAGAAACAATGAAAACAAAACTATGTCATTGTCTTTGTATTTTACTCAATTAACAGTTCTTGGCTGGTCTACATCCAGCCAAGTTATTATGCTGATTAAGACAGCGTGTAGGAGGTAGGAAGAAACCATTTTCACTGCTTTGTGTTTTAAAGAAAAAGCTGTAGCATTTAGCTGGGCAGGACTAAACAGGATGCTTCTATTTCTTAAACCATTCCTCAGTAAAAACACCTCCTGCAAAGCTTAAACTTATCTTTTGCTGTTGAATTAATCTGGCACATCATATACCTTATCTACTAACTAAATTAAACACTGAAAACAGGGAAGTTTGTTCTTCCTTTCCCAGACATGCAGGCAGCATGTAATCCTAATAACCTAAATTCTTGCAAAGCAGGATATTTCTCTTTGTTTATTCTTCTTCTCTTTTCATGAGTTAGTTAATCCATTACCTAATTTATCTTGGAATCATCTTTAATTGTTAATAATGGAAAGACTCAGGACTCCTGTGCTGAGTTCACATGCTCTCTTCTATTCTTGCCCTGGCTGAATTTCTTCCTGGTGTCAGGTCACAGAAGGCAAAGTCTACTTTTCTGCTGCTATGCACAACCACCACAGACAAAGTCAAAACAAAGCAGACTGGCACATAAAGAAAAAAAAAAATGCAATAGCAAATAGGAACAGGAAGGTTAAGAAAGAGAGATTAAAAAAACCCAAACTAGTCACTAGAACTTTAGGAGGAAAATACTTTCCGTCATTAGGTACTAAAACGTCTCAATCAAAATGCAGATGGCTTAAAACCATGGTGGTGTGAAATGAAGAGCAGTGTGCAAAACAGCTTTTTAGGTTTCTCCTCTATATTGTCCTACAGATAAAACTAACACTAACTGTAAAACCTTACACTTCAGTAAAGCGACAGCCTGGCTTCAAAGACTGTAAGCACGATCATTCCCTTAGCTGAAAAAGGAGCTGGAAGTTTGATACCTCCACCTCTGACGCTAAGTAAAAGGGCTCCTAGTATCCCAAGGCGTTTTTAGCAGTATCATATAAAGGAAAGCTTAACTTCTTTTGAAAAAAGCAAAGTCAAACAAAAGTAAGTATCATATACAGTTTCACAGGTAAAATGGAAGTGAAAAGGTAGCTGCTTGTCTCAGTAAACTGAAGCACGGTCTTCAACTCAGGGAAGAATAAAGGTAATTTTAAAGGCTTTATTCTGTTTATATTTGACTTAATAATACAGTAGAACACAAAATCAGAGCACCTCCACCAGGACACACAGTGGAGAACACTTTGAATAAAGTTATTTTTCCAGCAGACAATCTAAAAATCAAGTAACCTTGAACACACTCTACCTTCCAGACAAGTTTCTTTGCATCGATCAATGTATTAAATTGCTTACTACGGAAACACGAAAGGCAGACTCAGAGCAAGATACTTCCCAGTGGCTGACCAGGAGAAAATATTTCTCATCAGGCTTCATCTTTGCCACTACAATCACTATTTATCCCCATCCAGATGTTCTTCCACTATCAGAAGTCTGAGGGCCACCTGGAAGTTCCCTACATAATGCATTTTGATATGAAGGAGAAAAGCCAAACAGTATGTTGCAACAACCACTCTCTATCAGCATCATCACTTATGACATGCAGTTCCTGTACAGATGTTAACTAATACTCACTAAAACATGTACTGGGATAGTCCTATTAGATCTTGATACAAGGAAGAGCTGCAACACTGAATATGCTCATATGGCATATGGCCTCAACTTTCAGGTCATAAAAAGCCTAAAGCAGTCCTCAACTATCTAATTTACACAAAATAAAAGTCTTCTATTTCGTAAAACAAAGCATAAATGTTTCTTCCTGAGATTGAGTTCTGAATGACGATACTGCAGAAGATCTGCCAAAACATCCCTCCCCTTGTCCAGTTTCACAGAAATACACAGTAAGTTCTGAGCACCATGTACTTTTAGCAAAGGAAATAGATGAATGACACATTGAGGCATGGCAACACCAGAAGTCTTTTCCTTTGGAATGCAACTGTCATGGTGCTAAGAACGACTCTTACTTGTCTAAGAGCAGTTAACAAGGTTATTTTGTATAAATACCTGAAAATAAAAACAAGGCACAGCAGCACTAGTGCTGCGGAGCTATCCAGAAGGCAAGCCAGGCAGCACTGCCAAAGCCCCATGCCTCAACTAAAACCTTCAGTCCCACCTGAACCTCCACTGGTCAGAAGATCCCCCGAGAGGCAAGATCACATTGCACTCCCTAAAAGCATTTCTTGAAAATGTGTGCGAGGTAAATTTGTCTCACCAGAAGTCATACCTAATGCACTATACACTACAGCTGGAACGGTCTGATATATTAAGCATTTTAGGATAAAAATAGAACTTGATTACTTGATGTGGCTCACAGAGTTTGGTTTATGTGAAAAATCTGATCACTAACTGAGAAACTTAAAAGTGGTAATGTTATTTATTACGGATATGTAGCATCAGTGAAACACAGTAAGAACAAACAACATGATTCTTACTGCATACGATTTCCCCAGAGTTAGTCCTTTTGCTGAAGCAAAGTTCTTCATCCACTAAATGGCACAACAGAAGGGGACAGCCAGGGACTCCAATTTAGAGTAAGCTCTAATATGCCTTATGGGAGCAACTAAAGGACCTATGGAAAAATGTTTGTTTAACAGTAATTTGTCTCAACTATAAATGAAAGCAGAACAGAACTGACATAGTCCCACAATGACAGTTTGTGCCGAACAATAACAGGATTCTTGCATGAACAGAGTTGCGCTCTATTTAGGAAGCAAAACCAAGTGACTATACCAAATTCAATTGGTACAAACATTTATTTCTGCAAGATACCCTTTAAATGTCTTGCTGAAGACATCATTATGGGATATGCTGGCCTCTAAAGAGAGGAAGTTTTAATGCCTGAGGAAACACCTGTAGATGTGAACTTTAAGTTCATTTCATTCAGTCATTTTGCTAAGCTGCTTCAGGTTAAAATAACTCTTACATCAGCTTTCCAGAGTGGTGCAGTATGTCTAGATGCAAAGTGAATCTTTGGAAACTCACCCTTCAAAAGAAAAAAAAAGGCAACAACTATTCTCATCCTGGAAATGATAATTACAGTGTTCCAGCTACATGTCCAACAGGAGGCTATCAGTTGCTCGGCAGGTGACCGACTTCAATCCATAGTTTAAGAGTGGAAAAGCCTACAGTAATCTTTCTTTCTTTTACAAAAAAAGGTAATCTAAAATGAACATATTCCTACTTTTTCTTGTTCCATGGATAAACCCCAAGGTATGGTTAATTCTTCTAAGAAGTATGCTACAATAAAAATGAAGGTAAAGCAAAACAGGCACTCAAAGCCCTTCTCACTTGCCTTAATGACGGAAGGCCTAAAGGTGGTATCACAAATGACATCTCACAGTTCACCTGTGAGGCTTTTCCTTCTACAAATTCTACTTTGAAGAACTCGAAAGACCATTCTAAAGCTGGCATAAGACATGCTCACAACAGGAAGAAAACTTCTTGTAGAGCTCCGTAACATTCTAGTCCCAAACAACATTTATGACTTTTTCTAGATACCCATTGCTTTGGTTTGGATCCTTGAGTTGGTAGCTACACTAAGAGGAGAAAAAAACCAGAAAAAACAAGCAACCCATGCCAGAGAAGGACCAGCAACCAAAACCAAGGTAAAACACAGTTATGAAGTGCTTGAGAGCTGCCAGAAATGTACATGAATCAAGATCACTGAAGAAAAGACTAAGCCACTTTATGACTCAAATGAGTGAAATCTCTTCCACAAAGTCTCTTTTCATCAACTAAAAAATAAACTTACAAAAGGATCTGCGATAATGACATAAACATTAGTTCACAGAAGAAGAAGAAATATGTCAATCCAGTTAACAACCATAAACTAAATACCTATTAATTATTACAATGCACCAAGAAATAAAATAAATTTTCAAAAGTGCCTGAAGAAATCTGGCGAAATAATACTTAAGGGGGAAGAGTGTAAATCTACTTTGAACTCTACTTTTAAGTTTCTTTCTGGGTAGAAGTAGAGCACAGCAGTATCTTAAGTGTCACCTACATACAGCACACCGACAGGACCGTGCAGTTTATCCAGCCCCTTTGCTAGCCCAGCTACTGCTCTGACCGTGCCGAGATGAAGAGCTGCCCGCAGCCCTCAGCAGCCCCGGTGGCCGTGCAGAGCAGCAAGGCTGTAGCTGCTCTTCTGCAGTGAGGCCGGTGTTATAAGGGGTTGAGGAATAATGGCAAAGAAAGGAGGGAACGCCTCTGTGCTGTATCCAAAGAGGGCTCATCCCCTGGATGGGAGAGCAGGGACAAAAGCCGACAGACATGGGGTGACATCGGGTTTTAACCGGGGGAGGTACAAGGCGTGGATACCTAACACCGAGCAGTCAGAGAAACCCCAGGAGGGCCCGGGCAGATACGGACAGTGACTAACCCAGTCAGGGAGCAGGGGGAGGACACACAGCACATCAGCCAATGGTGCCTCTAGCTTCACAGAACTTTCCAGGCAGGGGGAAAGGACTTGCAGAGGATTGACAACTTGATGGGAGGAGGGAAAGGCAGGCCTAGGGCAGACAGACAACGGGGGGGGGTGCGGCCAAGGGAAGGATCTGGAATAAGGGGCCTGGGTAAAGGTAGGATTGACATGGGGCTGGGCATGGTTTAGGGCAGGAAGGTACCAAGTGGGAAACCTCAAGGGAACCAAAGAATCCAAACTTAGATTAGCTGATTAACACATTACCACAACACACAAAGATGTGTTTCATTTCTGTGTTTTTCCTTAAAGATTATTTCATTGATGATTTAAAATACAAACTACTTGAAATTAACTAAAATTAGAATAAAACAAGAATAAAACTTCCACTTCAGAGACTCAGAAATAAAAGGAAGCCTCCTCTTATGAAAAACAGGAGCATTTAAAATAAACCCCAAACAACTGTTTTAAGAAGTACTGATACAGTCTCTTCCATATTCTTCCTCCTGGGGGAAAAAAGTGGTACATTGCACACTAATAAAACCAATCAGTTCTCTAAGACTCAATGTCACCTTTTACCTTCTTCCTAGACGTCCACCTCCAGGTGCAATTTACATGCTTTTAGCAGTAAGATCCAACACCAGTCCCGGCATCTTGAAGCTGCATTAGGTACACCGATGCATTCAGCCACACATCTTCCATCAGTTAACGCAGAAGGCACAATGGAAACAGAGCTAAAGATAAACACAAGACAAAAATCTGAAGTCAACTTCTTTATGGATAAGCCAGTCTTAAAATTAATACTTTTAATTATTATTCAAAGAACTTTAGCTGACCCTCAGAAAGAATCAGACTGACTCATATTTCAGCTACAAACTAGAAATCACACTAAGAGCAGAACCCAAATCATGCATCCATCAACTCATTTAATTCAGGTATTCAACTTTATTCTGATAGGCTAGTACATGGTTATGCACAATTCAGAAAACAAATCACAAAGCTAATGTGGATATCTCATCATGGGCAAGAGTAAGCTGACCCCATAATGGAGATCACAAGTTTGGCCAAAGGCTGTCAGAGGACAGTGGTCCAGAGCACTACAGCTGTACTTCAGAGCTCAAAGATCTTTCCTAGTGCTTCCAAACCAGGATTCAGAAGTCCTATGAAAAGATTTAGGCATCCTACATTGTCATTCTGGAAGGAAAGGGGACAGTGTGTGTTGGATCTTTGTAAGGAATACTTTAATAAGACTAAGCACAGCTCAAAGATGCTCATTAAACAGGGGAGAAAACCCTACACACTGTTCTAGTTACGAAGAATCACCTACTCACTGAACAAATTCAGTCTGAATTTTTTCTCATGGGGAAGAGTAGCTACTGTTAATTAAGAATAAGGGGGGGGGGGAAGCATATACCATGTATTTTCCACCACAAAAACTCTACCTAACTGCCAGAGAATTCAAGGGCTTGTGTTCTTTCACATGTTGATAATATTTACATAAACAAGTTTTCCTAATGCATTTATTAATGTTAACTGGGAATCCCATAGCTAAGGGAGTTTTAATGATTCATTTACTAATGGAGAGACCAGAATTTGTACGCACTACGAAGGTAAACAAATACATCTGTCAAGCATATTCTTTCCTCCTGAGCCTCAGCTAGTACAATTAATCAAAATCTGATGATTGCTTTGCTTAAGGAACTTGTCATTTGTCTGACAGATTTAAGTTGAAGGGGAGAGAAGAAAACCACACTTAAACATTTAAACTCCTTTTAGAAATGATGACCTGATGTCCACAAACTCAAAATTAGCTGACAACATAAACATAATAGCTTGAATTCTGCATTTTATAAATGCTGAATTGTATAAAATGCAGTTGAACCAGGCATACTTCAAGAAATATGCACACAGAAGAGTTACATATGTAAGCCTTTTATTGAACTCATTTTTAAGATTAGCATTATTATCATTGTGCAAAAGTGAAACTTTCATTTTCTGGACAAACAGGCGGAGTTCACATACAATTAAAAATAAAAAAGTGCTTTCTCAGCTTTCTGAAAGCTTGAAGTACAAGCATTTAAATATTTACAGTTAAATAAGCACCAGATTTTGTAAACTGTTAAGTAATGTTGCACAGCCATCATTTCTAAGCATTCAAGTGAATTCTGTTTGCTGGGCAGTTCAGAATTTTACTTCAGTCTGACCTGGATATTAAACCAGAAACTTTCTTTTCCTATGAATTTAATAAGAAACATTTAATGAGATACTGAAATATGGTTCTCTGACTGACAGAAAGATTAACTATTAAAAAACACTGACGGGGAAAATTAATTTTTAAAAATGAATTTATGTTTAGTTTTGTCTCCAGAATTAAACCCTGCAAGATGTGTTTCCCCCAACTGCGCTTAATAAAATAATGCTATCCTTGGTAACAGTTGACATAAAGCACTAAACAGTACCAATGCAAACTACAGTATTTTAACAGGAGCAAGATTTGTTGTGCTCCTCATGGAGCAACACAGGCACATATCCAATAAGCAACCACAAAGGCACACAGCCTTTAAATTTTGATTTCTCTGCTCAGCACTAACAGCATTCTACTATTGTCCCTTTGGCATATCCCCGTAACTCCATTCCACTAGTACTCCTCTGGCAAAGCCCCACTTCTTTCTGTCAAGAGGCAGTACTGGAGCAGAAGGAGGCAGAAGGACGCCTTCCCTTGGCGAGCCATCACCTCTTCAGCTCACTTACATGCACGCTGGCTTTCACACAGTTTGTTACCAATTCTTCCCTGTCTTTCGAACGTGCGCCTGCAATAGCCGCTGTGTGCGTACAGCAAACTGCCAGGTGGGAAACTCCCAGCTTTGCAGAAGGACCTGTGCAAGGAAAACACTTGGCAGGACGCGGGCTATTCCCACAGCTCGTCCCCCACCGCCTCCACAGCCGAGATGCAGTATCCCTGCAAACTCCTCCGCTCCTCCGACCCACCGGATCGGGGGTGGGCAGCAGACCACACAGAGGTTAAGCGGAAACTCACGGGGGGAGTGTGCGAGCGGCGCCCCCGGGGTGCGCTGGAGGCCCGGGAGCTGCCCGCGCTCCTCTCCCCGGGCCAGGTCTGCCGGTGCCCCGCGAGTTCCAGCGCCGGAGCTCCCAGG